>CM068368.1:907702609-908142609 GCA_034769895.1 Magicicada septendecula | reverse complement strand
ACACTACTGGGTTGAGATGTCAGATGAAGATGAAAAAGGAGGTGAGGTGAGAGAACACCTTAATCAATGAAGAAGTACTACAAAAGACTGATGAGGTAAGAGTGCGTAAAAAGAAGAACGAAGATGGATTACGTACGACCACGTTTAAACACGAGTGCCCTCTTACAAATCATTGTTTTTGAATACGTAACATCTCATGACCATTTACCATTTTGATGTGAATTTCAATTGGCGCTACAGCTTTTTCAACAAACACTTCGAACACAGCACGATGTTTGATTGTGACAATTTTTTCAAAATATGCGTGGCACGTAAACTTCGAATTGTTGGTAAACAATGAAGAAACTGACAGACAGATTTAGGAAATTAACAGCTGTTTACATGAAATATGAATCACGAAAAATTTCAGTTCTACCGACAACCTATAGATGTCGCTCCGCGAACTTTTCAACTGGCCCTCGTTTTATTGAATAATAACATAGAAATACAGCAAGGAAAGGAACTTGAATCGAAAGAATTACTTAAAAAAAAAAAAAAAAAAATTGAATATGAAATTTTATAGTAGACAGAATCGGCCAGTTTTCATTTATGTAACCGTATCGCACGTCTGGGAGGAGGGGGGCAATGACATAGACTTACCTATTCAGAAGACCTGAGAGGAAAATAGATGGCCAATAAATGAGGAGAAAATGTGGACAAAAACTGTAAACCTGAGCTTGAAGTGATGATGGAGATTAAAAATTACACTAACAATTTGTTTTCAATAAAGCTTTATTTATAAAATTACAATTACAAAAATATAAAATAATTATATAATACAAAATTATTTTTTATTGTTAATTTCAAATCAAATTTTTTACTTATTACTTTATGATTACATGTTCACATTATATTATTCTTTAATTTATATTTTATGATTATATTATATTATTATGTTTTTAAAATGATATAGAATTTTATTTTAGGATTATTTATATGCAAGAATTTAATACAATTTAATTATAAATTTATTATACAATTTATTATTTACTTATACAATTTGATAAATTTATTTATAATTCCAAATATACATTTATTTGAAATACAATTTTATTGATTTCATAAGAGTAGACTCTTTTTTCATTTGTGAAAGAGGTGATAAACATTTTGTTTATCTTATAACTTTTTTCTAATTTTTTGTGCAGCAGAATTTTTTGTAACTTTTGAAACTGTTGTTTGCCGCATGTCTTTTATTTATTTTATTTTATTTATAATACTGCACTGTTTCTTATGAAATGTACTGTAAAGTATAAAATATTAAATATTAATTTTACAAATACTAATGATTAATTAATTAAATAATAAATATTATTAACATAAATTCACTCGACCTTCTTTCCGTTTTTTATAAATTTGCCATTGGTTTGGTATCCGAGTGCTTGTTTTGTTAGGTCGTGTGCATTCTTCCTCTCAACGTAGTCCAACACTCTTCTGTACGTGCTTTCTATTGTCGGTTGTTTGATTGGTCATCTTTGACAGTTCTTTGATTTTTCGCAAAGTTTGGTCAACGTTTCTTCATTATTTTCCGAAGACACTTTGTTTAAGCTACATATGTTACCATTTTCTACGCAGTTTTCCCTGCGCGTATATTTTCTATTATATATATATATATATATATATATATATATATGTATATTTCATTATATTTTTTATTAAATTATATAATTGTTTTTCATATTTTCATAAAGATAGATAAATCTATACGTTTTACGTTTCTGTTTAATAACCTGATTTGGTTCGAATATATTTTTAGAAAATTCAAACACTTCTGCTACAGTCTGTTTCTTGATGCGTATACAATATATTTAAAATTTATAATTACCTTACCTCAAGATGTTTTCCCCTTATTTGGGACATGTTTCGGGAAACATGTTGTTCCCATCCTCAGCCTTCTTAATTTTGAATCTTGTGGAGTACTTGTGTTTTGATTGGTTGTTGTTATGTTTTCTGATTGTGTATTTTCACTTTATTACTGTTATTTACATCTCTATTGGTTTATTTTTTATCACTACACTGTTGTCTTGAATTGTTTATTAACCTTACTTTGGTTATGTTCACTATTTTAAAAAAATATTATTTGTATGTTCGTGTAATATGATAGCTGACACAAATTTTTTTTTAATCAACATGTTAACTTTCAGTTCGTTTTTTTTTCAGAATTCTTAACACATTCAGTATGTCTGGTAACATGCTTGTATGTTTTAACGTTCCATTTAGTTTATAAATAAAGGGTTAGGCTGCTTAATGCTATTGCTTTTTGTCGACCGACACGGGCGAACCTAGGGAATATTCAAAAAAATGTTTAATTCTTTCTATACAGTATATCGTGTGTCTCCAGTACATTGGCTACTAAAGCGGTTGGTTTCGTTCAGGCATCTGACTTGAATCTCAAGATAATTTTTTTTTTTTTCTTTAATACTGTTCTAAACTTCAAATTCGTTCTGTCGGCCAATTCAAACGCGTACATTTCTGGTAACATGATCTTAAACTGTTTTTTTATTAAGTTCTATTGTTTCATTTCTTTTATTTAAATATCTATAAAGATCTATACTAAGCTATCTGTAAACATCCTATTTTTTAATAAAATGTTCCTCCAATATTCAAAAATAAAATAAGTTATCACTTCCAAAATGTTCATTCTGATTTTTTTTAATCTACATGAATCACAGTATCGTTTTGGCATCATTTTTACCAAACCACCAATAATATTATTCTAAGCAGTAGTCTCTTTCATTCATTCAGAAGCCTTAAATAACCCTACATATTTACAGTATAATATGATCAGTATACGATGAGTAGACACGTAGCACCATTGCTTATACTACATATTTACATTATTGCTGCGTTGTGTGTGTCTTCACATTCTTCTTCGTCTTCTTCGCCGTCAATAGCCGTGAGGATACGTAGCGTATTGTACGAAGAACTTGGTCACCATCAACCAGTAACCTACCATCAGCACTATGTATTCCAACATTGTTCTTCTCAAACAACAACGACTGGTATAACAATATCTCTCTTTAATCAAAACTCACCGGGACTTGGGCGCCAAAAACATTTATATACATGTCGCTAGAAGTCAATTAAAATTCCAATGCAGATGTGTTGCGCAGTACATTTTAATTGACAGGAAACGCTTACTAATAAATGGTTTTTGCCACAATCGATTGTGTAACAACATACTGTTTTCTGTCAGTCGATCGCTAATTAGAAACGTCTATATCAATGTATGTATGACTGATAACCATCGATAGTCCATTAGTCTCGAAAATGTAAACACAATTAATTGGTCTGTTTGAGAAAAAATATAAACAAACAAATATTTTTTTTATTTATTTAAATTTTGCCAATTTACGTAATACAATAAAAACTCTTTGTGGCGTATTAGAAATACAAATATCCCTGAAGGCCCATGATTTCCCTTATATCTCTTTGTATTTACCTTAGACTTTATTCTTCTTCTTCTGGCACTTGACTTGACTTAAGTCCTTAAATTCCTAGGTGGAACATAGGGCCTCGACAAAATTTCTCCAGCGTGTTCTGTCCATTGCCAGGGCCTTCACCTCCCTCCATGTCTTGTTGACACCAGCCAGCTCTCTTTCCATAGTCCTCTTCCAGCTGTTCCTCGGTCTTCCACGTCTCCGGTTACCTTGCGGATTCCAATTCAATGCCTGTCTAGCGATATTTTCTGGTGGGCTTCTCAGGGTGTGACCGATCCACCTCCATTTTCTTCTCTTTATCTGTGGTTGGATGGGACTCTGATTTGTGGCCTCCCATAGATCTCTATTTGAGATGGTCTTGGGCCCCCAAATTCTCATTATGTTCCTCAGTCAACGGTTTATGAAAGTCTGTAACCTTGTGGTGATGGATGTCCTTTGTCACTTTCTAGATCTCACATCCATACAGCAACACCGATTTGACATTTGAGTCAAATATTCTGAGTTTTGTCTTCCTGCGTATTTGGGGTGATCTCCATCCTGGTCGTAACTGTGCAAATACTCCTTTTGCTTTATTTATTCGACTTATCACACCACTAAGACTTCTGGACTACGGTCCCTGTAGAACCCTGGCCTGCTCAATGATTCTCCTCCAATCTTCTCTGTTTAGACCCTTACTCCCCCACAGACCTGCCACTTGCATCTCCCTCAAATCCCTTTTCACCACATCTTTATACCATCTCCTTCTCGGTCGTCCTCTCCTCCTTGCTTCCTCCGGCTTCCTTTCCAATGCCATTTTCGGGCCTCGACCACTTCTCATTCTCACCATCTCAACCTGTGCGCCTTCACTGCCGCAACTGTGTCGCAACTGTGTCCGCTTCTCCATTCAGGTCTCTTAGCTCACGATTCTTTCTTATCCTCCACATCTCTCCGTCCCACACTGGTCCATAAATTTTTCTCAGAATTTTCCTCTCGAAAACACGAAGGTTTTTCATATCTTCTAACTTCAGTACCCATGTCTCAATTGCATATTTTACTATAGAGATCTGATTTCTATGGTGAGTACTTTCTTTTTGACATATTTTTAATACATTCCTTGATTGAAATATATTTTTTAATGCGTAATACCTTCTGTTTCCTACTGCTATTCTTGCTTTGATTTCTTCGCTTGTTTTTATTATTCTCTGTAATCGTGCTTCGGATATATCTGAATTCTTGGACCTCCTCAAAACTGTGGTTGCCTATTCTTATTCTTTCTTTCTTTCTTCTCTGATTCCTTGTCATCAAGATATAATTTGTTTTCTCCTCATTTATTTTTAATCCGCCCTTTCACCCTTCTCTTTCCAATTCCTGATATGCTTATAGACCTGATTTATTCCTCATATTTACCTTAGACTTAAACGAATTTAGGAATCTTGTGTGGTGTATGGTGTATTAGATTCCCTGACTACCTTAGTGGTAGTCTGTACCTTACGTTGCCGCATAAGAGTCATGTACCCAAGATAAATTTACCTTAATCGAGTCTCATATCAGTGGCGGATTTAAGCATAGGTTACATAGGCTGCAGCCTAGGGGCTCGCACCACAAACAAAAAGAAAAAAAAGAACGGTCAACTTGCATACAAACTTATTTGGTTCGTGTTTCAGAAAAACAATAGAAGTTATTTACACGTGGTATTCTGAGGCATGTATAGGGTAGAGTGGGGTAACAGAGTGCACTTAAATTTAAATTCATCTCAAAATACACTGATTGCAGTGAGACTCATTATATTTTGACAGAAATATCACGAATCCCTTAAGGTTCGATTAAGACCCCCTTTTTATATTTTCAACTAATGAAACACATGTAAATAAATATGTTTCGAAAACACGTCAAAGCGAAATTTTGCCCCCATAGGTGGGGAAAAAGTTTGCAATTCAATTAATTTGAATAAATTTACTTTATTTTACTTTAAACAACGTTATTAACTTTATTAGTGATTATTTTACTTTATCAACATATTTGACCAATTTATTAACTTTATTAACAAATTATAATTAAAAAGTTGAAAGAATTATAGTAACTTTGACTCAACGAAAAATTACTACAATGTTGCAATGACATATTACAGTTGAACGAATGTATTACAGTAGAAAAGATGTAAGACACTAGTAACGCTCACTTCAAATTCCACACCCCCAGTCCCCACCCAGTAGTTGGGGGGGGGGCACCACATGTTCATCCTAAAATATCTCTTTTACTTCCATGTTCCTTAAGGAAATGGAAGTATGGTGATGGCAAAAAAAAATCGTGTTCGAGATTATTGCAGATTCTGATTGTACTACACTCAAAACATGAAAAAAGTCGTTTTTCGAAAAGTGTCTGTGTGTGTGTCTGTCTGTGTGTCTGTCTATCTGTAGATTTTTTCTATGGCAAACGATAACTGCCGCAAATTCAAACAGAATCAAATAATTTTTTGTGTACAGCCCTGATTTATTGAGTACTCACGACACATTGTTTTTGGTGAAGATCGGTTGAGGGAAAGGGGTAGTTTACCTGCAACATTTTATGTTTTAACAAGGGTATTTTCTATGGCAAACGATAACAGCCGCAAATTCAAACAGAATCAAAAGATTATTTGCATACAGTCCTAAATTGTAGAGTTCTCAAGACCTATTGTTTTTGGTGAAGATCGGTTAAGGGA
Source organism: Magicicada septendecula (assembly GCA_034769895.1). Classification (NCBI taxonomy): domain Eukaryota; kingdom Metazoa; phylum Arthropoda; class Insecta; order Hemiptera; family Cicadidae; genus Magicicada; species Magicicada septendecula. The sequence goes on along the minus strand of CM068368.1, from coordinate 908,136,453 downwards.
AAGGGGTAGTTAACCTGCAACGTTTTATGTTTTAACAAGGGTATTTTCTATGGCAAACGATAACAGCCGCAAATTCAAACAGAATCAAAAGATTATTTGCATACAGTCCTAAATTGTAGAGTTCTCAAGACCTATTGTTTTTGGTGAAGATCGGTTAAGGGAAAGGGGTAGTTTACCTGCAACGTTTTATGTTTTAACAAGGGTATTTTCTATGGCAAACGATAACAGCCGCAAATTCAAACAGAATCAAATAATTTTTTGCATACATCCCTGAATTGTAGATATCTCAAGGACTTTTGATTTTGGTGAAGATCGGTTAAGGGGAAGGGGTAGTTTACCTGCAACCTTTTACGTTTTAACAACAGTAAAGTACTTGAAAATTCATTTAAACTTTTCCAAACAATGGTAATTGTTAAAAATAAAATAATTTTGTTGCCAGGCAATAAAATTATAATTTTTTTATTTTAGTGTAAATCATGTATGAGTGAAAATATATCGTTCGTGGCAGGCAAGCATATCTCAATTATGTAATGCTTACGTTTCCATTTTATTATTATGATTACTGCAATAAAATGTAAAGTACCGTTTACCAAATGGTAAAAGCTTAAGAGCATGATAATGTCTTTCAGCCGCCAGCTAAACGCAACATTATTATGGTTACTGACTGACTGATTGGTTACATACCTATCTACAGCTATGCAGTGTTGTTTGCTTGTTAGGTCTTTAATCTGCGACGGACGTTAGCACGTTAGCGGTCGCGGTTTTAGTTAACGATTCCCGGCTGGTAAATGATGACGTCATGCAGCGTGATGCGTTACAGAAATTTTCAAATGACCCCCAGCCATAAGACATTATCATGTCAAAATGTAAAGTACCGTTTACCAAATGGTAAAAGCTTAAGAGCATGATAATGTCTTTCAGCCGCCAGCTAAACGCAACATTATTATGGTTACTGACTGACTGATTGGTTACATACCTATCTACAGCTATGCAGTGTTGTTTGCTTGTTAGGTCTTTAATCTGCGACGGACGTTAGCACGTTAGCGGTCGCGGTTTTAGTTAACGATTCCCGGCTGGTAAATGATGACGTCATGCAGCGTGATGCGTTACAGAAATTTTCAAATGACCCCCAGCCATAAGACATTATCATGTCAAAAGGCAGGGAAGGCACACACACACACACACACACACACACACTCACACTCACAAAATTCGCGTTATTTCTGGCCTCACTCATGTTTATTTTCTTACATTTGCACGCTTTTTAAATGGAAAGTGCCGAAACCCACACCAACATAACGCGTGCAAGCCGAAAAATTGTCCAGCGTGGATAGCGATTTGCTTCCTGTGGATCGCTGGGCAGTGTAACTGCACGTGTTTACAGAGGAACGATTCATAGACAGACTTTTCGTCTTTAGGGAATGAAACCTCTGCAAGATGCTGAGGGTCCATGAGTGACTTCGGAGCGCTCCTTCTTTTCCGCGTGTTTGTTCTGTGAAACGTACACTGTAGATTCGCAGCTTTACTCTAAGCAACGCTCAATAGGAAATGTTGAAAATTTTTGTCCACGGTGTACCCTCATACACACTAAACCTGCTCTGATGTTTTAATTACGGACATCATAATATTAAAACTTTGGAAACTTGAGCACTACTTAATGGAAATCAAACATTAACTTATACAAGCCATTAATTTTATGCATATTTTTTATATATATGTGTACTACGTTATCGGCAACAAAGAAGTAGTTTTTGTTAAAATTTCTTCCCGGGATGTTTGGCCGTAGTCCAATGTTTTCTACAAAACCAGACGTTTCGGCAATGCCATCGACTTCCATCATCAGTGAAAATCGAGTGCGATAACGTGAGGTGATATACGTTAGTGACCACAGTACTGTGGTTAAGGCTGAAGCAGTAAGTAGAAAGAAGTAGTTTCTATGGTAATATTTCATTTCGAAAATGATTTTAAATATAAATCTTAGAACATGGAAGTCATGTATGGTTCTCCATACCGATATTTTACTTCCATGTTCCATAAGGAAATGGAAGTATAGTCATGGCGAAAAAAATCGTGTTCGAGACAACGGCTGATTCTGATTGTACTGCCCTCAAAACATGAAGAAAAGTCATTTTTCGAAAAGTGTCTGTGTGTCTATCTGTCTGTCTATCTATCTGTCTGTCTGTCTGTCTTAGAATTTTTCTATGGCAAACGAGAGCCGCAAATTCAAACAGAATCAAATAATTTTTTGCATACATCCCTCCATTGTAGAGGGCTCAAGGTCTATTTATTTTGGTGAAGATCGGTTAAGAGAAAGGGGTAGTTTACCTGCAACTTTTATGTTTTAACAAGGGTAATTTTTTTTATGATGAACGATAACTGCCGCACATTTAAACAGAACCAAATAATTTTGTGCATACATCCGTCGATTGTAGATGTCTCAAGGCCTATTTATTTACATTTTTCAAACATATCAAATAATTTTTAAACACCTTTTCGATAATTTTAAAATGTATAATTACGAGCTTAATAAATATCACGACCGATTTCATAAGTAATCTGCGAAATAAAATTATTATGAATTAGTAATTTAACAATTAGTTATCTGCTAACAGGAACGCGCGCGCAGGCACACACACACATTGTGTATTAATTCCTCTTGTTATAATAAACACAGTTTTTTAAAAGCTTGTCCTCAGAATTAATTCATACATTACTGAGTACGCTTAACGCGGTATTCCCTGGGTTTCTTTGTTAAATAACTTTAATTTATTTACAATTTATTTATAAAAAAGTATTTAAAATTATTATACACAATAAATGTATATAGATACTTGCCCACAAATCGTTAAAACAGAATTATAAACTGTCAAAACCATGTACTTTGGGCAGTGAAGTATAAGATGGCGGCTTCCATTTTTCGCTGGAACAGATTGAATTTTCTGACTTCAAAGGGGGGGGGGGACCATTGGAAACATTTTTCGCCCGTAAGAAATACATGGGAAGCTAGTTTGACCTTGCCGTTCGGAAGCAGTGTTTTGGTTAGGTTTTGTCATTTTTGGAAAAAAGGTGTGCACATTTTTTGTCGAAGTGGTTGCATATCCATCAATATTCGGCTGCCAATTATAATTACAGTTATATCTCTCACACGAAAGACGACTCACTCACGCACGCACAGGAGCGCGTCGAACGTATATCAGTTTTATTTTCCTTTTTGAGCTTTGCACTGACGCAAGCACATTCTCAACATGTTTTTACGGTACATATTCACGAACACACACGGAGACTCGTGCACTGACACGCACGCGCGCATTCTACGATATTATAAAATCTGTCACAAAATTTAACGTAAAACACGAAATTTAACGTATGACGGCGCGCGTACCTCTTCCCCTCCTACACATACACACACACACACAATATTCGCGACAAGACTTCACGTCGCGCATTTGTCCTCAGCCGCGCGCATGCACTTCTATATGTTTTCAGATAACGCGAATCCAATCTGTATTTATATTACTAAGACACCACAGCAAATGGTAACGACAAATAATTTCTTGCCTCCAAAATTTATTATATTACTAAGAATTTTATGTAGAAAAATTCTAAAAACAAAATAGTATTCAGGGTAGGATATTCCCCTTTATTAGTGTGTCTTAGATCCTGCTACCCAGACAATGGTGCTTACATCGAGAGAACTAAACACGTGCTGTTTATTTAAACTGGTCGTTGACCTAAATAGTAATTTTTTTAAATTGACAAAACTTGAAAGTCAATTAATCGCATTTCAAAAAACACGCAACTGGTTTAAAACTTTTTGCTTCAACAGTTTTTTAAATTTTTCGGATTTCGGGGGGGAGGGATATATCCTCCATATATTCGTAAGTTCGCCCCTGTCGGTAGGCAAAAAGCAGTAGCGTTAAGCAGCCTAACCCTTTATGTAAATAAGAAGACAAACACTATTAAAATAAAGTAATAATAATAACAATGAAAACAGTAATAATAATATGTAGGTGTTTATTATCGAGCTGTTCATAGGTTGAAGTATAACGTCAGCTAGACACAGTATCGTGTCTACAACAATACTACTGTAACTTCTGTTTACGTGAATTATCTGAATTATTCTTAGTAAACATTTATTACGGCGCGTTATGGTAGACTGGTTCATAGTTATTTACTACTTCAAATGACCCTTATTCATGTGTACAGTGTCGAAAACCGTACATGGCAGACTGACCAGATTATATAGACTGACTTGTGTACTGGTATACCAACTTATCTACGTTTTCATTAAACGAGACTAGGATAAACACGCGTACTTACCATAAACAGTAAGCCTAACAAATAACATTAATTATCTGTTTTTTCATTCTTCAAATATTTTAAATATAAAAAATCGCCCAATATATTGCATTTGGTGTCTTGTTGTCTTGTTTCGATAAGTGAAGTCTGATGCCATCTAGCGGTGGTTATTCTAACTTTTACTGCTTCATAATCGTAAACAAATTAATTCAGTAAACCTATTCATGAATCTGTGTATGGTGTCTGGACAACTTTAAAATTAATTTTACACCTTTACAATAAAATAATAATCATCATCATCATAATAATTATAATAATAACAGCAACAATTATTATTAAAATCTGAGACATAAAAATAAACATATTAAAAATATTTTAATAATAGAATTTTGAAGAATAAAATTATCTGTTTTACATTCTTCAAACATTTAAAATAAATTTTAAACATTTTTTCGATAATTTTAAAATGTATAATTACTAGCTTAATAATAAATATCACGACCGTTTTCATAAATAATCTACGAAATTAAATTATTATAAATTAGTAATTTAACAATTAGCTAATCTGCTAACGGGATCGCGCGCGCGCTCAGTCACACACACACACGCACGCACGCGCACACACACACAACACAAATACATACGCACACATGGTGTATTAATTCCTCTTGTTATAATTAACACAGTTTTTAAAACCTTGTGCTCAGAATTAATTCATACATTACTGAGTACGCTTAACCCAGTATTCCCTGAGCTTCTTTGTTCAATATCTTAATTTATTTACAATTTATTTATAAAAAGGATTTAAACTTATTATACACAATAAATTTATATAGATACAAGCCCACAAAATGTTAAAACATAAGTATAATCTTATGTTTAATATAAACATTTTTTGTTAATTTTAAAATGTATAATTACGACCTCAATAAACATCACGACCGTTTTTAAATAATCTAGGAAATAAAATTATTATAAACTAGCAATTTAGCAATTACCAAATCTGCTAAAGGGATAGTGCGCGCTCACACACACATACATAGGCCTAATATTCGCGACAAGTCTTCACGTCGCGCATTCGTCCTCAGGCGCGCGCATGCACTTCCATATATTTTCAAATAACGCGTATCCAATCTGTATTGTATTATATTAAGACAGCACAGCAAATGGTAATGAAAAATAATTTCTTGCCTCCAAAATTTATTATGTTAATAATAATTTTATGTAGAAAAATTCTAAAACACAATAGTATTCAGGGTAGGAAATTCCCCCATCTCAGTGTGTCTTAGATCCTGCTACCCAGACAACGCTCCTTACATCGAGAGAACTAAACACGTGCTGTTTATTTAAAATGGTCATTGACCTAAATAGTAATTTTTTTAAAATTGACAAAACTTGGAAGTCAATTAATTGCATTTCAAAAAACACGCAACTGGTTTAAAACTTTTTGCTCCATTTTTTAAAATTTTTCGGATTTCGGGGGTAGGGATATATCATCCATATCTTTCTAAGTTCGCCCCTGTCGGTAGGCAAAAATCAGTAGCATTAAGCAGCCTAACCCTTTATGTGAATAAGAAGACAAACACTATTAAAATAAAGTGTTAATAATAATAATAATAATAATAATAATGAAAACAGTAATAATAATGTGTAGGGGTTTATTATCGAGTTGTTCATAAGTTGAATTACAACGCCAGCTAAACACAGTATCGGGTCAAACACAATACTACTTTGACTTCTATTTACGTGAATTATCTGAATTATTCTTATAGTAAACATTTATTACGGTGCGTTATGGTAGACAGGTTCATAGTTATTTACTACTTCAAATGACCCTTATTCATGTGTACAGAGTCGGGTTTTAGTTACACACACACACACACACACACACACAAGAAACCGTACATGTCAGACTGACCAGATTATACAGGGGCGCGCTCGGACATAAATTAGTTTATTCTCCTTTTTCCATTTTGCATTGACATAAGCTCATTGTCAACATGTTTTCACAGTACATATTCACAAACACATGCGAGTGCTCGTCCACAGACACGCACGCGCGCATACTACGATATTATAAAATCCGTCACAAAATTTAACGCAAAACACTAAGATTAACGTATGACCGGGAGCGTATCTCTTCCCATCCTACAAACACACAAAGTACACGTCAGACGCACAAGATTATGTTAAGACTTGCATATCAACTTATCTACGTTATCATTAAACAAGACTAGGATAAAAAACGGTTACTTACAGTAAACAGTAAGTTTAACAAATAACATTAATTATCTGTTTCTTACATTCTTCAAATATTTTAAATAAAAAAATCGCCCAATATATTGCATTTGGTGTACTGTATCTTGTTTCTTAAAGTGAATTGTGATGCCACCCAGTGGTGGTTATTCTAACGTTTACGGCTTCTTAATCTGTAAATAAAGTATTTGAATAAACCTATTTATGAATCTGTGTATGGTGTCTGGACTATTTTAAAATGAAAACGGTACTACTACTTTATAATAAAATAATAATAATCATCATTGTCATCATAACAATAATTAGTAATAACTGCAAAAATTATTTTAAAATCTGTAAAATATTATTAATAAAAATTTTTTAAATGGAATTTTTGGAAATAACATTAATTATCGGTTTTTACATTCTTCAAATGTTTCAAATAATTTTTAAACATTTTTTGTTAATTTTAAAATGTATAATTACGAGCACAATAAACGTCACGACCGTTTTCAAATAATCTAGGAAATAAAATTATTATAAACTAGCAATTTAACAATTACCAAATTGGCAAAGGGATAGTGCGCGCGCGCACACACATACATAGGCCTAATATTCGCGACAAGTCTTCACGTCGCGCATTCGTCCTCAGGCGCGCGCATGCACTTCCATATATTTTCAAATAACGCGTATCCAATCTGTATTTATATTACTAAGACAGCACAGCAAATGGTAATGAAAAATAATTTCTTGCCTCCAATATTTATTATGTTAATAATAATTTTATGTAGACAAATTCTAAAACACAATAGTATTCAGGGTAGGAAATTCCCCCATCTTAGTGTGTCTTAGATCCTGCTACCCAGACAATGCTCCTTACATCGAGAGAACTAAACACGTGCTGTTTATTTAAACTTGTCATTGACCTAAATAGTAATTTTTTTAAAATTGACAAAACTTGGAAGTCAATTAATTGCATTTCAATAAAACACGCAACCAGTTTAAAAATTTTTTGCTCCAACGTTTTTTAAAAATTTCGGTTTTATCCCTAACACCGGTGGTATCGGATTTCGGTGTTAGGGATAGTATCCTCCATATCTCCCTAAGTTAGCACCTGTCGGTAGGCAAAAAGCAGTTGCATTAAGCAACCTAACCCTTTATGTGAATAAGGAGACAAACACTATTAAAATAAAGTAATAATAATAATAATAATGAAAACCGTAATAATAATGTGTAGGCGTTTATTTTCGAGTTGTTCATAAGTTGAATTATAACGTCAGCTAAACACAGTATCGGGTCAACAACAATACTATAAATACTATGACTTATATTTACGTGAATTATCTGAATTGTTCTTAGTAAACATTTATTACGTCGCGTTATGGTAGATAGGTTCATAGTTATTTACTACTTCAAATGACCCTTATTCATGTGTAGAGTCGGATTTTAGTCACACACACACACACACACAAAGTCACGTCAGACGTACAAGATTATGTTAAGACTTGTACATCAACTTATCTACGTTTTCATTAAACAAGACTAGAATAAACACGGTTACTTACAGTAAACAGTACGTTTAACAAGTAACATTAATTATATGTTTTTTACATTCTTCAAAGATTTTAAATAAAAAAATCGCCCAATATATTGCATTTGGTTTACTGTATCTTGTTTCGTAAAGTGATTTCTGATGCCATCTAGCGGAGGTTATTTTAACTCTTTTTACTGCTTCATAATCTGCAAACGAAGTACTTGAATAAACGTATTCATGAATCAGTGTATGGTGTCTGGATAATTTTAAAATGATTTTACACCTTTATAATAAAATAATAATCATCATCATTATAATTATAATAATAACAACAAAATTATTATTAAAATCTGAGACATAAAAATAAACATATTAAAAATATTTTAATAATAGAATTTTGAAGAATAAAATTATCTGTTTTACATTCTTCAAACATTTAAAATAATTTTTAAACATTTTTTCGATAATTTTAAAATGTATAATTAGTAGCTTAATAATAAATATCACGACCGTTTTCATAAATAATCTAAAAAATAAAATTATTATAAATTAGTAATTTAACAATTAGCTAATATGCTAACGTAATCGGGCGCGCGTGCAAACACACACACACACACACACAAAACACACAGATACACACACACACATTGTGTATTAATTCCTCTTGTTATAATAAACACGGTTTTTTAAAAGCTTGTCCTCAGAATTAATTCATACACTATTGAGGACGCTTAACGCAGTATCGCCTGAGTTTCTTTGTTAAATATCTTAATTTATTTACTATTTATTTATAAAAAAATATTTATAATTATTATACACAATAAATTTATATAGATACAAGCCCACAAAACGTTAAAACATAAATATAAACGGTCAAAACTGTATAATGTTACTGTAAACGCGAAGCGACAAAACATATGTTCTGTTGTGTTCTTCTTCACTATTTGAAGGTCAAATTACTAACTTTCAATAATTCTTAAAAAATAGTTATCGTTCACTTTTCTACGATTTCTAATTAGTTACGTATACTGTGGCCGGTGAAGAATAAGACGGCGGAATCCGTTTTTCGCTGGCACCAGTTTGAATTTTCCGACCTCAAAGGGGGGACCATTGGAAACATTTTTCGCCCGTAAGAAATACATGGTAAGCTAGTTTGACCTTGACGTTCCGATGCAGTGTTGAGGTTAGGTTTTGTCATTTTTGGAAAAAAGGTGTGCACATTTTACGTCGAAGTGGTTGCATATTCATCAATATTCGGGCGCAAAGTATAATTACAGTTATATATCTTACATGAAAAACGACTCATTCACGCACCCAAAGGGGCGCGCTCGGACACAAATCTGTTCTATTGTCCTTTTTGCGCTTTCCATTGACGGAAACTCGTAAACATGTCTTCAAGCTATATATTCACAAACACACGCGAATGCTCGTGCACTGACCGTCAAGTACACGCACATGCGCATACTATGATATTAAAAAATCCGTTACAAAATTTAACGTAAAACACACAAAGTTTAACGTATGACGGCGCTCGCGTACCTCTTCCCCCCATACGCGCGCGCGCACGCACAATATCACAATATACCGACAAGACTTCACGTCGCGCATTCGTCCTCATGCACTTCCATATATTTTCAAACGACGCATTCAATGTTTTTATATTACTAGACACCACAGTAAATGGTAACGAAAAATATTTTCTTGCCTCAAAAATTTATTTATATTAATATGTTCTTTATGTAGAAATTTCAAAAACACAATAGTATTCAGGGTAGGAAATTCCCCCGGCTTAGTTTGTCTGAGATCCTGCTACCCAGATAATGGTGCTTACATCGACAGAACTAAACATGTGCTGAGTTTTGTTGGGGCGTCAAGTGTTACGTTCAATCTATAATTAGGTATCCTCAGAGGCTAGACTGATATAATTATTGTACTAATGGGATGGATTTATACGAAGGCCAAATCATACAAATTTCACCTCCCACTTGAAAAAAAAAGTTCGACATTTCTATTGTTGGAAAGTGATGCTATTTTTGCCTGGTAAGATTAGTACTTTTACTATGAAATTAAAATATTGAGATTCCAGACGGGCTTTATATACGTGTAAGTTAATATTACAATAGATTGATCAGAAGAACTAGAAACAAGAAGAAGAATTTCTGTGGCAAATAAAACTTACTTTGACCTGCTACAAACTTTGAATCCAAAGACGTGGACCAGAAAAACCGAAATAAAGACATATAAACCTTTTGTACGGACAATTCTTTATCATGGTTCCAAAATATGGGTGCTGGCTGAAAGTTCTAAGGGAAGTTTTAATTAAAAAACTCTGTATAAGAATATTAATACCTATGAAGTATAATGGAGCCTGGAGGATCAACTTTAATCACATATTATTATTATTATTATTATTATTATTATTATTATTATTATTATTATTATTTCCGGCTGTACAATGTATACACATTTTCTGGAACCAAAGATTACAGAAGTGATTGAATTCTCTTCAACCACAGCTGCTTGTAAATCCAAAGATCTTCAATTTCTCTTCCCCTCAATATATTCCGCATTTAAACCTCACTGAGGAAGGAGAAACCCACTCCGAAACGACGTTTGAGGAAATAACAAAAAGTAAGTTTTTCACAAGTGAAAGTGCCTTAAATATTAATTTTTAATTATCTGAATTTCTTCTATCCAGGTGATAGGTGGTCTTCCTCTTTTCCTTCTTCCTGGTGGGGTCAAGTCCATAACTCTCCTTGACAATCTTTCCTGTGCCATTATTTTCGTGTGTCCATACCACTGTAATTTTTTTGTTTGGATAAAATTAACAATTGAATTTTCCACATTCATTCTGTCCTTAATGACTTCATTTCTAATTTTCTCAAGTCTGGATACTGTTGCCAAACGTCTCCAAAAGTCCATCTCTGCTGTCATTAATTTTGTTCTTGTGTATTTATTAGTAGTCCAAAATTCTGAGCCGTAAGTCAAGATACTTCTAACAATGATTTCAAATAATTTTGTTTAAGTTGCTGCTGTAATTTGCTTATCCCACAGGATTCCGTTTAGTGTATATATAGCTATCTTTTCCAAATTAATTCTGGATTGTACTTCTTTGTCTAGCTTCCCACTGGCCATAATTTTCACCCCCTAAATACTTGTATTCCTCTGTATATGAAATCTTCCCATGTCTTCCTCCAATATCAAGTGTTGATGAAGGTCACCTGTTGCCATGTATTTTGTTTTATTCGTATTCACCTTTAGTCCCCATTTCTGATATTCCTGTATCAATTTTCTAGTCACGTACTCTATGTCTTCAAAATCTTGAGCCAACAGCAATTGGTCATCACCAAACTGTAATGAATAAACGTTGTCACCATCAAGTGGAAGTCCCATGTTCCTGCACATTTTTTCCAGGTCTCTATTGCTTTCTCTGTATAAATTTTGAAAATTGTGGGTGATAGACAACATCCCTGGCGTAAACCCTTGGTCACTTGAAACCCTGCTGACAAATTTTTTTCCTATTTTTATTTTTGATATTGAATTGTTATAGAAATTTTGTATAGCTTTTATGATAATGGGGTTGACACTAGTTGATCTTAAAGCTGCCCATAAATTGGCTAATGGTACATTGTCATAGGCTTTTTCAATGTCAATAAATGAAGAGGTTTTGATCGAACTGTTTTCTTTTCAATCATTTGCTGTAAGGAGAAAAGATGATCTATAGTTGATCTACCAACTCTGAAACCTGCTTGTTCTTTAGCCTCCATTTCCTTACACTCAGCTTCTAAAAAATGTTTAAATACTCTTCCATAAAGCCTGCTTAGTGTGTTAGTAACTGTTGTGCTTCTATAATTTTTGTAATCATCTTTGCTTCCCTTCTTGTGTATTGTAGAAATGTATCCCGTCTTCTAATCTGTTGGTACCGAACTACAAGACCGTGGGAAATGGCACTCCCACTGGTGCCTATAAGCAATTGGTAGAGACAGCGATGGACAGAGATGAGAGTGATGGCCCACTGATGGCACAAATTAAAGTAAACAAGGGCACGACTTTGAGTTGTATTGCCGAAGTAGTAATAATAAGCTTAGTACTATTTTCAAAATACGGGTTGGGCCATGCGTAGCTTAAAACTAGAAATTATCAAAAAATGTATTTTTGTCAAGAGACCAATCGTGTATCTAGAATTTGGTTCTATGGGGGGGGGGGTCCAGTCGAGTCGGCTTCACACAAAAGACAAAACAATTTATGACAAATCAATATTACTATCTTTAAAGTGGTTGGAAATCGTGTGATTACATTCTAATATCAATCCTATAAAAGTAAACGGTAAAACATAATAAAAATACGCGTTACTGAAACATTGTTTACAAGATACTTATTGACTGAATTGATTTTCCTATATTTTATATTTCAAAGTTACATGCAAATGCTTTGTAAAAAATCTGTATATTTAAAAAATAATTATTTCTTTTCTAAAATAATAATAACAAATATCATAAAATTAAGAGATTAACAAAATATGTCAACCTTTTTCAACACTTTGGGGGAGGGTGTCCAGTCCCATTCTTCCCCCCCCCCCATATACGCCCTCAAAAGAGACTTATGGCCCACTCTATATTTAAAACTGTAATAAATGTAAGCATTATCAAAGAAAAAAAGTATTTTTTTTTTCAAGTGAAGAAAGTAAAAACAAATTATAATTTTTCATTTCCTGTGTCCACCCATACCCGAAACAAATCTTTGGACCCCTCCCTATAATATCAGTTCATAAATAACAAGTTATAAGAATTACAAGCGTCTGCAAAATTTTTAACCAAGTTGGTTATGGTTTCATTAAAACAATATTACCAGGAAATAAAACTACAAATACTCTACTTTATACAACTCCGTTGAATTCAAAACCCACCCATTAGATGGCATGACAATTCACTTTACGTAATGTCATGCAGTAGTCTTACATGGATTACTGTTTGTGTTTTGTTGAAATTAAAATTTGTAATGTGATTTCTTAATGAACCACAATTATGTGTAAATTAAAAGAAATATAACTGTTTTGGCTAAACAGTCTCTTTAATATAAATCTGCATTATAAAAATAGTTTCATGATGCACTTCTGTCTCACTCCTAACCTCTCGTCCATTCTATCACTGACTTCTGGGTAGTCTCCTTCCTTGTAACTTTAATATTATACAGCACAGAGAGAATCTGTCTAATCGTTACTAGCTCAGACCCCCAACAGAACGTTGTACTGTCCAATGAGTTTACTACCCACAATGTTCAATATATTTGCAAGATTTCTGCTCAAAAAGATAAAAGAATATGTTTTCCATGACAGTATTAATCTCTAAATACCAAACAATGAAGCCTGGGCATTGTTCCATAATATGAAAAATAGCATATCTAGCCTACTTCTATGAAATGTTATGTAGTAGACAGTATTAGAAATAAAATTACAGAACACTATGGCTAACAACCAAATAATTAATACTGGAAAGACCACATGGAACTTGTGGCCATTGTTGAATCTCATCTTCAGAGCAGAACTACCAATCCCATTACGGCCATGGAACTGTTCAAATTTTAGTCATGAACATAAATTGATTTACACCATCATCTAAATATTTTATATGATGGCTCTCCAGAGAATCAGATCAAAGTATACAGCAAAAACTCTATATAGATAATTTTTACTGCAAGGTGTAGAGATCCACACAGTTTGTTTCTAATAAATACACGACATTTATTTGTCAGCCTGTGTTTATATTTGAGATCTTACAAAAAAAATTAATACAATTTTCTTGATTTATTCTTATGATTGTCAGAATGCCATTATTAAATTTGTTATTAATATTTATATTGCAGATTTTAATAATAATTTTTGCTGTTCTACTTCTTCGTCTTCTTCTTCTTCTTCTTCTTCTTATTATTATTATTATTATTATCATTATAATTATTATAAAGTTGTATGGTACGTTTTAAAATTGTCCAGACACCAGACACAGATTCATAAATAGGTTTATTCAAGTACTGCGTTTACAGATCAAGAAGGAGTAAACGTTTAAAGAACCGCCGCTAGATGGCATCAGAATTCAGTTTACGAAACATGATGCAGTATTCCAGCTGCAATATTTATTGGGCGATTTCATTATTTAAAGTTTTTGAAGAATGTTGCTGTATGTATGATTTGTAGGTTCTTCCACGCATTATAATTTATAACAATCGAATCCAAGTGAACTCTGAAGTAAACTACTCACACACATGCCTCAAGCATAGTGTAAAGCACGTCTTCACATGAATCTCATGTTTCAAGATTTTTGTAGCAAGCGTAAATCGTGTCTCTTTCAAGTTAACCTCTTTTAATCTTTCACTATTTCTTTCAACATCTGTTATATTTACTATTGAATATAAGGTCTATTAATGAATACAACTATTATATTCACGACTCGGAACACAAAGTTTTCTATACCGGTAAGTGAAAAAGCCTTTTAAAGGTAAAAACCGGTTCAGGTTGTAAGGTAAAACTTTATTTTTACTTATAAAAAACTTTGTGTTCCGAGTCGTGAATATAATAGTTGTATTTAGTTAAGTAACGGACACGTCATGGGCAATGAAATCCAAGAGTCTATTAATGGTTAATATTTAATAATAATATTTCTTTATAAAATTGCTAAACTGCTACTTTTTTATTGTTTAGACAAAGCTTTTCGTCATCACTGACATCATCAGGTCTTAAACAACCTGATGATGTTTAAGACCTGATGATGGTCTTAGGTTGTTTAAGACCTGATGATGTCAGTGATGACGAAAAGCTTTGTCTAAACAATAAAAAAGTAGCAGTTTAGCAATTTTATAAAGAAATATTAAGGATGGCTGCTAATTTAAACAATACGAAGAATAATATTTAAACTTGTCATCAACCTAAATAGTAATTTTTTTTAATTGTAAAAATTTGTAAGTCAATTAATTACATTTCAAAAAACATTTGTAGACCATCAATGCAACTTTAGTCTTCCAGTATGCACCTCGTCACTACATGTAGTTAAATACAGACTGATTTATGATTTATCCACGGAAGTGGTTTGATGTTAAAGCTGTACCATAGCTGGACTTATAACCAGGGGCGGATTAACCATTAGGCTGATTAGGCTGTAGCCTAGGGCGCGGCATTTTGGGGGGCGCAAAATTTTAGCTAAAAAATAATACAATTTTACAGCAAAATGCAAAATTGGTAATAAATTACAAGGATAAAAATTTGAGTTCATTTTGAACACAGGCGCCTGTTTGCGGGAAATTATGGTAAATCTGTATATAAATAATAGAAGTGCTTTCCAAACTGTTTTCTCCGGTTATGAGTCATCGGCGGCCGGTGCTCATAGAACTATGCCGCCGCCCGACTTTCGTGGAATTGCCGACCACGTTATCTATTCCATCGTAGAAAGAGGAGAAAAGAAGAAAAAGCGATCTGAAGCAAAACCACTGTTGAATCTTCTGAAAAGGCTTAACTTAGAATCAGTGTTTCCTAATGTTGAGATAGCTTTGCGCATTTTCCTTTTATGCCTGTCACTAACTGCAGTGGCGAAAGATCTTTTTCAGCTTTCCAGAGGGTGAAGAATTATTTACCCTCAATCTAAAGTGAGAAAAAAGAATCTAGCTTGAACTTTACATGAGTCTTAACAAATCCACAAGATATTTAACTGATTGTCTTCTTTGTGTAAATGATGTTAAATGTACCCTTAATAAAACTGTTATAATTCTGTAACTACTTAGTTAATTTTTTCCTTATAAAAGCCATGCAAACTACAAATTGTTAAGGTGTAACTCTAAAACAATCTCTGAGAAATAGCCTCAGTTTTCAATTCTTGAGACTATTTCCAAAAACAGTAACATATTTGAAATATTCCTAGCTAAGAAATATATTGTAAGGTGCTTAAAGCTTCATTCAGCCCCTTGGAAATAAACGTAAGAGTAGCCTATGGGAGGTGAGGGGGGCGCTAAAATATAATTAGCCTAGGGCGCCAAGATACCTTAATCCGGCCCTGCTTATAACAGACCACTAGCCTAATTTTTTAGAGAATTTAATGATGCTGGTGCGTTGTTGTTTTGATGATGGTGGTAGTGAAGATGATGAAGAAGAAGAAGAAGAAGAATGTGATGATGGTGATGACGATGGTGATGGTGATAAAATTGAAAACTTTATTACCTATAAATTTTTCCAAACTACTACAATTCATATTAATTACAACACATTTTTCCCACATCATTATATAGACAGATAGGCTGTATCATTGATACATCTGATATCATTGGTATGTACTAGACAACACTTATTACTATAATCAACGATTGATGTTCATGATAAACAGATGAATGTTCGTTGATTAACAAATGTTG
The DNA here is from genome assembly GCA_034769895.1 of Magicicada septendecula. Taxonomy (NCBI): domain Eukaryota; kingdom Metazoa; phylum Arthropoda; class Insecta; order Hemiptera; family Cicadidae; genus Magicicada; species Magicicada septendecula. Next base: position 908,119,994 of record CM068368.1, on the reverse strand, counting down.
CACAAGAGACTGTAGCTACTACTTGTTTAGTACTGGTGTGCAACAATCAACAACAATGCTAATAACAATACTGGCCATTGTTTTGGTCTTGTATTCGATCAAAGTATTTGCTGTAGACTAAGTGACCTAAGTATTTGCTCAAATAAAAAAGTGACTATAAAGATGTGAGGACAGATTTATTTTTTATAACTTACTCTAGTAACTGGATAATAGATAATGCTAGACATATTTCGGTAATAAATAAACAATAATCTTTGTAAAAAAGCTGGCTGGATTTAAAACATAATCTGAGTAAATTGGTTCATTATAGATTTCATTTTTGGTAAAAGAGTAAGATTTAATGTTTGATTTTCAATTAATCTCTGAACACTCTGACATATTGTCTTAAAGACAAATACAGTATTAGCATCAATATAAAGCAACATTTCATTCACTTTGTAAGGAGTAAAATTATTATTTCTAACATACTGTAGATTTGCATTTACAGATATTTCTTCATTACTGTTGTATGTTATATTTATTATGTTTTCTTATCCTTAAAGATAATCAACAAATTGTTTCAAATAAAGCTGTAAGTGAATGGTCCAAACATTGTGTTTAAGACGAGACTCTGCCCAATGTCAGAGTCTGAAATTAGCAGCTGTATGCGATTTAGATCAATATATTTATTTATATTCAAAAAGCTAAAAGAAAACAAATAATTTCAGTTTTCGTAAATACTGATGAATGGATGGCTGCAGCGTTCCCAGATAACTATTGAATTATAAGCTGAAGAGAGGTGTGGGGCGTCCAAAGAAGTGTTGGGGTGACCAGCTCTAGTCTATGTGCTTGGGACTGGAACAAACCATTTTTGGTTTAATACTTGTAGAAGAAGAAAAAAAGAAGAACTTGATGATGGTGATGATGATTACAACAACAATGATGATGATGAAAACGTATCTGAAGGGAAGAAAAAAGTATCCCATTATTTTTAATTCCAAACTTGGTCACCCTTGCCTAAGATCTAAATAAGTAAATATCACTATAATATTGACGACTCGGAACACAAAGTTTTTTATAAGTAAAAACGTAAAGTTTTACCTTACAGCCTAAACCGGCTTTCACCTATAGAAGGCTTCATCAGAGGCTGTCGTTAGTAGCGCTGCTCGTCTTGTTGTTGGCGACGAGAAAGTGTTTCGAAAGATTGAAGCTGTGTGTGTGTGGTGAGATGTGTTCGAATAATGCGTGCGATTTGAATTGTGTCTGTTCGTTTGGATGTCGTTTTTATTTGTTTTTGTGTGTTTGTATATTTCTAATTGTTCTAGAGTGTCTAGTTTTCGGCCTTTTGTGTGTACGTGTAGTATGTTCAAGTTATTGTCGATGTTTTTATATGTGTGGTTTGCTTCAATGAGGTGGTTTGCGAAGGTAGATTCTGTAGTGGTGTGGAGTGCTTTTGTGTGTTCACTGTATCTCTGTTTGAAGCTACGTCCTGTCTGGCCTATGTAGAATTTACTGCAATTTGAACAATTCAGTTTATATACACCGGGTAGATCGAATTTGTTTTGTGCTTTGGGCATGCGTTTTGATAGTGTGTGTTCTGTTTTGTTAGTAGTTTTGTAAGCGAATCTGTATCCTGCTTTTTTGAATTTGTGGGCAATTTTTTCTGTTTGTTTGTTGATGTATGTTAGTGTTATGAATTTGTTGTTTTCTGTCTTTGTCTGTTGTTTGTTTTGTGTTTTGTGTAGGAGTTTACTGACTATTGTTCTGTCATAACCGTTAGATTCTGCTAGATATTTTATCGTGTTTAGTTCGTCTTTGTAGTCTATTTCATCTAAGGGGATGTTGTTAAGTCTATGTATCATGGTTCTAAAAGCAGCTAGTTTGTGTTGTATTGGGTGATTGGAGGTGTTGTGTATTAGTGTGTCAGTTGTAGTTGGTTTTCTGTATATACTGAATTTGTGCCTGTGTTCTAGTTTTGTGATGGAGAGGTCTAAGAAGTTTATGGTATTGTTGTGTTCATATTCGGCAGTGAAGGTTATGTTTTTATGTATTTTGTTTATGTGCGTTAGTAACTGTTCACATTGTCTTTTGTTTCCCCTGTATAGTATTAGAATGTCATCAACGTATCTGTGCCAATATAGTATTTTATGTGAGTGTCTGTCATTGTTTGTGAGTATTTTTGTTTTTTCTAAGTGTTGGAGGAAGACTTCTGCTAGAATGCTGGATATGGGGGAGCCCATGGGTAGGCCATCGTTCTGTGTGTAGTATTTATTGTTATAAGTAAAGTAGTTTTGTTTTGTGATAATGTTCAGAGTTTCTGTTATTTCATTGATAAGTTCGTCTGGTGTGTTGTTCTGTTTGAGTTTGTTTTGTAGGATGGTGATTGTTTCAGAGATGGGGATGTTTGTGTACAGGTTTTTAATGTCAAAGGAGGCTAATGTGGCGTTATGGGGGATGTGTATGTCTTTTATTTTTGTTACTAGGTCAGTGTTGTTTTTTACTGCAATGTTGTTGTCTATTTGTGTGTGTTGTCTAATAATTTTGTCTAGATATTTTGCCAGTTTGTGTGCAGGGGCATTACGGTAGTTGATAATGGGGCGGATCGGAATGTCTTCTTTATGGATTTTGGGAAGCGCTTGGAGTGTAGGTGCTGATTGTCGGATTTGTTTCATGTAGGGCTTTTGTTTATGTGTCATAATGTGTTTGGCTTTGTTGACTATTTGTTTTACTGAGTTTTGGTATCTGTCGGTGGGGTCGTGTTTTAGTTCTGTGATGTTGTTCTGTTCTATGAAGTCTTGTACTTTTTTGTGTAGGTTGTCTGTGGGGATAATTACAGTCGTGTTGCCTTTGTCAGCTTTTACAAATGTGATGTTGTGTTTGTGTGCCTTTTCCCTCAGTTTGATGGCTGTGTGTATTTCTGAGTTGTGGTTGTTGTTGTCTGGTGTCTTATGTACTCCTATTGTGTTGTTTATATTGTCTTAATGTGTCTTGATGTTCTGGTGCTGTGTTTTGTATATTTGTTTCTGTGTCAATTATGAGCTTTGTTAGTGTTTGGTTGTTATGTTTGTAATGTATGTTATGTTTTAGGCCTTTATCAAGGAGTGTTTGTTCGTTTTTTGTGAGTGTGACGTTCGTGAGGTTTACTGTACGTGGGTAGAATTTGTGCGAGGGAATTATATCTGTTTTGATTGGTGTCAGGTTTTTTATTTTTCTGTCATGTTTTGTCTGTATGATATGTATTTGTTTTTTTGTCCTACACTCCAAGCGCTTCCCAAAATCCATAAAGAAGACATTCCGATCCGCCCCGTTATCAACTACCGTAATGCCCCTGCACACAAACTGGCAAAATATCTAGACAAAATTATTAGACAACACACACAAATAGACAACAACATTGCAGTAAAAAACAACACTGACCTAGTAACAAAAATAAAAGACATACACATCCCCCATAACGCCACATTAGCCTCCTTTGACATTAAAAACCTGTACACAAACATCCCCATCTCTGAAACAATCACCATCCTACAAAACAAACTCAAACAGAACAACACACCAGACGAACTTATCAATGAAATAACAGAAACTCTGAACATTATCACAAAACAAAACTACTTTACTTATAACAATAAATACTACACACAGAACGATGGCCTACCCATGGGCTCCCCCATATCCAGCATTCTAGCAGAAGTCTTCCTCCAACACTTAGAAAAAACAAAAATACTCACAAACAATGACAGACACTCACATAAAATACTATATTGGCACAGATACGTTGATGACATTCTAATACTATACAGGGGAAACAAAAGACAATGTGAACAGTTACTAACGCACATAAACAAAATACATAAAAACATAACCTTCACTGCCGAATACGAACACAACAATACCATAAACTTCTTAGACCTCTCCATCACAAAACTAGAACACAGGCACAAATTCAGTATATACAGAAAACCAACTACAACTGACACACTAATACACAACACCTCCAATCACCCAATACAACACAAACTAGCTGCCTTCAGAACCATGATACATAGACTTAACAACATCCCCTTAGATGAAATAGACTACAAAGACGAACTAAACACGATAAAATATCTAGCAGAATCTAACGGTTATGACAGAACAATAGTCAGTAAACTCCTACACAAAACACAAAACAAACAACAGACAAAGACAGAAAACAACAAATTCATAACACTAACATACATCAACAAACAAACTGAAAAAATTGCCCACAAATTCAAAAAAGCAGGATACAGATTCGCTTACAAAACTACTAACAAAACAGAACACACATTATCAAAACGCATGCCCAAAGCACAAAACAAATTCGATCTACCCGGTGTATATAAACTGAATTGTTCAAATTACAGTAAATTCTACATAGGCCAGACAGGACGTAGCTTCAAACAGAGATACATTGAACACACAAAAGCACTCCACACCACTACAGAATCTACCTTCGCAAACCACCTCATTGAAGCAAACCACACATATAAAAACATCGACAATAACATGAACATACTACACGTACACACAAAAGGCCGAAAACTAGACACTCTAGAACAATTAGAAATATACAAACACACAAAAACAAATAAAAACGACATCCTAAACGAACAGACACAATTCAAATCGCACGCATTATTCGAACACATCTCACCACACACACACAGCTTCAATCTTTCGAAACACTTTCTCGTCGCCAACAACAAGACGAGCAGCGCTACTAACGACAGCCTCTGATGAAGCCTTCTATAGGTGAAAGCTGGTTTAGGCTGTAAGGTAAAACTTTACGTTTTTACTTATAAAAAACTTTGTGTTCCGAGTCGTCAATATTATAGTGATATTTAGTTAAGTAACGGACACGTCATGGACAACGAAATCCAAGAATCTAAATAAGGTTTGGTACATCATTTTTTAATTTCTTAAATCGTTAAAAATATTTTCTCAACTCTATTTTATACTTTCAGTTTTAATCACAGTCACAATTCTATTTGCTCTATAATAAAATTTTTTATAATTGAAGATAAAAATGCTCTTTCAAAATGATTGAGGTAAAACATAATTTGAATTCAGTGATCTTGATTGTTAATGAAATGTACAAGAGAAATAGGAGGTCAGCACAGAAGCCAGGAAGATACAACAATTTAGTTTTCTCCAAGTTCTCAGAAAATACAGAAGAAATAGTTACCCTAGTGTATAATGAAGACCAAATTACTATTTATGATGGGCTCCTCAAATTTTTTTTAAAATACAGTTTTAATTATTCCAGTTTTATAAAGTTATAAATCAGTTTATATGAATTGAATAAAAAACTCTGTACTTTCAAATCATTGACTCCTACAAAGCCACAAAGTATAAATCCTGTTGTTATAACGGTATTTTGCATGCTTTAAATGAATCTGTTATGCATAAGTTCCTCAGGTTGAGGAGACACATCAAGAATTGACAGCTTTTTGTGGTTCTGACAAAATATTTTAGTCTTGTGCATCTATTGCAGTGGTGTGTACTTGGCCAGTTTAGCTGTATGAACTATGGTTTTCAAAGGAAGGAACTAATTAAAGCTAAAATAACTATTAACAACTAGAAATTCTAACTGGTAAATCACCTAAATTAATTCCATAAGTCGCAATAAGTTCTGCATAAGTTCTGATGCAAACTGGGATGTAAACTGTAAAATATATCAATCTAATGATATGAAGCAGTACCAAAAGGAAGGAAGGAAGCAGTATACTTCAGAAGGAAGTGTGGAACCAGATAATAAAATTTAATTTGTATGTAGACTGTAAAATATATAAATCTAATGATAAGAACCATTGTCAGATTACTTAAGAAGAAAGTGCAATCAATTAATAAAATTGAAATTTACTAAATGTTAGTTGCCTCACCCATTAAAAAATGGTACTGAAAGTTGAGTTGCGATCATAAAAATTGAAAACAAAATAGCCTATAGCCATCTGATGAAATTCTTTCAAGACATGGAAGGGTATATATGAGAGCTGGTAGAATTAAAATTCAAAATTGTTGTGGTGAACTAAATACACAGCACAAAGAAAAAAACTGAAAGGTCACAGGCAAAATGGAAATAATACTTTGAACCAATGGGTAGTAGAAGGCTATATAAACAAGCTCTGAAATACAAGTAAACAGAAGTAGGTTGACAATACAAAAGAAAAGGTTGTCAGATATTTGAAGATAGAATAGGCAAATGCCTAAACCAAGTAGTGATGAAGAAGAAGATGATGATGATGGTGGTTATTATTATTCTTGGATTTTGTTGTCCATGACGTGTCTGTTACTTAACTAAATATCACTATTGTATTGACGACTCGGAACACTAAGTTTTTTATAAGTAAAATCGTAAAGATTTACCTTACAGCTTAAACCGGCTTTCACCTTTAAAAGGCTTCTTCAGAGGCTGCCGTAGGTAGCGCTGTCCGTCTTGTTGTTGGCGACGGGATAAATTTTCAAAAGATCAATGCTGTGTGTGTGTGGTGAGATGTGTTCGAATAATGCGTGAGATTTGAATTGTGTCTGTTCGTTTAGGATGTCGTTTTTATTTGTTTTTGTGTGTTTGTATATTTCTAATTGTTCTAGAGTGTGTAGTTTTCAGCCTTATGTGTGTACATGTAGAATGTTCATGTTATTGTCGATGTTTTTATATGTGTGGTTTGCTTCAATGAGGTGGTTTGCAAAGGTGGATTCTGTAGTGGTGTGGAGTGCCTTTGTGTGTTCAATGTATCTCTGTTTGAAGCTACGTCCTGTCTGGCCTATGTAGAATTTATTGCAATTTGAGCAATTTAGCTTGTATACACCGGGTAGATCGAATTTGTTTTGTCCTTTGTGCGTGCGTTTTGATAGTGTGTGTTCTGTTTTGTTAGTAGTTTTGTAAGCGATTCTGTATCCTGCTTTTTTGAATTTGTGGGCAATTTTTTCAGTTTGTTTGTTGATGTATGTTAGTGTTATGAATTTGTTGTTTTCTGTCTTCTGACAGACACTCACATAAAATACTATGTTGGCACAGATACGTTGATGACATTCTAATACTATACAGGGGAAACAAAAGACAATGTGAACAGTTACTAACGCACATAAACAAAATACATAAAAACATAACCTTCACTGCCGAATACGAACACAACAATACCATAAACGTCTTAGACCTCTCCATCACAAAACTAGAACACAGGCACAAATTCAGTATATACAGAAAACCAACTACAACTGACACACTAATACACAACTCCTCCAATCACCCAATACAACACAAACTAGCTGCCTTCAGAACCATGATACATAGACTTAACAACATCCCCTTAGATGAAAAAGACTACAAAGACGAACTAAACACGATAAAATATCTAGCAGAATCTAACAAATATGACAGAATAATAGTCAGTAAACTCCTACACAAAACACAAAACAAACAACAGACAAAGACAGAAAACAACAAATTCATAACACTAACATACATCAACAAACAAACTGAAAAAATTGCCCACAAATTCAAAAAAGCAGGATACAGAATCGCTTACAAAACTACTAACAAAACAGAACACACACTATCAAAACGCACGCACAAAGCACAAAACAAATTCGATCTACCCGGTGTATACAAGCTAAATTGCTCAAATTGCAATAAATTCTACATAGGCCAGACAGGACGTAGCTTCAAACAGAGATACAGTGAACACACAAAGGCACTCCACACCACTACAGAATCCACCTTTGCAAATCACCTCATTGAAGCAAACCACACATATAAAAACATCGACAATAACATGAACATTCTACATGTACACACAAAAGGCCGAAAACTAGACACTCTAGAACAATTAGAAATATACAAACAAACAAAAGCAAATAAAAACGACATCCTAAACGAACAGACACAATTCAAATCGCACGCATTATTCGAACACATCTCACCACACACACACAGCATCGATCTTTCGAAAATCTATCCCGTCGTCAACAACAAGACGGACAGTGCTACCTACAGCAGCCTCTGAAGAAGCCTTTTAAAGGTGAAAGCCGGTTTAGGCTGTAAGGTAAATCTTTACGATTTTACTTATAAAAAACTTAGTGTTCCGAGTCGTCAATACAATAGTGATATTTATTATTATTATTATTATTATTATGGAAATAATGACGAGGCCTAAAATCTAAGAACTTAACAATAACAAAAACAATAAACAGTAATCTAATCAAGTAATAAGTCACACCTGCAAATTCATCATGGAAAAAATATTAGTAAACTAACAGGTTAGCTCAATGATATAATATTTCTACCACCTCCATTGTTCCACTGAGATATGAGAGGGAGAGAGAGAGAGAGAGAGAGAGAGAGAGAGAGAGAGAGAGAGTAATGTTGGGGGGGGGACAGCTAGACAGATTAATAAGAGGGAAGATGTGTATGCTTGATTCATTCATCTACAATGTTAAGGGTAGGATGATTAAATTTTAGATTGGACATTAATTAAATTTAATTAAACATTATAAATCATAATTATATTGCCCCTCATAAACCCTGATGCAATTGTTACTTACAGTAAATAATATAATTTAATCTTATTTCAATATACAGTTACTGACATCCTCGTTAGTAAATAAAAAATAAAAATACAAAATAAATTGTGTTTCTAAATTGTTGTGACTGTTCTGATTAACTTATATAAAGATAATAAATAGTCAATTATAAAATTAAGTAATATGCATTTATCATTTCATATTTTCAATATTATCTGATAAAACAAAATACCAACTGATAACATGAAATGTGTGAGTCATTCGTAATCTTAATGATAGGCTCTGAAAAACCATTGAACTACAAACATTTTATAACAGCGTCTTGAGAAAACATTTGTTCACAGGAGTCTGGACACCTTTATTATATTTCAAAATGTTGTTAGGACTGCTGACAATGGCCATTATATTGTGTGCAATAAAGTCTTTCAAATTTAGTTTCAGTTTTGGGGTTGTGTGATGACTGAGAAGATGTAACAATAAATATACAGTAAGAAGTGTGTAGGTATTTACAATGCATTACTGAAAGAAACTACCAAGAATGAATCATTCAAGATATCTGACAACCATTTGAAGTAAAATAGTGTCACAGGTTTAATCACTAGGTAGAAATGTCTACAAGCAAAGCTCTAAATATTTATTCCTGTTCTCTAAAATTATATTGTAGAAACAAACACTGAAATAAATACATATATTTAAAAATGATATAAAATAATTTTTATGTAACATATAAAATGTTTAAAATGATAAGTACAGTATAACGTAAAATGAAGTGTAATTGATATAAGTATGAAAAAGTTTCCAAGTAACTTGTCTCTGGCTTTATGTCTCTACAACATGACATTTGCATTTTGTCATATTGTGTTTGTGCAGTGTTTATATTCTTAAATATTCTTACACAAACGATAAAATCAATCACTGTCTTTGTTACATTAGTTTTGGTTCAATTTGTTTATTACAGTTTAAGCTCATCCACTATTACTTAAAATCCTGTTTGGCACTTTTATTGTGAAATTATATAACACACTTGATGTTATCAAAAATTAATTTTTGTTATAAAACTGATCATTATTTCAGCCAACAAGTGTAAACTTACAAAATAACACATAACAAAATAACTTGAAGTCGAATTTCAATTCTACACCCACATTGTGTTTTTGCTTTAAATGTTCAACCTTCCCCAACTTTTGTTGGTTTTCAGATTATCTTTCTGGTGTCATCAGCATCTTGTTTGAAGTGTATATATTAAGTTTTTATGATATGTAAACATACACTATATATTCACATGATATATATCTATAAAAGTACATAATCTTTTGTGCACAAGGTTAGGTATGGTAATTTAGGTTTTATTACAAATTTCACTTATTAATTTGTTTACACCATTCTGTTCTGTGTTTTTAAACATTAATAAATTGAAAGACTGCTTTATTATAATTAGTGATTGTAATGATCTTATAAACATTGTGTGTAGTTAGTAAACATTTTAATTTGTCATTACATTAGAACTACTTTCCTTACAAAACAAACTAAAAATGAAAACAATATTTTTCTAATCTTAGCCTGCACATTTTCACATGTACTTAAGCAATACTATGGTTATAATTGGTTCATTTCCACCTCTTCTTCTTCTTCACATACCAGTGTATCGATTCTACCACATAGTTCAAACGCTTAGCCTACACATTTTCACATGTACTTAACCAATACTATGGTTATAATTGGTTCATTTCCACCTCTTCTTCTTCACATACCAGTGTATTGATTCTATCACATAGTTCAAATGTCAAAGCATTGTAGTACTGACAATTGCAACAATGACTAAAAAACTTCTTTCAATATTAATTTTGCTGATTTATTAAATAAACTTATTATATTGCAAGTTTTTATCATATAACAAAAATAACAAGTTACCTTTATTCTTTTGATAATTAAATGAAAGTAAAAAATGAAACACCTGTGCACATTATATACTATAACTTGAATGTTTTTTTTTAGTGTGTCTGTAAATGTAATCAAAAGAATCAAATGTGTCACTTAATTTCTCTTTTGTAACATGCCAAATAGTGGCAGTTGATGTCATTCCATTTAGTGACATAACAATTACCTCTTGTATGAGGAAAAAAAGAAGAAATAAATAAAACATAGAAATACAAATAGATAATGTTAATTCACTTACTGTAACTCTAAAAAAATTATTCGTTTATTTATTTGTTTACAAGAGCAGTCATAAATTACATTTTCCACACAGTGAAAAAGCTGCACTGGGCTTCCAGCATGAATTTCCTCTACAATACTCCTGGATGTAGCACATGTTGAATAAAGTCTTATATCACGTGTTGGAGTACAAAATGGAGAGGGATTTACCAAACCATTTCACTAAGTTGAAATCTTATATTTCACACAAATATTTCTGAGTAAAACAAGAGGACTGTTATTCTGAATTAAAAGAAATCTCAGCCGGTGTTCCACAAAGTAGCATCTAGGACCAGTTCTATACCTGCTGTATACGAATGATATACTGACCTGTGAAGAGGCTGTAACTGCTACCTTTACGGATGACACTGCCATTATAGCAGCAGGTAACAGCATTGAAGAAGCAACTGAGAAACTACAATCTGCCATTGATAAAGTAAATTCCTGGGCTAAAAGATGGCGGATAAAACTAAATGAAGACTGTAACATATGCTCAAGGAGCCGTCCTGAATTTGCATTTGTTGTTAAAGTAACTAGATGGAAGGCCAGTTTTTTTCTTTATTTTATTGAAACTGGGCTAAGTCAATTTAATCTGTCAATTTACATCTCGTAACAAATTTAGAAGGTGTAGGATGGGCGTGCACTCCTTTAAAAACTAATCTCTTTGTTCTTGTGATGTCTGTCACTTGACACACTACACTAAATTAAATGTTTCATAAAAATGGAACTTTTATTTCACCAATAGGAAAGTTAATTACGTACCTGTGGTAATCGACCAACAAGTGATGCCACATGAAAACAGTGCAAAGTACTTAGGCATGACATTAGATGCCAGGTTTCTCTGGAAGGAATACGTAAAAGAAGAAAAGAATTGAACTTGGCAAAAAATTCAGAAAAATGTACTGACTCCTTGGGCGACATTTTGACATAATAAACTGTTGGTATATAAACACCCTTAAACCTGTCTGGACATATGCTGTACAGCTCTGGGGATGTACGAAGAAAAGTAACAGAAAATGTATCCAGACATTTCAAACAAAGTACTGAGGAGGTGAATTGTAACTGCCCCATGGTACATATGAAATTGGACATCTGCAGGTATTTGAAGATTGCTTCAGTTGAAGATGAAGTTCAGCGATTCACCAAGAAGCGTGAGAAACGTATGCATAAACACCAGCATGTTAAGATGTTGCAACTTCTCGACAATACTGAACTTGTGCGAAGGCTAAATAGAATTAAACAATTTTATTTTTATGAAACATTTAATTTAGTGTAGTGTGTCAAGTGACAGGCATCACAAGAACAAAGAGATTAGTTTTTAAAGGAGTACACCATTGGACGCCCATCCTACACCTTCTAAATTTGTTACGAGATGTAAATTGACAGATTAAATTGACTTAGCCCAGTTTCAATAAAATAAAGAGAAAAAACTCGCCTTCCATCCAGTTACTTTAACAACAAGTGCGAATTCAGGACAGCTCCTTGAGCATATGTTACAGTCTTCAAAGAGATTACTCATAGTAGTATTTAAACACACACACACATACACACACACACACACACTACTTCCACACTTCAGTATGCTGCACCATAGTCGCACATAGATACCGGCTCCCAGTACATGTAAGATTGCTGGATTAGAACGGATGGCACCATTTTGTACTACTGAAATAGTTTAAAAGTTGAATATGTTATACTGCCTGATGTGAGCATACAACAAAGGCAGTGTTGCCAACACTACGCTCCAATTCCACAGAATGTTATCCCACAGGCTAAATTGATCTGGAGGCTGAAAACACACCTTACTTTTATGCTGGGCCCAGAAATCACCCACTGAGAACTGTAGGTTAGTAGCCAAGAACCATACCCACTTGTCTATTAAGCTCATTTTGTTAGATTACCGGTACTTCTTTATAAGATGACTGTGGTGGATTGTAGACATCATCATCATCTTCACAATATGGTATAGGCACGGCACGGCGGTTAATGAGCCTCAGGGCCGGCCATAGATGTATATATACTACTGGATTGCGCGCTCTAATTCAGGCAAGGCACGAAACTCAGTCCGGCTGTGACACGTTCCCCCCACCACTCTGTAGTGTATTTCCAGTGCATTCTCGTCTACTTACACGCTGTTTGCATTCCGTGTTTTCGTTGACTCGTGATTGTTGGAAGGTTGTAGATGTCTATAAAGTACAACTTATAATTTGAAGTTAACAGGATGCCAACGTATTGTGTAGTGTACAACTGTAAGAAATATGCTGTTAAAAACTGCGGCCTGTCATTTCACACGTAAGTAAAACTTTTATCAATAACATTATGACTTATATAACAAAGGTATTTTAATCATTGTACTTGTAATAGTTTTGATTTATTTATCGATCTCATACTAGTAGTCTGCTCTGATTAAATTAACGTTTTTCCTGAAATTATTAAAATTAAAATAGTAATTTATTTTTGTCAAGTCTACTTTTCACATTAAGGCTCTTTTATTGTGTTGAAAATTGGAAATAAAAATTAGCGTATGCCTAATATTGTAGAGTTATTTTCCAATTTTAATAGCAAAAAAGGATATTTTTGAAAGTTAAGCATTTATGTAAAAAAAATTCATTTTTTTTAATTTAATGCAGGTTTCCAAAAAATCCAGAACTTCAAAGCAGGTGGATAAGTGCAACAAAGGGAAAAGGCTTTACACCGTCGGCGCAGTCCAGACTTTGTAGTAAGATTTCGAAGACAGTGTGTTTGAAGTCGGAGGTATAATCAGAAAATTAAAAAAGGATGCAGTCCCTACTTTATTTGACTTCCCGCCTCATTTGCACACAAAGCAACCTAAACGTAGAAGGCTTATTCAGAAATTTGAGGTACATATTTCTGTTTACATAAAAATATTTAAGCCAATTAAGTTCATAACTAAACTTTCATTTTTTTAAAAAGGGCTCATACGGAGCATTCCATTAGCTTGTAGATATTTTAAAAGGAGTTTGTTTAAGGGGCATATTTCTAATTTTGATTTTACAGATGATAGCCATGAGCTCAAATTAATAAAATTAATAGGTAGTGTGTTTTTTAAAATAGTTTGCAATGCATTTGCAAAAAAAAACCACACTGTTGAATAATCAAAGTTAGGGGTACATCAGAAATTAAACAAAATTATTTTGTTTAATGATATTTAATATACACAAAAATATGCAAAAAATGTACTCTTATACCTAACAAATCCAAAATTAAAACTTATATTAAAATTGTAAAGTAAATGATATAACATAATAGAATATATAATTTTTTAGAACATATCTAAGTTTAAACATTTGTAAAATTGCAATAATAAATTACGTGCCATTTTAGAACAATGCGTACATTTCTCCTCTGTTTATAGAATACCTACTGTCCTTTGTTTATTAGAAATTACTTCAGTTGTCTCGTTTTTGAAGCAAATAAACGAATAAACTGAATGTTTCGTTATCGAGTTTCAATGCAGCGCAGCTGGTTGAACCACTACAGAGTGGTGGGGAGAGCTGAACAGCCGCGGACCGAATTCATAGCACAGCGTTAGCAATCCAGTAGTATATATATATTCTATGGGGCCGGCCCTGGGGTAGAGCGAGAGGAGCGACCGCTCTAGGCGCCGGGTGAGGAGCGGCGCCAAAATCCGATTGTGAAAAAAATAAAATTTTGTTGGCGCCTTTTTGCAACATTTCACTCGTAGCTACCTACATCCTATAATGAAAAATAATTATGTTATGTGTATCATTGGCGGCCAGCATGCCACCACCGACCGCCCCCCCCCCCACGTGCCACACGGTATCTGCTCGCTCCCGCGCCCGTGCCACCGATCGAACGAACTAACGAAGTTTGTATCAAATCTCGGTCTTCTTCACAAGTGATGGCCTTGCACGGTCCCTTTATAATTAGGTACATAGCGTTTTTGGTATTTTTTTATTATTTTTATTATCATTATCACAGTGGTACGTAAAATACTACATAGAATATCGATGTTCCTGTTTTTTTATTATGTTATCTGATTTTTAGTTTTAAAATTATTCAAACTGATCCAAATGTTAAATACTAAATGCTAATTAATAGTAATTTTGTTTATGTTGCAGCAAGAGTGCAATATGAATAGCAACTTAATTTTGATTCAATAAACGTATTGATTTTTGAAAAGCTGGTGTTTTACTTAACAGAAACTGAATTATAATTGATTCGAAAGGTGTCGACCAAGGGGCGCCGAACGGGATTCTCGCCCCACCCTAACCGCTGCTGCCAGTATTCACGGTTTAAGTTTCGCTTAACTTTCTAAAATTGTTACTGTTTAAATCCAACGACTCCCTTTTTTATACCATCAGAAATTCTTAGCCATTGTTTGCGTCATTTTCATGTTATTTGCTCCAGGGCGACAGTTGTGTCTTACAGTTCTGTGAGATCGTGCGTTGTTCCTTAGCCGTACTTCGGATGACATTGGTTAGCGAATTATCAGAATGGTGTCACGTTTAGCGTACACAAATTATTGTATTCACCTTTAATTATGTAGTGTTGTAATTTAGTATTCAATAATTGAGTCGCTCATTTCCAAAACGTCCTTTATCCAATTTTTTTCGAAATTGAGTTACTGTTACCATGGCGTTCCTCACATTATTTTACATCATATTAGACTATGTTTTTGGTTCAAAACGGCCTTTAAACCAATATAATTCAATAATAAAGTGTTGAGAAATGCCTCTTTTGGTTCCATAATGTCCCTTATCCAATCCACCATGGCTGCCGTTTCACCCACTACTTTTTCTTAACAAAACGACCTTTATCCTTGACTTAAATTAGCAGGTGTGCCATTTTGTTTTCAAAAGTGACTCTTTTATACAGTGCAAGTACCAACTATTTTATGAAAAAAAAAAAAACAAATTTAAAATCATTTTGTAGGGTTTGCTCTGGGTGGAATGTGTTGTAGTAGAACTGGTGGTAAGCTGGAGTATATATTCTGCTTACTTTTGACGATAGGTTATGCTGTTTGGTCATTGTGAAGGTAATGCTTGTGTTGTGTCCACTATGGTTGTTTTGCTCGTTTATAGTTTTAAAATATTTACAAATTATTGAAGTGAGACTGTTATAAGTGACTGTGTAGGCTGTGTTATATGCCTAAATTGATAAATAATTGGTAAACTGGTAAAAACAAAGTGTAACATTGGGGCTTACTATGGAGGAACTACAACCTCAAACTAATGAACAAGAGGTTATGGAGGGACCAAAAATAACTCCTTCCCCGAAAAACAAAGGGAGGAAACGCAAAAAGGATCCAGAGACGTGGAAAAAGACAATCAAGAAGCAGAAGCAATACACATCAAAGAGTTTGCCGAAACTGCCACAGTGCGTTCATTCTGATAAAGTTTTTAAGTACGATCAGCTCACAATGCAAGATGTTCGTAAGTTCCATGGAGGCTTTTATTCTTCAAAGAATAAAATTGATCAGGACAACTATATACTTAAATATACTTTGAGTGAAACCCCTAAACGGAGGAGAACTAATGAAGAGGAACGGAAACAAAATACTGAAAATTGGAATCGGTACCTTATTCCACATACCAAGTTTGGAAACACAACTTTGTTACAGGTATGTAAGAAATCTTTTTGTGGTGTACTTAGTATTAGTGAAAAAAGAGCTCAGAGTTTGTAAGAGACACTTTAACTCCAGAAAACTAGCCACAGAGAACAGAGGTGGAAACCATAAGTATAAGCTGTTCGAAGCTAAAAGACATTCTGTCAAGTCAATCATAGAGAACCTCTGGCCTCTTGAAAAACATTATTGTAGAAATACCAATGTTACAAGGCAGTATTTTGCAAGCAACCTTTCAATAAGTAAATTTCACAAAGTTTACACCTCAAAAGTTGAAGATGATCTTCAAGTGCCATATTCATATTTTTATGAAATTTTTGTGAAAGATTATAACCTAAGCTTTGGCTCACCAGCTGTAGACAAATGATCCAAATGCATTCAGTTTCAATTAAAATTAGAAAGTGGGGACAAATCAGTTGAAACTGAATACACACTTCATAAAAAAAGAGTAGATTCTTTTTTTTCCCTACTTCAGACACAAAATGAAGATGAAATCACACTATCGTTTGACTGTCAGAAGAATTTGGTTTTGCCAAAAATACCTGACCAGGCAGCCTACTACAGCCGGCAATTTTATTTACATAATTTTACTATTTGCCAAGGGACATCAATAGATAAGCAGACGAAAGACAATGTTTTTATGTACCACTGGACAGAATCTGACTTTAAAAAAGGTTCAAATTAAATTTCCTCAGCGGTTTTTCATAGGTTACAAAATACTTCACTCCAGGGAGTCTCCACTGTAAGGCTTTTTGCGGACGGTTGTGCTGGACAGAATCGAAATAGTGCAATGATGTGTATGCTTCAGTACTGGTTGGTGAATGAAGCACCAGCTAATGTCAAGAAAATTTGTCTAATTTTTCCTATCCCAGGTCATTCATAAATGCCACCCGACCGTGTATTTGGGAGAATTGAAAAGGAAATCCTAAAGAATGACACTATCATTAAGCCTGAGAAGTATATTGAAATATTTAATGAATGTGGCACAGTTGTAAGTATGACTGAGAGTTGTAATATTTTTGATTGGAAGGCCGTTTGTGAGAACTACCAGAAGAAACCAAAGGACTGGCATTTCAAGTTTTCATCAGCTAAAAGGTTTATCATAACACGAGACACTGTTCCAATTAGTGAAGTACTCGTCGCAATTGAACCTTGGTACAATACGAATTTAGCCAAGGCCAAAAAAGTAATAAAACCAACATTTAAAGTTCGAGATTTCCAACTACCGTTGTTACTTCCTTGAGTACCAGTAAAAGATCTCAAGGTTAAAGATGTCAAGAAACTTCTTACTCTTCACTTCGGAGAAAATTGGACCGACAATGAAGAACTGGCCTTCTACAAAAATATCATATGCAACGCAGTACAAGATAGGCCTGATGAGCAATCAGAATATAATGAGGGTGGACTCATGGACGATGAAAATGAGTTTTAAGTTCAGAGGACTTTTAAGTAAAGGAATACCCTTAAGGTACCCTTAAAAATACATTAAATGAAAATAATGTAAAGAAAATTTATAATATTTATTAAATAATTAATAAAAATTTAAAGAATATTTATTAAATTTTTTCTATTATATTATAGAAAAATAATAATAAAGAAAATTTTTCTTTATAAGATTTGTAGTTTTTTTATTTTGTTTTTAATTAATTTTTTATCCATTCACACTAGCCTCACTAAGAAATTATTTCTGTATTTCAAAACAACAACAAACATTGTAGACACACAAAATAAAATTATGATTCTTCTTAAAACCGTTGTTAATTACTTTTTTTTCAAACTGTCTCTTATACTAACTTATTATTTCCAAAATGTCTCTTATCCTTATTTTGGTTCCAAACTGTCCTTTATCCAAGAGTTTTTTTTTAATAAAATAAAATCAGAATAACATATGTTTTTGATGTTTTTTAATAATAAAAATAGATATTTAAGGAGTTAACAGAAAAAAATTCAGGTTTATAAATATAATGGTTATTTTTTAATGTGTTTTTTACTGTTTACCGCAATTTGTGCTGACTGGATAGGAGACATTTTGGAACTAAGCGACTCAATTATTCATTAAAACATATACTTCTAAGACGTACTGGTTCAATAACAAGTAATAAACAGTTAAAAATGTGTTTAATAACAGAAAAAACACGTAAAAATTGCAAATTGCAAGTCTCTTGGGGGTACAACTGTGGAACGCACACGCAAATAAGTGAAATTTTCAATCAACAAGTATGAAAAGCGCTAACTAATGCTTAGTACCAACCGCGCGACATCTAGTAACGAAATATAGTACTCCTTCCGGCCAAAGTTGAAATAAACCGCGTGAGATACCTGTTGGCAATTATAAAACATGTGGTGATACATTATTACGCTCATTTTATTTACAATATTTTTAAATAATGTATATTTATCTTGTTCGCTATAACCATCCTCAATTATTTCAACTACAGTGTTTAAAAATTATCATAAAAATAAATAGTTTTTGTAATGAAATTGTATTGTGTTACAGTAGGCCCATTACGTATGAAACGTTCAAACATCAGTTTATCAGAGAAAAATAATTCAGTAATGATAAGTGATTATTTTTATTGTATTTAGATTAATTATTATCATCATCAGAGACTAATTATTTTAATGATAGACTTTTTTCTAAATACTCGGTGTCTCTATAAATGTTGTTTATTTAATAAATAATTTAGACACGTGAAATACTTGTAAAAATTACTTACTTGTAACATACATGTGAATTAAATATAAACAAAAATTTTAGTTTTATGATGTAGAAACGGAAAAAAATAATGCCAACAACACCCGGTGTTCCCAAGCGGTCACCCATCCAAGTACTAACCGGGCCCGACGTTGCTTAACTTCGGTGATCGGACGAGAACCGGTGTATTCAGCGTGGTATGGCCGTTGGCGAATGATTGTGTCCATTTCATTCTACTTATGCCTCGTTGGTGTTCAATGAGTGTGTTATAGGTTGGATTTGATTTTCAATTGACAACGAAACAGTCATTTTGAATAAACTGTTTTTTTTTTAGTATTCTATTATAAGTCGTAGTTAGTTTTATTCTTTTAAAATCACAAACATTAATTAATTTGTTGAGTACCTGAATCGTTCAAGTTAGCGTATCAACTGTGCAAAGGATAAAAGATTTTAGAATTTTATTTAGTGTCAATAGTTAATAAAAAACCTATTAAAAATAGACTAAACAGCAAACAATGAACAATTGTACGGACACTACGTATGGAGAAATAAAATATACTAGCAATTTAAAATATCTTGGGGAAAACATATCCCGAAACGCCTCAGATAAAGAATCCTTTAAGATAAGGAAACTCAAATTAGCAAAGGCCTTTACTCTAACCCGGGAACTGTACGGAAAGAAAAACCTTTCCAGAAGTGAGAAAGTCCGCCATTATAGTACTGTGATCGGGCCGGTGATCATGTATGGAGTCGAAATATGTGCTTTCAAAATCTGGAACCTCTTCTTAAAATTGAGCGAAGAATTCTTCGGAAAATTTATGGCCCCAAGGAAACCGAAAATGGTTAACAGGCACAGACCCAAAGAAGAGATGTACAGGGATCTGGAAACGGCTTTCCAAAGGAAAAGACCGAGATTCCTTGGACATACGATTCGGATTGATCAGTCCAGATTAAATAAACAAATTTTCAAATATTGTAACGTGACGTTTCCCTCAACATAAAGATTGTCATAAAAATACAGAAGTACAAAACAGTAATAAAGTAATGAACCTGTGTTATGAAATAGATGTATTAACAAGTAAACTTTAAGACCATTGTAAAGTAGAATAAGAGAAAATTGAAATATCAAACATGACTATATTGAGTTTAATAACAATAATTCCAGTAAACTGCATAAGAAATAATGTACAAAATAGATAAAAACCTATAATGCAGAGCCTAGCTGGATAACCAGTAACTAGAAACAGGGTAACATAACCTCAATAAAATGTAAGATATAAAACTATCAAACTAGATTAAATAGTTAGATCTGATTGTGGCTAATAAGCACATAAACATTTCAGATAGCGACTATTACAATGTAAATGTGTGATTACAGTTTTATTTTTGTATAAAAATGTTGTAATGTGTGGTAGGAAGAAGGACTAATATGAATGTTAAAAGAATGATAAAATTGGAAAGAAGAAGGTAATGTAAGTAATTTAGTAATAGAAAGTGTAACAGCTAAACTAACTAACAGATGATAAAATAAGAAATAACTATTGTTTGTATGGACAAGATAATAATGAATTAGTAAGAAATTAATGTTACATAAAACTTACATCTACTTGGTAGGTAAAAGAGAACATTTTTGTGTATACAGATTGTGCTAGACCCTTTTATATAGTGTAATAGATTGGTCATGTTATTAGATTAAGTTATAAGTAGTCCTAAGTGTTATAATGAACGATTAATAATGTAAATAAGAAGATAATTGCTGTCACGAAAAACTGAAATCTACCTAGGAATGTAGAAAGGGACATTACAAGGTACAAAGCATGTTTTAAATCATAATATGTATTGCGACAAAACATATATTAGACACAGTAATAATTGAACAAAATAGTCAGTTATCTGGAGCAAGGTTGTATACTTTGAAACAAAATTTTTAAATGGTCTGTACTTCACAAAAATATTTATTTTACTTTAATAATTGTCTCTGAATATCAGACTGATCTATTTAAACGTTGAACGTTGTTTCCAAGTATGCTGATTCGTCTCACTGCTGGTCCTGTGATTCGTCGCAATCTGCTCCTCTCTCAACTTAGACTCAATTTAGAAGGTTGTGGCAGTCCCAGTTCTGCTGTATGATAATGAATTCTTATGCAGACAGATATAAGGTGTGTCAAAACAACAGAATAAAAGTGTGTGACCTATCAGTGGCTGCATAAGACTGGATAAACTGAGAAATGAAGATATTTGAGTGGAACTCGGGATATTTTGTAACGCAGTAATACCTGTAACTATGGGTATAAATAGACTGACACCTATCTGATAGAGTGCCAAACAATAGGATCTAAAGCAGATTCGTAATTATAGGCTCACATGTAAAAATATTGAAAGACCAAGAAAATGGTGGGAACAATTAAAGACAGAACAGGCCTGTTACTCTGGATAGGAAGAAGAAGATTAATAGTGTCCATGAACTTGCTTGTTTCATAATAGTTTACATGACTTCTTTACATCTTCATTTTCTAAATTTCCTTTGTAGAACTGATTTTATTAATTTCATATATGCCTCCACAAACGGAGCTCCTGTCGAACGATCTCCTGTCTTTGGCGCACACAGAAGGGTAGTCCTGGTGGGCGACCTGAACTGTAAACATCCTGATTGGGGGAGCCGCTTGGTGAACCCAAACGGGGCCCGCTTACGCAGGTATGCTGATGCGGCTCGGGTCACAGTCATGGGTCCTACCGGGCCTACGTACTATCCCTCGAGGGCTAACTTCCGCCCTGACGTACTGGACATTGCCGCGGTCAGGGGCGTTTATTGCCCGGTCCACGTCTCCGTCATTTCGGAACTGTCTTCGAACCATTGACCCATCAGTGTGCATATAGCTACCCAGCACGCCACCGTCCGCGACGAGCGGCGGGTAATCGAGTGGGAACGCTTTGGCCCGGCGTTCAGTCGCCGCCTACCTGAGCATATCCCGCTCGACACTACCCAGCATGTCGACGAGGCAGTTGCCTTATTCGACACAGCCGTAGTCTCGGCGGTAGACGTGTCCTCCCGGATGAAGCCGGGGCTCACGCCCGACTATCAGCGTATCCCCGAAGAGGTGTCTCAGCTCGCTTGCGAGAGGAATCGCCTCCGGAGACGCTGGCAAAGGACTCGTGACCCGGCTGACAAGGCTGCGTTCAACAGAGCGTCCGACAAGTTGCGTCGCGACATGCTGGCGTGCCGTAGACGTAACTGGGAGCTAGCTGTAACACAGATGGATGGCCCTGCCGAGAACCGTAATGTCTGGCGGATTCCCAGTGCCCTAACGGGAAAGCGTAAACGCGCGCCTCTCCCCGCACTGGTCGGACCCGGCGGTCAACCCCTTGGCCGCCCCCTCGAAAAGGCAGAGTTCTTAGCTGACAGTTTAGAGCGACAGTTCGCTCCCAACTCATCCAAGAACCCGGCTTTCACTGAGCAAATCTGCCGCGAGGTAGAGCGCTTTCTATCGGCCGGTATCACAGTCCAACCGGAGCCCATCTCCCCGGAGGAGGTCTCTGAGAGGATTGTTCAGCTCAAGCCCCGGAAGGCGCCTGGCCCGGGACGGAGTCATGAATTCCGCCCTCCATCACCTTCCGGAGCGAGCAACACAGTTCCTCTCTGACCTGTTCAATTCATGCTTCAGACTGGCCTACTTTCCGGCGAAATGGAAAACGGCTACAGTATAGTGATACCCAAGCCGGGAAAGAATTCTTCTCGCGTGGAAAACCTCAGACCCATCAGCCTCTTGTCCGCGACGTCCAAGGTTTTCGAGCGGTTGATCCAGCGTAGGATCCGCGACCATCTAGAAAGACTAGACGTGTTGATCCCCGAACAGTTCGGCTTTCGTGAGCTGCACTCCTCTACTCATCAACTGATGAGACTCGTGGAGTGCATTACCGAGGCTGGCTGCCAGGGCAAACAGACGACTGCGATCTTCCTAGACGTGGTGATAGCCTTTGACCGCGTGTGGCACGAGGGTGTCCTTTACAAGCTCACGGAAGTCCTTCTTCCAGATTGCTACGTTCATTTGATCGGCAGCTTTCTTCGAGACCTCAGCTTCCAAGTGAGAATAAACCACGCTCTCTCTTCGGAGAGGCGTATTACCGCTGGCGTCCCTCAGGGAAGTGTCCTTGGGCCTCTCCTGTTCTCGCTGTTTGTCAATGACACGCCCCGAGTTCCTGGAGTGAAATTGTCGCTGTTCGCGGACGACACTGCGGCTTTTGCCTCAGAGCCGAACGAAAGTTATGCGGCAATTAAGCTCCAGCGCCAACTCGACGCGTATGTCGGGTGGACCGATGACTGGAGAGTTGCCGTTAACGCTTCCAAGAGCGCCGCTGTAATATTCTCGCGCAAAAGCAAGCGGCCTCGGCCGCTTAAAGTAGGCCCCGTCGAGGTGCCTTGGACCAACAGCGTCAAGTACCTCGGGCTCCACGTGGACTCCCAACTCACCTGGCGAACCCATGCACAGTATATCAGACAACGCGCTTCGGCGCAACTCAGTAGACTCTGGCCCGTGCTATCTAATCCGGCAATGACCCCCCGGCTAGGTAAGCTCATAGTCAACTCGTACGTGTTGCCCGTGATTACCTACGCCTGTCCTGTTTGGGGATACCTGGCTCTTGGTCATAGAACAACGCTCCAGCGCGTACTCGACCGGGGACTGAAGCTTGCGTGTAAAGTCCCCCGGAGGTACTCTTTTCGTCTTTTGAGGAGAGGACTCGGTGTCCGCTCTCTTGATGACACCGTGAGACGCCTGGCGCGTAGATTCTATGTTCGTTCCGACAGAGTGACCCACAATTCCCTCATTGCCGGACTTGGTAAATACACCCCGCGACCAGGTGAGTCCTGGAAGCGACCTCGTTTATTAGTCCCGGTGGCATAATCCACCAATCGCAGGTCGCTTCAGACCCCCCCCCCCATAATTAGGTAAAAACATATAAAAAGAACTCAAATAGACCCAGTGGCAGGAGTCCTTTCTGAGACTCGGGACACTGCACTACTCGCGACCTGGGGTAGAGCGAGAGGAGCGACCGCTCAAGGGCCGGGTGAGGAGCGGCGCCAAAATCCGATTGTGAAAAAAATAAAATTTTGTTGGCGCCTTTTTGCCACATTTCGCTCTTAGCTACCTACATCCTATAATGAAAAATAATTATGTTATGCGTATCACTGGCGGCCAGCATGCCACCACCGACCGCCCCCCCCTCCACGTACCACACGGTATCTGCTCGCTCCCGCGCCCGTGCCACCGATCGAACGAACTAACGAAGTTTGTATCAAATCTCGGTCTTCTTCACAAGTGATGGCCTTGCACGGTCCCTTTATAATTAGGTACATAGGAGTTTTTGGTATTTTTTTATTATTTTTATTATCATTATCACAGTAGTGCGTAAAATACTACATAGAATATCGATGTTCCTGTTTTTTTATTATGTTATCTGATTTTTAGTTTTAAAATTATTCAAACTGATCCAAATGTTAAATACTAAATGCTAATTAATAGTAATTTTGTTTATGTTGCAGCAAGAGTGCAATATGAATAGCAATTTAATTTTGATTCAATAAACGTATTGATTTTTGAAAAGCTGGTGTTTTACTTAACAGAAACTGAATTATAATTGATTCGAAAGGTGTCGACCAAGGGGCGCCGAACGGGATTCTCGCCCCACCCTAACCGCTGCTGCCAGTATTCACGGTTTAAGTTTCGCTTAACTTTCTAAAATTGTTACTGTTTAAATCCAACGACTCCCTTTTTTATACCATCAGAAATTCTTAGCCATTGTTTGCGTCATTTTCATGTTATTTGCTCCAGGGCGACAGTTGTGTCTTACAGTTCTGTGAGATCGTGCGTTGTTCCTTAGCCGTACTTCGGATGACATTGGTTAGCGAATTATCAGAATGGTGTCACGTTTAGCGTACACAAATTATTGTATTCACCTTTAATTATGTAGCGTTGTAATTTAGTATTCAATAATTGAGTCGCTCATTTCCAAAACGTCCTTTATCCAATTTTTTTCTAAATTGAGTTACTGTTACCATGGCGTTCCTCACATTATTTTACATCATATTAGACTATGTTTTTGGTTCAAAACGGCCTTTAAACCAATATAATTCAATAATAAAGTGTTGAGAAATGCCTCTTTTGGTTCCATAATGTCCCTTATCCAATCCACCATGGCTGCCGTTTCACCCACTACTTTTTCTTAACAAAACGACCTTTATCCTTGATTTAAATTAGCAGGTGTGCCATTTTGTTTTCAAAAGTGACTCTTTTATACAGTGCAAGTACCAACTATTTTATGAAAAAAAAAAAACAAATTTAAAATCATTTTGTAGGGTTTGCTCTGGGTGGAATGTGTTGTAGTAGAACTGGTGGTAAACTGGAGTATATATTCTGTTTACTTTTGACGATAGGTTATGCTGTTTGGTCATTTTGAAGGTAATGCTTGTGTTGTGTCAACTATGGTTGTTTTGCTCGTTTATAGTTTTAAAATATTTACAAATTATTGAAGTGAGACTGTTATAAGTGACTGTGTAGGCTGCGTTATATGCCTAAATTGATAAATAATTGGTAAACCGGTAAAAACAAAGTGTAACATTGGGGCTTACTATGGAGGAACTACAACCTCAAACTAATGAACAAGAGGTTATGGAGGGACCAAAAATAACTCCTTCCCCGAAAAACAAAGGGAGGAAACGCAAAAAGGATCCAGAGACGTGGAAAAAGACAATCAAGAAGCAGAAGCAATACACATCAAAGAGTTTGCCGAAACTGCCACAGTGCGTTCATTCTGATAAAGTTTTTAAGTACGATCAGCTCACAATGCAAGATGTTCGTAAGTTCCATGGAGGCTTTTATTCTTCAAAGAATAAAATTGATCAGGACAACTATATACTTAAATATACTTTGAGTGAAACCCCTAAACGGAGGAGAACTAATGAAGAGGAACGGAAACAAAATACTGAAAATTGGAATCGGTACCTTATTCCACATACCAAGTTTGGAAACACAACTTTGTTACAGGTATGTAAGAAATCTTTTTGTGGTGTACTTAGTATTAGTGAAAAAAGAGCTCAGAGTTTGTAAGAGACACTTTAACTCCAGAAAACTAGCCACAGAGAACAGAGGTGGAAACCATAAGTATAAGCTGTTCGAAGCTAAAAGGCATTCTGTCAAGTCAATCATAGAGAACCTCTGGCCTCTTGAAAAACATTATTGTAGAAATACCAATGTTACAAGGCAGTATTTTGCAAGCAACCTTTCAATAAGTAAATTTCACAAGGTTTACAACTCAAAAGTTGAAGATGATCTTCAAGTGCCATATTCATATTTTTATGAAATATTTGTGAAAGATTATAACCTAAGCTTTGGCTCACCAGCTGTAGACAAATGATCCAAATGCATTCAGTTTCAATTAAAATTAGAAAGTGGGGACAAATCAGTTGAAACTGAATACACACTTCATAAAAAAAGAGCAGATTCTTTTTTTTCCCTACTTCAGACACAAAATGAAGATGAAATCACACTATCGTTTGACTGTCAGAAGAATTTGGTTTTGCCAAAAATACCTGACCAGGCAGCCTACTACAGCCGGCAATTTTATTTACATAATTTTACTATTTGCCAAGGGACATCAATAGATAAGCAGACGAAAGACAATGTTTTTATGTACCACTGGACAGAATCTGACTTTAAAAAAGGTTCAAATTAAATTTCCTCAGCGGTTTTTCATAGGTTACAAAATACTTCGCTCCAGGGAGTCTCCACTGTAAGGCTTTTTGCGGACGGTTGTGCTGGACAGAATCGAAATAGTGCAATGATGTGTATGCTTCAGTACCAAAGTGTTGGTGAATGAAGCACCAGCTAATGTCAAGAAAATTTGTCTAATTTTTCCTATCCCAGGTCATTCATAAATGCCACCCGACCGTGTATTTGGGAGAATTGAAAAGGAAATCCTAAAGAATGACACTATCATTACGCCTGAGAAGTATATTGAAATATTTAATGAATGTGGCACAGTTGTAAGTATGACTGAGAGTTGTAATATTTTTGATTGGAAGGCCATTTGTGAGAACTACCAGAAGAAACCAAAGGACTGGCATTTCAAGTTTTCATCAGCTAAAAGGTTTATCATAACACGAGACACTGTTCCAATTAGTGAAGTACTCGTCGCAGGTGAACCTTGGTACAATACGAATTTAGCCAAGGCCAAAAAAGTAATAAAACCAACATTTAAAGTTCGAGATTTCCAACTACCGTTGTTACTTCCTTGAGTACCAGTAAAAGATCTCAAGGTTAAAGATGTCAAGAAACTTCTTACTCTTCACTTCGGAGAAAATTGGACCGACAATGAAGAACTGGCCTTCTACAAAAATATCATATGCAACGCAGTACAAGATAGGCATGATGAGCAATCAGAATATAATGAGGGTGGACTCATGGACGATGAAAATGAGTTTTAAGTTCAGAGGACTTTTAAGTAAAGGAATACCCTTAAGGTACCCTTAAAAATACATTAAATGAAAATAATGTAAAGAAAATTTATAATATTTATTAAATAATTAATAAAAATTTAAAGAATATTTATTAAATTTTTTCTATTATATTATAGAAAAATAATAATAAAGAAAATTTTTCTTTATAAGATTTGTAGTTTTTTTATTTTGTTTTTAATTAATTTTTTATCCATTCACACTAGCCTCACTAAGAAATTATTTCTGTATTTCAAAACAACAACAAACATTATGAAACACAAAATAAAATTATGATTCTTCTTAAAACCGTTGTTAATTACTTTTTTTTCAAACTGTCTCTTATACTAACTTATTATTTCCAAAATGTCTCTTATCCTTATTTTGGTTCCAAACTGTCCTTTATCCAAGAGTTAGAAGAAATATTATATAATTTTGGTTTGGGGTACGTAGAAAAGAAATTGGAAAAGAAAAATAAAAAAATGGTAGATAAGTTAAATAAGTTAATAAAAAAAGAACGAAGTAAAAAAGGAACACCTCTCTAAGAATAACTATGAAAAAAGAGTAATAAACCTTACAGAGGTAAATTTCAATACAGAAGAAAAAGAAATGTTAGCAAAAGGGTTAAAATACGCACCGCCACCAGAATTAAATCAAGAAAAAACGATTATTGAATGCGAAAGCATAATACAAAAACTAGGAAATGAAAATGATAAAAAAAGAATAAGGTGGGAAATAGGGAATGTAGTAGATAAAATATTTAAGAGAAGTTTGTATAATTCAAAAAATGAACAAAAAATCAAATCAACTGTAACTAAACTAAAGAATAAAATAAAGAAGAATGATATTATAGTAACGAAGGCGGACAAAGGAAATACAATGGTACTACTGAGAAAGGACGAATACATAAAGAAAACGGAAGAATTTATAAGGGAAGGACCATACGAGGAAATAAAGTATGAGTATACAAGTAAGTACCAGTCAAGGATAAAACAAATGATGAAACAGATAACATTTATAGAAGAAAATAAGAAAAAGTATTTATTGGAAAGTAATCCAACAGCACCAACTTTTAAAAGTCAGGTTAAGATACATAAAGAAGGAAAACCAATTAGACCGATTGTGTCTTTTATTAATGCACCTATTTATAAATTATCAAAGGAAGTTAGCAGAGTACTGAAAGAGAAATATGAATTTGGGACAAAATACAACATAGAGAATAATGTAAAATTGATAGAAAAATTAGAAAATGTTAGGATTAATGTAAATACAAAATTGATATCACTGGATGTTAAGGACATGTTTACCAATATCACAGTAAATAAAGTTATTAAGTTAATAAACGATAATAATATGGGAGAATACAGGTATAAAAAGCAGTTGATGAAAGTAATTAAAGAATGTGTAAATCAGAACTATTTTAGGTTTAATAACAAGTTTTATATACAGAAAAAAGGTTTACCTATGGGGTCTTCATTATCCCCTATTCTTGCTGAAATATACATGAATGATTTTGAAAAGCAATTAATAACTTCCACTAAGTATAAAAACAATATAAAATTATGGTCTAGATACGTTGATGATGTATTAGTAATTTGGGAAGGAAGCATAGAAGAAGTGCATGAGTTTATAAATGAGGTAAATAGTAAGGATAAAAACTTACAATTTAAAGAAGAGATAGGAGGTAAGAAAATAAATTACTTAGATTTAAACATAGAAATTAAAGATAATGAGAAATTACAGTTTGGGATATTTAGGAAAGAGTCGTATTCTGATATAATTATACCAAGAGAGTCTTACCACCCATATAGATATAAAATGGCGGCAATCAATTCATTTTGTTACAGAGCTCAGAAGTGTTTAAAAGAGACCGAGTCAAAAGATAGGGAGTTAAGAACGATAAAGGGAATTGTAAGGAATAATAATTATAACACCAACATAGTGGATACAGTTATGAAAAGGGTTAACATACAAAAAGATAAAATAGAACCGGAACAAAAGAATTATGCAGGGTCATTGACATACATAGGTTCACATACTAGAAAAATTATAAAATGTTTTAATAAATATGGAGTAGATATAGCTATTAAAAAATGTGAAACGGTATTTGATAAGATAAGGAATAAGAATATAGAAAAAATTCCAGTATTACAGAAAAGCGGAATTTATAAATTAAAATGTAAAGACTGCAACAAGGTGTACCTAGGAGAGACAGGACGGAAATTCGTATGCAGGTTGTCTGACCACAAATGTGGAGAAGGTAATAGAACAACCAATTCGTTATATGCAAGACATTTCATAGAAGACAACCATAAGTTTGTTAATCCTTTGGAAGAATACGAAATTGTAAAAGTAGTGAATAACACAGTTGAAAGGAAGCTTAGAGAGGAGTTAGAAATATTGAAAGAGAGAGAAAAAGGGTTAGACAATTTAATTAATATTAAAATTAAATTTGATAATGAAGAAATATTTTATAACATGATTAAGAAGTAAATGATAGAGGACAGATAGATAATATTAAGAATTATTTTGCATAGTACTATTTGGATGTTTTAAAATAAGGGTGTTGACTGACCCATGTGTGTGGAGAGGAAGTGGGTAGTTTAAAAGGATGCACACACACACACACACACACAACACTGAAACACAAGGAATTTGCTAGAAAAAATATGTAACTCTACAGATGGTGGGACAGGGTTTAGGGGGTGGGGAAGGGTCATTTATATTATAGCTTGTTGTGTGTGAGCATGGTGGTGGAGAGGGGTGAAGGGGTTGTTTCCACTTATTTTGTGTCTATTCCAATCTGACGATGGGCTGTGAAGCTTGAAAGCGCTAATTGGGATAATTTTTACATAGTGGTGTGCAACTGTGATCATTCTGATTGTGATTTAAACCACTAACACAAATTTCTTCATTAAATGTCTGTTAAGATGTGCAATCGACTACAGGTAATGGACAACAACAATGAGGTAATAAACGACAACAATAAGGTAAGTAAAGTATTTAAATATCTTAAGTTAAAAGTTAAATTGAAGAGGGTTTTAAGTAAAATATGGTTTAATAAACAATGTCTGGATAATAATGTCATCCCAAAGTACGCTCAAGTTAAAATTAAAAATAAGAACAGTGTAGCCAAAAAAGTAAAAGAACAAAGCGAGAAGTTGTGGATAAAACTGGAAATAAGGTCACTCTACGGCTTAATCAATAGATTTAATAGGGAATTATATGACAGACACATAGAATTGTTAAGAATATACTCGTATGTAGAGTTAGAAGAAATATTGTATAATTTTGGTTTGGGGTACGTAGAAAAGAAATTGGAAAAGAAAAATAAAAAAATGGTAGATAAGTTAAATAAGTTAATAAAAAAGAACGAAGTAAAAAAGGAACACCTCTCTAAGAATAACTATGAAAAAAGAGTAATAAACCTTACAGAGGTAAATTTCAATACAGAAGAAAAAGAAATGTTAGCAAAAGGGTTAAAATACGCACCGCCACCAGAATTAAATCAAGAAAAAACGATTATTGAATGCGAAAGCATAATACAAAAACTAGGAAATGAAAATGATAAAAAAAGAATAAGGTGGGAAGTAGGGATTGTAGTAGATAAAATATTTAAGAGAAGTTTGTATAATTCAAAAAATGAACAAAAAATCAAATCAACTGTAACTAAACTAAAGAATAAAATAAAGAAGAATGATATTATAGTAACGAAGGCGGACAAAGGAAATACAATGGTACTACTGAGAAAGGACGAATACATAAAGAAAACGGAAGAATTTATAAGGGAAGGACCATACGAGGAAATAAAGTATGATTATACAAGTAAGTACCAGTCAAGGATAAAACAAATGATGAAACAGATAACATTTATAGAAGAAAATAAGAAAAAGTATTTATTGGAAAGTAATCCAACAGCACCAACTTTTAAAAGTCAGGTTAAGATACATAAAGAAGGAAAACCAATTAGACCGATTGTGTCTTTTATTAATGCACCTATTTATAAATTATCAAAGGAAGTTAGCAGAGTACTGAAAGAGAAATATGAATTTGGGACAAAATACAACATAGAGAATAATGTAAAATTGATAGAAAAATTAGAAAATGTTAGGATTAATGTAAATACAAAATTGATATCACTGGATGTTAAGGACATGTTTACCAATATCACAGTAAATAAAGTTATTAAGTTAATAAA
The DNA here is from genome assembly GCA_034769895.1 of Magicicada septendecula. NCBI lineage: Eukaryota > Metazoa > Arthropoda > Insecta > Hemiptera > Cicadidae > Magicicada > Magicicada septendecula. The sequence goes on along the minus strand of CM068368.1, from coordinate 908,088,286 downwards.
CGATAATAATATGGGAGAATACAGGTATAAAAAGCAGTTGATGAAAGTAATTAAAGAATGTGTAAATCAGAACTATTTTAGGTTTAATAACAAGTTTTATATACAGAAAAAAGGTTTACCTATGGGGTCTTCATTATCCCCTATTCTTGCTGAAATATACATGAATGATTTTGAAAAGCAATTAATAACTTCCACTAAGTATAAAAACAATATAAAATTATGGTCTAGATACGTTGATGATGTATTAGTAATTTGGGAAGGAAGCATAGAAGAAGTGCATGAGTTTATAAATGAGGTAAATAGTAAGGATAAAAACTTACAATTTAAAGAAGAGATAGGAGGTAAGAAAATAAATTACTTAGATTTAAACATAGAAATTAAAGATAATGAGAAACTACAGTTTGGGATATTTAGGAAAGAGTCGTATTCTGATATAATTATACCAAGAGAGTCTTACCACCCATATAGATATAAAATGGCGGCAATCAATTCATTTTGTTACAGAGCTCAGAAGTGTTTAAAAGAGACCGAGTCAAAAGATAGGGAGTTAAGAACGATAAAGGGAATTGTAAGGAATAATAATTATAACACCAACATAGTGGATACAGTTATGAAAAGGGTTAACAAACAAAAAGATAAAATAGAACCGGAACAAAAGAATTATGCAGGGTCATTGACATACATAGGTTCACATACTAGAAAAATTATAAAATGTTTTAATAAATATGGAGTAGATATAGCTATTAAAAAATGTGAAACGGTATTTGATAAGATAAGGAATAAGAATATAGAAAAAATTCCAGTATTACAGAAAAGCGGAATTTATAAATTAAAATGTAAAGACTGCAACAAGGTGTACCTAGGAGAGACAGGACGGAAATTCGTATGCAGGTTGTCTGACCACAAACGTGGAGAAGGTAATAGAACAACCAATTCGTTATATGCAAGACATTTCATAGAAGACAACCATAAGTTTGTTAATCCTTTGGAAGAATACGAAATTGTAAAAGTAGTGAATAACACAGTTGAAAGGAAGCTTAGAGAGGAGTTAGAAATATTGAAAGAGAGAGAAAAAGGGTTAGACAATTTAATTAATATTAAAATTAAATTTGATAATGAAGAAATATTTTATAACATGATTAAGAAGTAAATGATAGAGGACAGATAGATAATATTAAGAATTATTTTGCATAGTACTATTTGGATGTTTTAAAATAAGGGTGTTGACTGACCCACGTGTGTGGAGAGGAAGTGGGTAGTTTAAAAGGATGCACACACACACACACACACACACACACACACACAACACTGAAACACAAGGAATTTGCTAGAAAAAATATGTAACTCTACAGATGGTGGGACAGGGTTTAGGGGGTGGGGAAGGGTCATTTATATTATAGCTTGTTGTGTGTGAGCATGGTGGTGGAGAGGGGTGAAGGGGTTGTTTCCACTTATTTTGTGTCTATTCCAATCTGACGATGGGCTGTGAAGCTTGAAAGCGCTAATTGGGATAATTTTTACATAGTGGTGTGCAACTGTGATCATTCTGATTAATTAATTTGTTGAGTACCTGAATCGTTCAAGTTAGCGTATCAACTGTGCAAAGGATAAAAGATTTTAGAATTTTATTTAGTGTATTGACATTTAATAAACAGCGAACAATGAACAATTGTACGGACACTACGTATGGAGAAATAAAATATACTAGCAATTTTAAATATCTTGGGGAAACATATCCCGAAACGCCTCAGATAAAGTATCCTTTAAGGTAAGGAAACTCAAATTAGCAAAGGCCTTTACTCTAACCCGGGAACTGTACGGAAAGAAAAACCTTTCCAGAACTGAGAAAGTCCGCCATTATAGTACTGTGATCGGGCCGGTGATCATGTATGGAGTGGAAATATGTGCTTTCAAAATCTGGAACCTCTTCTTAAAATTGAGCGAAGAATTCTTCGGAAAATTTATGGCCCCAAGGAAACCGAAAATGGTTAACAGGCACAGACCCAAAGAAGAGATGTACAGGGATCTGGAAACGGCTTTCCAAAGGAAAAGACCGAGATTCCTTGGACATACGAATTCGGATTGATCGGTCCAGATTAAATAAACAAATTTTCAAATATTGTAACGTGACGTTTCCCTCAACATAAAGATTGTCATAAAAATACGGAAGTACAAAACAGTAATAAAGTAATGAACCTGTGTTATGAAATAGATGTATTAACAAGTAAACTTTAAGACCATTGTAAAGTAGAATAAGAGAAAATTGAAATATCAAACATGACTATATTGAGTTTAATAACAATAATTCCAGTAAACTGCATAACAAATAATGTACAAAATAGCTAAAAACCTATAATGCAGAGCCTAACTGGATAACCAGTAACTAGAAACAGGGTAACATAACCTCAATAAAATGTAAGATATAAAACTATCAAACTAGATTAAATAGTTAGATCTGATTGTGGCTAATAAGCACATAAACATTTCAGATAGCGACTATTACAATGTAAATGTGTGATTACAGTTTTATTTTTGTATAAAAATGTTGTAATGTATGGTAGGAAGAAGGACTAATATTGAATGTTAAAAGAATGCTAAAATTGCAAAGAAGAAGGTAATGTAAGTAATTTAGTAATAGAACGTGTAACAGCTAAACTAACTAACAGATGATAAAATAAGAAATAACTATTGTTTGTATGGACAAGATAATAATGAATTAGTAAGAAATTAATGTTACATAAAACTTATATCTACTTGGTAGGTAAAAGAGAACATTTTTGTGTATACAGATTGTGCTAGACCCTTTTATATAGTGTAATAGATTGGACATGTTATTAGATTAAGTTATAACTAGTCCTAAGTGTTATAATGAACAATTAATAATGTAAATAAGAAGATAATTGCTGTCACGAAAAACTGAAATCTACCTAGGAATGTAGAAAGGGACATTACAAGGTACAAAGCATGTTTTAAATCATAATATGTATTGCGACAAAACATATATTAGACACAGTAATAATTGAACAAAATAGTCAGTTATCTGGAGCAAGGTTGTATACTTTGAAACAAAATTTTTAAATGGTCTGTACTTCACAAAAATATTTATTTTACTTTAATAATTGTCTCTGAATATCAGACTGATCTGTTTTAAAAAAATGTCAATTTGTTACTTGAACATTGTTTCCAAGTATGCTGATTCGTCTCACTGCTGGTCCTGTGATTCGTCGCAATCTGCTCCTCTCTCAAATTAGACTCAATTTAGAAGGTTGTGGCAGTCCCAGTTCTGCTGTATGATAATGAATTCTTATGCAGACAGATATAAGGTGTGTCAAAACAACAGAATAAAAGTGTGTGACCTATCAGTGGCTGCATAAGACTAGATAAACTGAGAAATGAAGATATTTGAGTGGAACTCGGGATATTTTGTAACGCAGTAATACCTGTAACTATGGGTATAAATAGACTGACACCTATCTGATAGAGTGCCAAACAATAGGATCCCAAGCAGATTCGTAATTAGAGGCTCACATGTAAAAATGTTGAAAGACCAAGAAAATGGTGGGAACAATTAAAGACAGAACAGGCCTGTTACTCTGGATAGGAAGAAGAAGATTAATAGTGTCCATGAACTTGCTTGTTTCATAATAGTTTACATGACTTCTCTACATCTTCATTTTCTAAATTTCCTTTGTAGAACTGATTTTATTAATTTCATATATGCCTCCACAAACGGAGCTCCTGTCGAACGATCTAGAGGCCGTCTTTGGCGCACACAGAAGGGTAGTCCTGGCGGGCGACCTGAACTGTAAGCACCCTGATTGGGGGAGCCGCTTGGTGAACTCAAACGGGGCCCGCTTACGCAGGTATGCTGATGCGGCTCGGGTCACAGTCATGGGTCCTACCGGGCCTACGTACTATCCCTCGAGGGCTAACTCCCGTCCTGATGTACTGGACATCGCCGCGGTCAGGGGCGTTTATTGCCCGGTCCACGTCTCCGTCATTTCGGAACTGTCCTCGGACCATTGCCCCATCAGTGTGCATATAGCTACCCAGCACTCTACCGTCCGCGACGAGCGGCGTGTAATCGAGTGGGAACGCTTTGGCCCGGCGTTCAGTCGCCGCCTACCTGAGCATATCCCGCTCGACACTACCCAGCATGTCGACGAGGCAGTTGCCTTATTCGACACAGCCGTAGTCTCGGCGGTAGACGTGTCCTCCCGGATGAAGCCGGGGCTCACGCCCGACTATCAGCGTATCCCCGAAGAGGTGTCTCAGCTCGCTTGCGAGAGGAATCGCCTCCGGAGACGCTGGCAAAGGACTCGTGACCCGGCTGACAAGGCTGCGTTCAACAGAGCGTCCGGTAAGTTGCGTCGCGACATGCTGGCGTTCCGTAGACGCAACTGGGAGCTAGCTGTAACACAGATGGATGGCTCTGCCGAGAACCGTAATGTCTGGCGGATTCCCAGTGCCCTAACGGGAAAGCGTAAACGCGCGCCTCTCCCCGCACTGGTCGGACCCGGCGGTCAACCCCTTGGCCGCCCCCTCGAAAAGGCAGATTTCTTGGCTGACAGTTTAGAGCGACAGTTCGCTCCCAACCCATCCAAGAACCCGGCTTTCACTGAGCAAATCTGCCGCGAGGTAGAGCGCTTTCTATAGGCCGGTATCACAGTCCAACCGGAGCCCATCTCCCCGGAGGAGGTCTCTGAGAGGATTGTTCAGCTCAAGCCCCGGAAGGCGCCTGGCCCGGACGGAGTCGTGAATTCCGCCCTCCATCGCCTTCCGGAGCGAGGAACACAGTTCCTCTCTGACCTGTTCAATTCACGCCTCAGACTGGCCTACTTTCCGGCGAAATGGAAAACGGTTACAGTAATAGTGATACCCAAGCCGGGAAAGAATTCTTCTCGCGTGGAAAACCTCAGACCCATCAGCCTCTTGTCCGCGACGTCCAAGGTTTTCGAGCGGTTGATCCAGCGTAGGATCCGCGACCATCTAGAAAGACTAGACGTGCTGATCCCCGAACAGTTCGGCTTTCGTGAACTGCACTCCTCGACTCATCAACTGATGAGACTCGTGGAGTGCATTACCGAGGCTGGCTGCCAGGACAAACAGACGACTGCGATCTTCCTAGACGTAGAGAAAGCCTCGGACCGCGTGTGGCACGAGGGTGTCCTTTACAAGCTCACGGAAGTCCTTCTTCCAGATTGCTACGTTCATTTGATCGGCAGCTTTCTGCGAGACCGCAGCCTACGGGTGAGATTAAACCACGCTCTCTCTTCGGAGAGGCGTATTACCGCTGGCGTCCCTCAGGGAAGTGTCCTTGGGCCTCTCCTGTTCTCGCTGTTTGTCAATGACACGCCCCGAGTTCCTGGAGTGAAATTGTCGCTGTTCGCGGACGACACTGCGGCTTTTGCCTCAGAGCCGAACGCAAGTTATGCGGCAATTAAGCTCCAGCGCCAACTCGACGCGTATGTCGGTTGGACCGATGACTGGAGAGTTGCCGTTAACGCTTCCAAGAGCGCCGCGGTAATATTCTCGCGCAAACGCAAGCGGCCTCGGCCGCTTAAAGTAGGCCCCGTCGAGGTGCCCTGGACCAACAGCGTCAAGTACCTCGGGCTCCACGTGGACTCCCGACTCACCTGGCGAACCCATACACAGTATATCAGACAACGCGCTTCGGCGCAACTCAGTAGACTCTGGCCCGTGCTATCTAATCCGGCAATGACCCCCCGGCTAGGTAAGCTCATAGTCAACTCGTACGTGTTGCCCGTGATTACCTACGCCTGTCCTGTTTGGGGATACCTGCCTCTTGGTCATAGAACAACGTTCCAGCGCGTACTCGACCGGGGACTGAAGATTGCGTGTAAAGTCCCCCGGAGGTACTCTTCTCGTCTTTTGAGGAGAGGATTCGGTGTCCGCTCTCTTGATGACACCGTGAGACGCCTGGCGCGTAGATTCTATGTTCGTTCCGACAGAGTGACCCACAATTCCCTCATTGCCGGACTTGGTAAATACACCCCGCGACCAGGTGAGTCCTGGAAGCGACCTCGTTTATTAGTCCCGGTGGTATAATCCACCAATCGCAGGTCGCTTCAGACCCCCCCCCCCATAATTAGGTAAAAACATATAAAAAGAACTCAAATAGACCCAGTCTATGTTTCTGAGACTCGGGACACTGCACTACTCACGACCTGGGGTAGAGCGAGAGGAGCGACCGCTCTAGGCGCCGGGTGAGGAGCGGCGCCAAAATCCGATTGTGAAAAAAATAAAATTTTGTTGGCGCCTTTTTGCCACATTTCGCTCTTAGCTACCTACATCCTATAATGAAAAATAATTATGTTATGCTTATCATTGGCGGCCAGCATGCCACCACCGACCGCCCCCCCACGTGCCACACGGTATCTGCTCGCTCCCGCGCCCGTGCCACCGATCGAACGAACTAACGAAGTTTGTATCAAATCTCGGTCTTCTTCACAAGTGATGGCCTTGCACGGTCCCTTTATAATTAGGTACATAGAGTTTTTGGTATTTGTTTATTATTTTTATTATCATTATCACAGTAGTGCGTAAAATACTACACAGAATATCGATGTTCCTGTTTTTTTATTATGTTATCTGATTTTTAGTTTTTAAATTATTCAAACTGATCCAAATGTTAAATACTAAATGCTAATTAATAGTAATTTTGTTTATGTTGCAGCAAGAGTGCAATATGAATAGCAACTTAATTTTGATTCAATAAACGTATTGATTTTTGAAAAGTTGGTGTTTTACTTAACAGAAACTGAATTATAATTGATTCGAAAGGTGTCGACCAAGGGGCCCCGAACGGGATTCTCGCCCCCCCCACCCCCCCACCCCAAGGGCTAGGGCCGCTGCTGCCAGTATTCACGGTTTAAATTTCGCTTAACTTTCTAAAATTGTTACTGTTTAAATCCAACGACTCCCTTTTTTATATCATCAGAAATTCTTAGCCATTGTTTGCGTCATTTTCGTGTCATTTGCTCCAGGGCGACAGTTGTGTCTTACAGTTCTGTGAGATCGTGCGTTGTTCCTTAGCCGTACTTCGGATGACATTGGTTAGCGAATTATCAGAATGGTGTCACGTTTAGCGTACAAAAATTATTGTATTCACCTTTAATTATGTAGCGTTGTAATTTAGTATTCAATAATTATTCATTAAAACATATACTTCTAAGACGTACTTGTTCAATAACAAGTAATAAACAGTTAAAAATGTGTTTAATAACAGAAAAAACACGTAAAAATTGCAAATTGCAAGTCTCTTGGGGGTACAACTGCGGAACGCACACGCAAATAAGTGAAATTTTCAATCAACATAGTATGAAAAGCGCTAACTGATGCTTAGTACCAACCGCGCGACATCTAGTAACGAAATTTAGTACTCCTTCCGGCCAAAGTTGAAACAAACCGCGTGCGATACCTGTTCACAATTATAAAAACATGTGGTGATACATTATTACGCTCATTTTATTTACAATATTTTTAAATAATGTATATTTATCTTGTTCGCTATAACCATCCTCAATTATTTCAACTATTTAAAAATTATCTAAAAAATAAATAGTTTTTGTAATGAAATTGTATTCTGTTACATTTGGCCCATTATGTTGGAAACGTTCAAACATCAGTTTATCAGAGAAAAATAATTCAGTAATGATAAGTGATTATTTTTATTGTATTTAGATTAATTATTATCAGAGACTAATTATTTTAATGATAGACTTTTTTCTAAGTACTCGGTGTCTCTATAAATGTTGTTTATTTAATAAATAATTTAGAAACGTGAAATACTTGTAAAAATTACTTACTTGTAACTTACATGTGAATTAAATATAAACAAAAATTTTAGTTTTATGATGTAGAAACGGAAAAAAAAATAATGCCAACAACACCCGGTGTTCCCAAGCGGTCACCCATCCAAGTACTAACCGGGCCCGACGTTGCTTAACTTCGGTGATCGGACGAGAACCGGTGTATTCAGCGTGGTATGGCCGTTGGCGAAGGCTACAGTCCATTTCATTCTACTTATGCTTCGTTGGTGTTCAATGAGTGTGTTATAGGTTGGATTTGATTTTCCATTGACAACAAAACAGTCATTTTGAAAAAATTGTTTTTTTTTTAGTATTCTATTATAAGTCGTAGTTAGTTTTATTCTTTTAAAATCACAAACATTAATTAATTTGTTGAGTACCTGAATCGTTTTAGTTAGCGTTTCAACTGTGCAAAGGATAAAAGATTTTAGAATTTTATTTAGTGTCAATAGTTAATAAAAAAAAACCTATTAAAAATAGACTAAACAGCGAACAATGAACAATGATACTTTGTAAAGTATTTAAAATTTTAATAATAGCATAATCAGATCGATTGCTCGGCCCCTCTAATCACAAACATTTTCCATAACTTCGTTGAAAGAAAATTATTTTATAAAGTTTAGTTTTAATTTTAAAATATCTAAACGCCGTTTAAGAATGATAAAAAAAATAAATTTATGAAAAAAGAAATTTGCACACAATCAAATTACAGGTTTCATTCATTAACAGTTACCTGCCGTTACCTCCTCAAAATTTTCCCTCTAGAAATTCCCCATTGAATTTACCCACTTTTAAGATCGTGGCTGTAATTCTTAGGAAGATAGATTCAACTTGTAGATAACCTTATATAGAGAACTCCTATAAAGGTCCTATTGCCAAAATGATAATGAATAAATGCAGTTCAGAATGAAATGAGTTTTGGAAAATTTTTTAATCGCTATAAAAGAAATCCAAACAAGATAATGTATTTTCAGATCTTACATCTTGTCTTTCAGATGACGACAAAAATTAAATTTTTTAATATCAGAAATTTTTATTTTTAATCAAAACTGGTAGCGATAAGCTGTCTGCAGTACAAATGGGCAGTTGGCTGTATACAGTATATCATGGAACGGATTCCAATGAGTGGAGGCCAAAGACAATGTGATAGGACTGCTTTGTTAATGACAGTGACATCAGGTTCAATGCTAAAAAGTTAGGCTCTGTGTCTGGCAGCTCTGCAAGCACAGACAGACAGCAAGATATATGCTTGTTATCTAGCATTGATGCAGGACATCCACTAAGTGTTCTTGCACCTGCATGTAATGTTGAATTTGCCACCTCAAGTCTTTTTCCTATCTCAGTGTTTCTTAGCCATGGTCGATCTTAAATAACATTTTATAATTTAGAGTGTCATCTTTCACCAACTGGAGCTACAGTACTACCGTTAATGTAAGTAAGATTCTTAACGCTTCTGCTGTATTTGGGAATGTTGAGAACAAATTATTTTGAATTAGGTATTGGAAAATGCTTTCTGGCTCATCCAGAAGATTTTGGAAAAATCATCTTTAAACTGTTCAGTTTATTAAACAAATCAGACCCATCGATGTCTGCCTGATATCTCGGTGGGCCACACTGTACAAATTTTTACATGGGTACAAGTTCATAAATAGAATTTTAAAGCTACACCATATGTTTCTGCAACTAGAACTGATAGCATCCACACTGCAATTATTCATGGTATATTTTTCCTATTATAGTATTTCCACACGCTTATTGTTAGTCTTCAAGCTTGAGAAGTGTGGAAGTCAGCACTGAAAAGTCATAGTAGTAAAATCGTGCAATGTTAATTAAAACACATTAAAACATACACTATTTACACTCATGTTCAATAGAAACAGTTTTATTAAAGCACATTGATTTTCCTGTGATTATGGCTGACAACAATATTATCTACTCTATGAGTCAATTAAGGTTTTTGGCAAGTTCTTTTTCAACTGCTAATATTTCAAGACATGCTGTTTAGCTGTTCATCATAAATTTTGTTTCTTAAGTAGGTTTTGACCTTTTGAAGAACAAATATGTCATCTTGTAAGATGTAGTTGGTGAACTGTGTACACGTGTCAACAACGTACTTTATGCACAAAAAATTCTTAGCATAATGGAAGAGGATTTCAATATGAAAATCAATAAACAAAAGTTGAAAATAAGTATTCTCCAGAAGTAGAGTTGACAGGACAGCAATCAAACTGAAAATTGAGATCATACCTGAAGTGGAAGAATTTAATTAAATGGGGAATGATGGTAGAAGCAAGATTGTGAGTAAAATATACAATAGAATCTCAATTTCTATAAAAGGCTCCATTTCAGTATGTATCATTCTACCTGACTATTCGGTAAGCAAGAAAAAAACAAATCTGCTCTATTGGCAAGCTTAAACATTTATAAGTAAAACAATGTGTAAGGAATGTAAATATTTTGCTGATATAAAACAAACTGTCTCACCCCCCCCCTTGCAAGAGCACGCACACACATACACACATTAATTCAATTAATTGATATGGATAATCAATAGCACTAATCAATAGCAGTAGTCGGTGAAAAATAAAAATAATAATAATAACTTAAATAATATACATATTTGAACATCGTCACAATCTCTATTCAGTTATAACATAATTTTTAGACATGAGTTGCTGTCTATACCAATTCCAATATAGATTCGATGATTAATGAATTTATAAATTTTTAAACTAAAATATAGTTAACTAAAATGTAGTTAAGGGATTATTATATTACCAGTATTTTAAATTGTAGCATTGTATTAATTATGGTTTGAATTATATTAATTAAGTCTATGTATTTAAGTAAAACAATATGTAAAGAATGTAATTATTTTATTACTCATGGGCGAACACAGATTCACTCAAGTAATTGATCTTGTTCCGGTTGTGTTTGATTTTTCTACATTGTCAGTACACATGTCCTGAGGATGATGACAAATATTGTGGAAACGTCGACACTAATAATGTAAAATTTATGTTATATTTATTGACTGATCCTCGCTAAACCTTCCATCGTAAAAATTTCTTAAAAATTTTGGTAAAATACTGCAGAACGTTTAGCGTTTCACCAGTATTAATGAGCCTTGCATATATTTTGTATCCAGTATCAACCAAACATATTCCCCTATAGTTATGTCAGTCATTCCATTTTGCTTTCTTAAAAATTAAAAATAGATACCACCTTAGTAGTTAACCAGTCTTGTGTTGTCTTCTCCAACATATATTATATAAATGCAATAATCTAAGTTTAAGCAAGATACTCCCATACTTGAACAATTCCGCATTCAATCCAGCCTGTCCTGTTGCTTTTCGATTTTTAGTTCTTCCAAGGGCTTCTTCAAGCATGTCCGTTGTTATTAAGTGTCCCTCGTAGATAACAGAGTTATTGGTTTCTGTATTACTATGCTCGGCTTTCACATTATCATTAGTCCAGAGAGCTTTATAATGATCTATCCATTTGTGTTTGTAGACATTTCAATCTATTGATCGGCTTTTGCCATTGTAGATGCGACGTTTTGGCCACCCAAACAATCGGCAGTCACCTTCAGACTAATTATATAAACTAATACATAAAAGTGATAGATAATACTCTACAAACCACTGACAGACAGTCAGTAAAATAATAATAATAACAAAAGTTCACATAACATAATATATAATCAAAAGGTTAAATAATACCCTTTATAAGGTTAAAACAGCCATTCGCCTTAGTGATGCATTCACTTGGAAGAACTAAAAATCGAAAAGCAACAGGACAGGCTGGATTGTTCAAGTATGGGAGTATCTTGCTTAAACTTAGATTATTATTGTATTTCTACAATATGTATTGTGTTGGAGAAGACAACAGGTCCCACAAGATTGACTTGACTTGTGAATGCATACGCTATCTATTGTTGAAACTAGACAACAATCACCTTGTAGTTAGTGGCTTCTGCCATCTAACGATAGTTGGGAAAAGCTACATTTAGGGTGCTGTTGTCTTCGTGTAGTGAACTACAATGTGTACAACGTGAATCAAACGTGTACAACATACTTCAGTAACAATATAAAGTTGTTTGTTGACAACTTAAGTTGTATCTTTTATATAAGTGAATTTTATATCTTAACGGTGAACCCGCGGGCTCCAGCCCCCTGATACTTTTATTAACCCATGAAATTTTGAAGGCATAGAATAAAAAGGAATTTTAAATACATTCAAAATATTAAGTAATTAAAATTATTTAAATTTGTGCTTCCAAATTCAGATCAGATAATGATTAATTGTAAATTTTATGAGTTGGCAATATAAAATTGTTTCGTCTTAATTCATTCTTGTAAACGAGAATATTGCATTCTTGGATTTCGTTGTCCATGACGTGTCCGTTACTTAACTAAATATAATTATTTCACTACCGACTCGGAACACAAATTACTATGGGCAAAAACGTAAACATTTTACCTTATAACCTGAACGGGTTTTCGCTTTTCAATAAGCTTTTCAAAAACCTCTGAAGAAGCTTTATGTAGAGCGAAAACCGGTTCAAGTTATAAGGTAAAACTTTTACGTTTTTACCCATAATAATTTGTGTTCCGAGTCGGTAGTGAAATAATTATATTTCGAGAACATTACATTATTGTATATACACGATTCATTGTACTCAAGGATCGTGTAGACACATTAAACGTCATATTTTTCCTAACATGGTTTTTATTTCTTTAAACAGTAAGCTAAAACCATAAACCATTTATTATCTAACCTCACGAATGAAAACAACACGTATTCTCGCTTTAGATTAAGAAGTAAACAATTTACAATTAGTACACTTCTTCTTCTTCACATCGTAGTATATCGATGCAATCGCGTACTCAAAACATCGAAATTGTAGTGTGGGTACGAATATCGGGACAGTTCCGAACAATTAAATTAGTTTATATAAATATACAATCTCATTACAAAATGTTTTTCATAATTCATGTATATTTATTATGACATACGTAAAACATGACATGTTTAGAAATGAAGGAGGCTGTGTGTAGTCTGGAATGGGTTTACAAAGAGAACGTGCGTCTTGTTAAGACAAAATGCAGCACAGTCGCGGGCTCGAGAGTCACATTAACAGATGATGTGTTATTTCACACAGTAAGACTTATGTGCCTTGAGAATCCACTCGGGAGACATCGCTGATGTGATGAAGCAGCGAAAGGGCACGCACACATATTCATATATAAAAGAAGATATATGTGTGTTTTGGATATAGCGTATGCATGCATAATTTTCCACATTTTGTTCTTAGGAACACACACACACACGCACGCGCGCGCCCACACGTACACATACACATTAAGGACATGGAAGAAGTAGACCTTCAAATATTTGTGCACGAATGTTATAACGTATTTATGTATTAATAGCCTTTAAATTCTAATCATCATCATCATCATCAGCCGTGGCTCTACAACCCTTGGTGGGTCTTGGCTTGCTCCAAGAGTCGATTCCATTCCTCCCTATTGCGTGCCCTGGCTTTCCAGTTTCTTATGTTCAGCTTTATGAGGTCCTCCTCTATCTGGTCTTTGAACCTACTTCGGGGTATTTCCCTTTTTCGAATACTTTAGAATAATTTCTGGAAATACTGTTTAATAAAGTTTACAGTAAGTGAACAAAATTAATTATCTAGGAAGAAAAATGACAAATTATTACAGTTTTCTGAGCGAAGCTGTAAGGAAATAATAAGTAGTACTGATCAGCCCAAAATGGTATTTAATAAAATGAAAAACATCTTCACTTCAAACAACATTGGTTTTTAACGTGAGAAATAATTTGTTGAAAGTACATGTGTATGGAGAGTGTTGCTCTGTACGGAAACGAATCATGGACAACACGAGAAGACTGACCAAGTATTTGAGACGGAATGTTCAGAATAAACAGGAGAAAGAAAATAAACAATGGTGACGTCCCTGGAACAGTTCAGGAGAACAGAAGTGCCTTAAAATGTAGAAGGTATAAGTTTGTTGTTGTTGTTGTTGTTGTTGTTGTTGTTGTTGTTGTTGTTGTTGTTGTTGTTGTTGTTGTTGTTGTTGTTGTTGTTGTTCTTCTTCTTCTTCTTCTTCTTCTTCTTCTTCTTCTTCTTCTTCTTCTTCTTCTTCTTCTTCTGTCCTTTCAGAGTTAGGCAATTCCGCCTGTTCCGGCTTCGCCATCTAAACCTCGCTCTTCCCACGCTTATTCTATCTGTCGGGTGATAACTCAAGGCCTGCTTTTGGAAGCCATTTCTTTCTGTATTTCGGATACATGTTCTTTCCATCTTCCATTATATATTTCTGCCTGTAGTGCAACTGATTGAATGTTTAATGGTTTGATTTCCCAAATAGTGGTTACATTTTGCATCCCGTCTCTCCTAACACGTCCTTCAGCTGACATAAGAAACTTCACTTTTCACGACTCCATCTGTCTAAGATGTCTTTTCCTAGGGGCCCAACATTCTGATCCATACGACAGAGTGGGAACTGCCATCACCTTATAAACTTTAGCTGCGCCTCTTTTAATGTCTTATTCTTAAGGGTCCTTATAACTGTACCACATGACCTTTGCGTGACCTCTTCTCAGTGGGCCTGTCGTGAAGCATCGCACAGGGTTTGCAAGACCATGCTTCACAAGAGACACGGATACCCCGGACTCGCACTCGCTTTTCAATGTAAGGCCTGGACCCGGCAGTATCTTTATATTACCTTATCAACTTATTTTATTTGTTTATTTATTTAATTTGTTTACACGAATAGGCCAGCCGTGGACCACGCGAATATCGTTTCCTTTTCTTCTCCTGCCAGGAGGCCCTCATTCGCACACTATGCGCCTCCTTCCTTTCCACTGTCCACCCCTTTCTCGTCTTCTTCTCACCGCAGAGAACCTCAAAATTTTGAATTTTGTTTCTGTATGTATTTCTATCCACACAATCGTTTAAAGAGATACCCAGTTTCATCATTTCCTCCTTGAGTTGTTTGGTGTATCCGTTCAGACTGGAAAGTTGCCAAATATATTTGAAACTTTGTTTATTTAATCTGGACCGATCAATCCGAACCATATGTCCAAGGAATCTCGGTCTTTTCCTTTGGAAAGCCGTTTCCAGATCCCTGTACATCTCTTCTTTGGGTCTACGCCTGTACCAATTTTCGGTTTCTTGGGGCCATAAATTTTCCGAAGAATTCGTGGCTCAATTTTAAGAAGAGGTTCCAGATTTTGAAAGCACATATTTCGACTCCATACATGATCACCGGCCCGATCACAGTACTATAATGGCGGACTTTCACACTTCTGGAAAGGTTTTTCTTTCCGTACAGTTCCCGGGTTAGAGTAAAGGCCTTTGCTAATTTGAGTTTCCTTATCTTAAAGGATTCTTTGTCTGAGGCGTTTCGGGATATGTTTTCCCCAAGATATTTAAAATTGTTAGTATATTTTATTTCTCCATATGTAGTGTCCAGGCACGTTTTCGGGAATTTAAATAGGTTGGTCATAATTTTAGTTTTAGCAAAGGAGATTTGGAGGCCAGTTTTCTCCGCCATCTCTTTGAGATCTTCTACGTACTTGCTTTCTTGCATCTTCTTCTGAGTGGGCAAAGATGGAAAGATCATCCGCAAAAGCTAAACAGCTTAATTCTACGCTTTTGGATTTGTTACCTATCCTAACCCTAGTGGAATTCACTTTATGGAAGGTTTTCACGACTTTGTCTAGGACACAGTTAAAGAGAATAGGGGAGAGAGTCCATCCCCTTGACGCAAGCCATTATTTTTATGTATTTATTGTGTTTAGTTTTTTTGCTATGCAGAATAAACGAATACATATACCACGTAAAATAATAAAACTCTACGTTTTTCTGTGCCTTTAATCTAGTTTAAAAAAAGATTAAACACCCTGTCTTCATTTTTATGTAGCTCTACCAGTTCTTTCGTCTAAAAATGTGAGGGCTTCTTTTTCCTGTTGATGTTGATCCTGTAGAGTTGAGCTCTCTACGGTCAGTTTCAACTTTGAAAGTTGTAGTTGATTTATGCGGCAGTTGATGAGATTCTTAATTCTTGGGCGAGAACTTCCAATAATCCTATTAATCTGGTGACGTTGTCTTCGTTGATAGCAGCTCCATAACTCCGCGGGGTACTGACGGGTTATAGGCATCGCTCTACAAAATAACTGAAAACCTCCATGACGTTTTCAAGTAGAAAACGCGCTCTCTCTCTCTCTCTCTCTCTCTCTACGTCTTAACTTTGCGTATTGTAACTGCTTAAACATGCTGTTGGGTTTTAACCAATACACTTCCAGACATTAACTCGGCTCGGCCACACGACCTATCAGACGCCGAATTGTTCGTTGTAGGTAATCTGGACACTGGATATTTGGGTGACAGTCATCTACGTTTGAAATGTGACATATTAATAGGAAAATCAAATCAGTCAGTATGATCTGAGAAAATCAATTCTCAACTATTTTTCAGTAACGCGTATTTTTATCTGTTTATTTATTTATTTATAAGGTCGCTGCAACAGCATCGGTCATTAGTGACCACAAAATTTATAAAAATGAATTTGTAAATCATACAGAAATTCTCATAGAGATGCAGTAACATATTATATTAAACTAGAAGGTGCTTAGTGAAGATAAACGTTACAACAAAATACATAGGAACTGATACGACTTAAAAAATTACATTAAATATTTATTTAAATACCAAATAATGCAAATAAATGAAATAAATGAAAAAATTTAACAAATAAAAATATGTGTTTTAATAATGCAAAATAAAACGAGAAATATTGCCACAAGGCGTATTTTTATTGTGTTATCACCGTTTACTTTAATGGGATTGATTTCAGTATGTTAACACGTTTTTCAGCCACTTTTAAGATAGTAATGTTGATTAGGCTTAAATTTTCTTTTTTACATAAAGCAGACCCGACCGGACCCCGGACCCCCACCAAGGCCAAATTCTACGCCACTGTGTGACTACGCAATCAAGACACAACCAGGTGGAATACTGGCATTACGCGACTAGCCAATTACATCATTCTGAATATACTTTAAAGTTATTTACACTCTGGTGTCTAGAATGTTGTCATAGAATGTAATCAAATATAAAGCCTGTGTATTTTAACTAAAAATATTATTCTTGTTCACTGTATAAAAATCCTGTGTGCTTCAAGGGGAGGCTCTTGCTCCCCACAGGATGCATTTATTTCCTCCACAGAAGTGGTGTGTGTGTGTGTGCAGACTCATTATTAAAGCAGTACGCACGCAAAGTGTTGTGTGGCGGTGAAGAGTGCACTTGACGTCGCGTTTTAAAACGCACACACGCACTTCACTTCACTTCACGCAAATTGCGCACGGAACGCTTTACTGTACATTCGTTAAATGTGCATGTTATAATTAGCATACAATTTGCTTATTTCTATTTTAGCTTGATGTAATTCGTAACATAACAGCATATGTCCCTTTAAATGTGTTTTTATCATATTCAATTCGAATATCTAAGACTTCTTCTTTTCCCTGTTCTCTTCATCCGCTCTGCCTTATTTTTCGTCGTCTTCTTCTTCCACTGCCTTTTGCTGTGGTAAGGAAGGAGCACTAATTTTACTACGATAAGGAAGAAAATGAATTTTGCTGTGGTAAGGAAGGGCATTAATTTTACTATAGTAAAGTAAGAACATTAATTTTACTATAGTAAGGAAGGAACACTAATTTTACTTTGATAAGGAAGGAACATTAATTTTACTATGGTGAAAAGGGAACATTAATTTGACTGTGGAGTGGAAGGAACATTCCTATGTTAAGGGGGGAATTTTACTATGGAAGGGAAGGGACATTCTTTTTACTATGGTAAGGAAGGGACATTAATTTTACTATGGTAAGGTAGGAACACTCCTTTTACTGTGGTAAAGAAGGAACATTAATTCTACTATAATAAGGAAGAAAATGAATTTTGCTGTAGTAAGGAGGGAGCATTAATTTTACTATAGTGAAGAAGGAACATTAATTTTACTATAGTAAGGAAGGAACACTAATTTTACTATAGTAAGGAAGGAACATTAATTTTACTGTGGTAAGGAAGGAGCATTAATTTTACTATAGTGAAGAAGGAACATTAATTTTACTATAGTAAGGAAGGAACACTAATTTTACTATAGTAAGGAAGGAACATTAATTTTACTATAGTGAAGAAGGAACATTAATTTTGCTGTGGTAAGGAAGGAGCATTAAATTTACTATAGTAAAGAAGGAACATTAAATTCACTATGGTAAGGAAGGAACATTCCTTTTACTATGGTAAAGACGGGGCATTAATTTTACTATGGTAAGGAAGGAACATTAATTTTACTATGGTGAAAAAGGAACATTAATTTCACTGTGGTAAGGAAGGAACATTCCTATGGTAAGGAAGAAACATTAATTTTACCATGGTAAGGAAGGAACATTCCTTAGATAAAGGGATTGGAGACAAGGAAAACGAGTATTGTCTATAAAATAAACACTGTAGGTACTGAGCCCGTAATGCAGACCTGTTTATTAACGTAACAAAATTTCCTATGTTTGCATAATTTATTTATTAGTTGATTACATAATTTTAATATAAGATCATGAAGGAAAGAAAGTGAGTGAATGAATGAGAGAGAGGGGGGGAGAGAGACAGACAGACAGACAGACAGAGGCTGGAACAAACGGGTAGAAAGCGAAAGTATTTACAGGATTACTGCACTTGAAGTGATAACACTCAGACAAAAAGGAGTGTAGCCTCTGTCACATTCATTCCGTATAATTCTTCTTGTGAGATGCAGCAGTTATCTCTCGCTGCAGATTGACGGTAAACGGTTGTCTCGCCTTCATTGGAACAGAAAATTCTGTAACAACAAACAAACACACGTCAATACAAATTAAAAACCGTCGATATTTAATGTTTACTTACAGAAATGGAAACACGAATACAGTATACGGTGTCTCTTCAATTTTTAATTAAATTTATTCAGTTTCTATATTACTTTTTTACGATTGGTGACAAGTGTAGGCGGCGGATTTTCTTTTTTTTTTTGTATCAATGTTGTTATGATGTTTACTTGTCCAGCTGTGACAGATTACAACGGTTAAATTAAAATGTTTAATACAATACTGTAGGACAACGTATGTTCATGTTACTTTATGGTAACGATTTATATTTCTTGCAGTTATGATTGTATATATTATTTTTATATCTATTATTCCTCTGTAAGTAACTCTTTGAGTTTCCTGCAAGTCTCCCATGTAATATCTTCAAATAAATACACTGCCAGTAGGTTTATTTTCACCTGACGCACGTTTCACAGAAATTATTTTCTACTTCAGAGGTTTGTTTGAATTGTAATTGAATGTTTCGCTTACAATACAGCTAACGGATAATCGAATTTGCTTCGATTCTATTTTCGATTGTTTTAATGTTTATGTAGTAGTTACCTTCAAGTCTTAATGTTTATCTATTTCTATATACTGTTTATATAGAAATAATAGAAACAGTTCTTTTTCGTCTACTCTGGTAACCTGATAAAAACTGGTACAATTAGAAATGTATTTTTATTTGGGCGTGACGAATATTAATTATATTCAACATAATACTAAAGCTTCCACGACCGGAGTAAACTTCAGTAAAATTATTGCCCGAGCTGTTGTTGGGGCGTGGACCAGACGTTTGGAATACAACTGCGGCAGTCATCTTCAGTGGGCCTTCCGTACTGCTCTTCCGACAACTGACCCACAATAATGTAATCTTATTCTCATAGGTAGCGGTTTTTATAAAAACTTGTTTAAAAAAAGACTCTATTACAAGTTATATATCAGTAATGACTTTATAGTTTAAATAATACGTCAAAAACAACGTTTAAATATTAATTTATTTCATTGTAGAGAAATTAAAATTTAGTTTGTGTTACGAAGGTCAACAGAGACAGATTACAGACAGATTAATTATTTTTCATAAACTGTATTAAAACCACAGTAGATTGTCAGAAAATAATTGCATCATTAATAAATAAACTTCATTCCAATAACATATAGGCCTATCTCGACTACTTAATCTATACGGCACCTATACAATAGAACGCTATATATATATGTATAGCGTAAGGAAGGAAGAAACTGGTTTCCCAGTTTCGTATATGTACGAAAGCACATACATAATGCACACACGAGCGCGCGCGAATATATGGTGTTTTCTTTTCTTTCAAAAATATTTATACCGCACCAAAAGAAAAATTTAATTTGTAGGTATAGATTAAAGAAAGTTTTCTTACTAAGATAGAATCAAAATACCAAAATTGGGTCTTCAAAAAGTGTATATGAGCAAACTCTCAACTTACCTCTTTGCCGGAAATGGCGTAATGGCACTTTATAAACGCGTACGATATCTCACAGCTGTCCGATCCCTCTGAAACCAACATAACAACGATAATGAATGTATAGCAACATATATTATAGCAACAAGAATAACAGATATTTACCATATCCATATGTAGTGATCCAATACCAATACCACATACAATTTTAGTACAATAATACTGCTTCTTCTTCTATGGCGTCACAATACGGAGTCGAACCTTTGCCTCCATAATCATCCACCTCCATTTTTCCCTGTCCTTGGCGATCAATGTCCATCGTTTTATTTTAAGCAAAGTGATGCTTGGGTCTTCCGACAGGCCTTCTACCCTCGATTTGACTAAACAGTAATTTCCTAGGTATTCGCTTGCCTTCCATGCCAAAGATTTGTCCTGTCCTTGTATAGCTTGTATAGTTCCTCGTTGTAACGCATTCTCCATATCCCGTTGACTTGGTTTGGTCCATATACTCACCTCAAAAAGTAAAGTAATACGAAGCGTGTTAAATTATTGGTTTTACTTATAAAATTGTTTGTTTTCAGTACCAATCGTTTTCCAGTGTCATATTTTCTGTGCGAACAGTCTCTAGCAATATTATTGACTAAACCATGTGGCAGAAAAAGTTGGTGTTGTTGAGTCATAAGGCAAACTGAAAGGACTTATGAAAACCAGTGGAGTATCTATAATTTGGTCTTGGAGAGGGAGGGGGGCCTTGTCGAGTCGGCTTCATAAAAAAGAAAAAATAAGTTGAGATTAATCAATATTACTACCTTTAAAGTGGCTGAAAAACGTGATAACATCCTGAAGTCAGTTCCATTAAACTAAACTGTAATAGTTTTAATCTTAGTCGCGTCCTGGGGTGTCGAGGAGTTCCAAAGAGATCGCCACTGTTGCCTCTGGAGAGCAAGCGCCCTTGCCCGTTTCCAAGCGATACCCCTGTCCTCCAAGAAGCTTGGCACATTGTCTAGCCATGTCGTTCTCTGGAGAGCAAGCGCCCTTGCCCGTTTCCAAGCGATACCCCTGTTCTCCAAGAAGCCTGGCACATTGTCTAGCCATGTCGTTCTCGGGAGAGCAAGCGCCCTTGCCCGTTTCCAAGCGATACCCCTGTCCTCCAAGAAGCCTGGCACATTGTCTAGCCATGTCGTTCTCGGGAGAGCAAGCGCCCTTGCCCGTTTCCAAGCGATACCCCTGTCCTCCAGGAAGCCTGGCACATTGTCTAGCCATGTCGTTCTCGGGAGAGCAAGCGCCCTTGCCTGTTTCCAAGCGATACCCCTGTCCTCCAGGAAGCCTGACACATTGTCGTCCTCGGCCTTCCTCTAGATCGTCGTCCCGTGCTTTTTGCCTCATATAGTTTCCTGGGAAGTCTCTCATCACCCATTCGTGAAGGTGTCCGAACCAT
Source organism: Magicicada septendecula (assembly GCA_034769895.1). Lineage (NCBI taxonomy): Eukaryota > Metazoa > Arthropoda > Insecta > Hemiptera > Cicadidae > Magicicada > Magicicada septendecula. The sequence continues at coordinate 908,066,657 of CM068368.1, read as the reverse complement.
CTCATTTGGGAGTTTTGGTTGTCAGCCACTGGTCTTACTTTTAATACTGCTCAAACGGTAATAACACACTAAACATACGCGTTAGTAAAACATTGTTTACAAGATACTTATTGACTGAAATTGATTTTCGTATATTTCATATTTCAAACGTATCCGCAAATCCTGTAGAATAAACCTGTTTATATATTTAAAAAGAAGTATTACTATATTATCGTACACAACTAAAAAGAATAAAACAACCTAGAAATTAAAAGATTAGGCCAACTTTTTTCAATCCAATTGACAGGGGGGGGGGTCCGGTCCCGTTCGTCTCCACCGTAAATACGCCTCTTATGAAAACCAATACAGCTTTAAAATAATACTCGCTTTTTTGTGTAAATCGCCCCTACCCAAAAAAAAACTCAACTGCAAGTAAAGCGGGTTACTATACATGTCTCCCTTTTTGTGACAGAATTCGCTTTTTGTTTGAAATGTTATCTTTACACATGTTTCTTTTTTGTATTTTTTGTCGCCGAAATCTATTTGTGATGTCACTTTTCCCCCCTTGGGTCTGGACTATGTTTACAACGTTTTCAAAATGTTTGTGTGTATCGTGTTTACGGTTACAATACAATTCGTAAATGTATTTATTGTGTTTTAATCGCAACACGTTTGCAAAATAATGTAACGTTTTCGTTCGCAATGATAGGTTCGTTAGATTAGGTTTAAATGCAATCTCGTAATAATAAAATACATCCATTATGAACAATATTTTAAGTGCAGGTCAGCACGTTTATGAATGAAAAAGAACAAAACACTTGAATGTCACAACGGTGCTAGCTTCCGTTTGCTTTTAGTTGCCTTTATTTTTGCAAGATTATCTCAACGCCTTTTATTTTAATAGTTATTTGTGAGGATTTGTTTGATATTTGAAGTTGCCCAAGAAATATAAAGCTATTTCGCTGATTTGTTTATTTACTTTGGGGGGGGGGATTGTCCCCTGATCCGCCTGTAATTACTCGACTAAGTATAGAGCCTATCCAAGAAATTCGGAAAACAGATTATTATTGTATGAGTCTTTGGCGTAATTGATGAATCGAAATCAATAAGGGGTTGACACATCCCTTAGCTCAAGAGTGGGATGGGGTGGGGTTCAGGTTAAACTATCCGTCTCCCCGTGTGATTAAATTAGACAGTGTACACAGCCAATTAACTAGGTGCATACATAGTGTGGTCTCATTAAATCATATCCAATAACACAGCGGGTCGAACACAAACTGCACACACCTACTGTATTAGCCTAACCATGTCGCGTTTGTAATACAATCAATCCAACCAATATCGCTTGTTAAACTGTACAGTCGTCGGGGGGGGGGGGGGAACCTGTCTCAATATTGGGACTTGCAAAATGAATTTCAGGTACTTTTCTTCTTCTTCAGGTTTATACAGCGGCAACACATTGGTAGATGAATGCCCCCCCTCCACAGTTTGTACAGTGACAACTACTATGACGTCAATGAGCGTACGCACTAAAACATTGCCGACGTCTGAACTGGCAACACAAGACGGTGCAAGTGCCCGCAAGTTCGAAAGCTAGGCTACGCTTTTCTTCGAGTTTCCTTACTAATATTGTTCGGATTTAAAATTATTCAAATTATTTAATAACTAAAGTAATTATTCTGTGATATAATTAATATTATCTTCTTTCATTTTCAGTACTGTTGCCGCCGGCAACAGCGGTTACATGATTGCCACGCTACTGGAAACAGGTGGCGTCATTTAATAATGGACAGAAGAAGGAGAAGATACAGGAAACAATCGTTGGTCACAGGTACAGATACTCACCAACGTTCTTACACTGTTCTACAGTTTCCAGCGTCGTGCCTTTGACTTCCGGCGGAAGCAGTGCTGCCTGTCGCCTTAAAGCGTCCACGTTTAATTTGGTACCTTTCAACTGAAAATTACATACATATAGAAAACTGTTATTCGATACAATGTAAACAAAATCGTATATTGTACAAAATAGTTTATGTTGTAATTGAAATTTAAAATTATTTCTTTTTTGTTGTAAAAATGATAACAATGGTTTTAAATAACTGTAAATAATAACCTTATGAAGAAATTGTTGTAAATAGAATGTTTCACTGGTTTTACTTTTTCAGATTTTTAGTTCCTGAAAGAAGTTAGCAATTTTGAATATCTGGGCTACAGTGTGTCTTACATTGCAAGCAGCGACGTTGTGAATAAGTTGCATAAGTTCAACATTATGAGCGGGACCATTAGGCGAACCCTTAAGGCAGCAAGTAAAGGAACACGCCTAAAATTCTACAAGGTGATGGGCTCTTCCCATACTTCTTTATGGGTCTGAGAATTGGACTTTAACGAAAGGCCAGGCCAGTCGCATCTAAGCGGCTGAAATGAGATTTCTCAGGCACGTGGCAGGGTATACTCTCCATGATCATAGAAGAAACACAGATATACGGCAGGAACGGAATATTATGAGTATACTCGACAAGATCGCTCAGTATCGGGTGAATTGGTGGGAACATCTTTGCCGAATGGATGACTGCCGTATCACCAAAAAACTATGGAACTATAAGCCAAAGGGACGGAGAGGTGTGGGACGTCCGAGGAAGCGCTAGAGTGACTATTTGAGACCGGAACAACCCATCCTTGGTTTAATCCTTGAAGATGATGATTATTATTATCTTTTTTATCCGCGTTATATTGAAAACTCACGTAAAATTTAAAGTAATTAAAAGTAGGCATAAATGGGATTTTACTTTAGGAAACTTTTTTTTCACCAAACGCAATATTTTCACATGGGAAGAATGTAACAGCCGTAATATTGTAATACGGTACATCATAATTGTGTTTGTTAATTATCTTCACAGATGTGTGTGTGTGTGTGTGTGTGTGTGTGTGTGTGTGTGTGTGTGTGTGTGTGTGTGTGTGTGTGTGTGTGTGTGTGTGTGTGTGTGTGTGTGTGTGTGTGTGTGTGTGTGTGTGTGTGTGTGTGTGTGTGTGTGTGTGTGTGTGTGTGTGTGTGTGTGTGTGTGTGTGTGTGTGTGTGTGTGTGTGTGTGTGTGTGTGTGTGTGTGTGTGTGTGTGTGTGTGTGTGTGTGTGTGTGTGTGTGTGTGTGTGTGTGTGTGTGTGTGTGTGTGTGTGTGTGTGTGTGTGTGAACAAGAGAAGTACTTACCACTTGTCCAGTTGTCAGTACACAGCTGAAGAAACACTGCAACAATGTACAGAGTAATGATTACAAACTATTGTTATTACAGTATTTTTATTATTGTGTTATTACATGTATTGTTGTTATTGTTATTGTTATTTTTTTGTTTTTGTTTTTGAATTATTGCTACTGAACTTCCTGCGTTCCCTGAACTATTATAAAAGAAATATATTTATTATTAGAAAAATTTTCAAATAATTTCTGGAATATCAGTAAAATTACGGTAAACACAGATTATTCTATTTTTTCCCGGTAAAATAACAATTATAAAGCAGACAATCATACAATAAACACAAAAATTTCCGAACTACTGGATAAGTGTGTTAATTAAATTTATAGTAATAATGCTTAATTAACAAATAATATACATTTGTATATATTGTATATCATATATTTACAAAATATAGTTCTTCGTAGGTTCTATACAAATTTATAACTTTCAATATAATATTCTTCAAGAGCATCAGTTTTTTTTCTTTTAATTGACTAAGTAAACTTATAAAAATATTCCTCCACAAGGAAAACCAAGATTAATATTTAGCACATAGAAAACAACCACACTAACTGGAAAGCAATTAGAGTTAGTAGGCGAAATAAAAAGATTTAAAAGAAATATATTGTGTCTCTTAAAAGTTGACAACTTTTTTTAGTGATGTTTGAGACCTGTCCCGAAGGACAGGACTCAGGCTGATCTGGGGCAAGCTCCCTTCATCCGAACGGAAGGACGTGAAGAGACGCACGCCAGTGCAAGCCGGAAGCGGAGAAAGTGGAGGCACTCTGGAGGTAGAGTAGTGCATGTGTGTGTATTTGTGTGTTAATGTAGTTTGTAGCCATATAGGTAATGGAAGTGCCATAGAATTTTAAACATGTGGACAGCCAAGACGGGGACGTGTAACGGAGTGCGCCAAATCTGGAGAGAGGCGTCAATGAAAGGCGGGGAAGAAGTTGAAAAAGAAAATCAGAATTCAAGATAATAGATAAAGTACTAGGATCGCTAATAGAATATACAATAATAAAGTTACGAGGTTTTTCAATGGCATATATTCGAGAGGGTCTAGGTCTAGGGAATATCAGAAATTTTGTCTGGAGAAAAAAAAAATTCTCCCTTTAGGACCGAAAGGAGGGGTAACGCGAACATATGCTTTCACTGAAGAGAAATACACCAGCCTCTCCACCCCAAATCCACTCTCACCTACACGTCGGTGGGCCCTGTTACGCCGAGCATTCCACTCCAAGGTTGTGGTAACCAATTCCTTCTGTGGAGTGGATTGGTAAGCAAACGAGAGATGGGAGTTCTGTCAGGGAAGTTTGGGGGTATCCTGGGTCCTGACCTGGAAGGATGGTGTACATCGGCAGCAGGATGTGCATCTAGTGTGGAGGCGGACGAGGCTATAGTAGCCCAACGGCTGCACACATGGGCTGTGTCAGTTAGTCTACTGCGATCGGGCAGAGAGAGCTCGTCAGCTGAGATGAAAGCAACTCTCTAGAGGAAGAGGAGCCCCAAGTCAAAGTTCCTGGTCCTCCAGGTTGGGGGTTTTACAGCAGGCCAGAAACCTGCTTAAGTAAAAATATATGTACTTACTCATACGAGCCTCGAAAATCGGATGGGAAATACGGCAAAACGACTTAAGCTAACGCAAAAAGACAAATGCAAATGGATTAATGATAATATTGATTGGGATAATAAGCTAAAAAAATTTAAACGCATCTGTGGTACGATTCATTACTTTACTTTACTTTATCCAACGCCCGTCTTTGGTGCTTCCACCATTCGACCTCGAGCCTCCCAGTAGCGATTGATTGTGTCATCGTTCGGGTAAGTCAGCGATTGGCACGTCTGCAGGTGGTCGCCGTCCATCCTGCTAAGACCACAGAGAGGGCATGTTTCATCAGCAGCAAGACCGATACGGTAGAGATGCGCTTGGAGGTAGTCATGTCCAGTAGCAAGACGAAATCGTGCTACTGCCTCAGCTCTCTCAAGATGCTTTGGAATCGTTCCCGCTGTGGCAAGGCTTTCCCACTTTTTGCCAATGCTAAGGTCCTTCAGAGTTTTGAGTGTGGCGTTGTTGATGGTGTTGGTTATGAGGTTGTTTGCTCTATTGAGTGTGAAAGGTATCTCAGGCTGGTCAGTCTCTGCGCCGCGTCTTGCCATGATGTCCGCCCTTTCATTGCCTGGTATTCCAACATGGCTTGGAACCCATTGAAGAGCTACAACCCAGCCATTCTTGATGAGTTCGGCCAGTTTCTCGCGGCACTGGATGGTACGGAGGCAGTCAGTTGAAGCGTTGCTACTCAGAGCTGATATTGCGGCCTGTGAGTCAATGAGGAAGACTGCTTTGGAAGGAGTTAGGCCATGTGTGCTTAATTGGTTGTGGAGGCTTCAAGCACCGCGCACACCTCCCCGTCGAAGTTGCTAGCATTTTTCCCTACAGCCATTGAGTCTTCAAACATGCTGCAGAACCATCCTGCGCCGGCCCCTTTTGTGTCAGAAAGATATGAGCCATCGGTATAGATGTGAATCCACTCGGTCGACGGATATCTTAAGTTAATGGTTTCGAGAGCGCAAGCTTTGAGTTCGAGAGGGGTGGCTTCGGCTTTGTTTGTAGTTAGGCTTATGAGATCAAGCCGCTTGGAAGGTAGTGCAGGCACTATAGAGGTGAAGTGTCTTAGAGGAGCTGGGTTGTCCATTGCCAGATTATATTTGGTAATTAGGGACTCAGCATACGTCAAGGGTGAAGTTTGGGTTTTGAGTCGTTGGTAAGCATGGTTGTACCCATTCCAGTAATTTTTATCCACTCTCTTGGCCCTTTCCCAGAATTTCAATGTAGATTTTTCTCTCCGACTGTAGAGGCGCCCGATGCCAGTTTGCAGGAGCATAGCTGGGATTGGAGTCGATTTGGCTCCTCCGGTAATCAGTCTAAGGGCATTGTTTTGCACGACGTCGTATTTAGCTAGGCTTGCTTTGCTTGCTAGGGAGGTTACCTCGCCTCCATACTCCAAGACGGGACGGAGATATGTTTTGTATTCTGTGGATAACACGTCCTGCGTAGCTCCCCACTTGGTTGCGGATAGTCTCTTCAAGAGGTTGATGCGCTTTTGAGTTTTCTCGGCTACCTCCGTGATGTGGGCACCCCAGGATAGTTTGGTGTCAATAGTCAATAGTGGTACCATTCATAGGTACCTGAAAAATAAAACACGGAAGGAAACCCGGATGAAATTGTACAAAACTGTGGCTGTCCCCACATTGCTTTATGCTAGTGAGACATGGAGTCTTGGTAAAAGGGACGTGCAGAGGATTCAGGCAGCCAAAATGAAATTTCTAAGAGGGACGCAAGTTTGTTCTCTCTTGGATCGGAGAAGGCACGGTGATATTAGACGCGATTTAAACATTGTATCATTGCACCAGAAGATTGAAGACCACAGAAGAAGATGGTGTGAACACTTGAAACGCATGTCTGATATCCGTCTACCTGTGGCTGCCTTGGTTTATCAGCCTATTGGGAAGAAAGATGTAGGTAGACTGAGGAGGAGACTGGTTGCGGAACAGGTCTAAGGCCTAGTCCTTGGAGTGATAATGATGATGATGATGATGATGATGATGAGAAAAAAAGGTAGACATATTTAATTTCGTCTTTCGTGGCGTCAATATCTCTAATTCAGGTCAATCGTTTTTTTGGTTTGAATTTTTCTATCTTAGTCGAATATTAATTACGAATCGTAAGCAAGGTCCATCTCGTTCGTGTAGTGAATCCTCCGCCACTGAGAAAGGACAACAGGGCACATGTGCTATGCAGTGGTGGCAACGTGTGGATTGATGGGGGGGAGGTACAATGTTCAATCCGTCAGCATAATAACGGGTATCCAGTGGGTTTTTTTGTGTGTTTTAAGCAATTACAATTGTAATACTTGAATCACCAAACCTAATTCTGCATTTTTTCTGTTTTGAAAGTTGGTCTAATTTTGAATTATTTTTGTTTTACAATCTTAATTAACAATGAGGAACTCAACACGCATTACTTATATGGCTATCCCTTTATATTCACTGTACAATTTACTTATAAAGAAATTTAATTTCTCTATCGATTATTGACATTTTCTGGGGTGGGAAGTCATGAATGTTTAAAGATTACACACTGCTTGTGCCCATCCTCCGCCACTGATTGTTTCACTATTATTATTATTATTATTTTATCGTTGCAAGATGATATTAGGCAGGAGAACTCCCCGGATAACATCATTGAAGCGATTCTTCAAGGGGGAGAGGAGACTTGAAACTGTGGCACGCTTCGCACAAGACATTCTTCGGTGAAGAAGATAGATTTGGGTAATACAACGTAGAAGGCTAACAAGTTAGATGTGAGTTCTAGGGCTAAGAACAATAGGCCTTGCCCGAAGTAGTGTATCAAACAGTTCCAGGCCAGTGTCCTAGGAGAGAAAAGGGAGGTGGATTTTTAGTGGGTCCAGTATAATATTCAAACTCACAGAGTTCGGAAGTGTGGATCCTTCCGGATATTTGTAGAGCAAATGTTTCAATCCGCCCTCATAAAAAGATTACTATTATTATTACTACTACTACTACTACTATTATTATTATTATTATTATTATTATTATTATAACTCACAAAACAAAATATTGATACCTTCAATTTTCTGTCGTCTTCAGGAAATTCACCTTCTTTCAGCTTTGCCAAGGCCTCTGTAACAGCACAACAAAATAAAATAAAAATCAATTATTTCGTAATCGATTATTTTGTAGTTTTAGGTTATTTTATGACCTAAGGAAAAATCATCCTAAGGCGAAATTCTTGGAAGCTAAAAATGTTTTCTTTTTTTCCTTAATAATCTTTTTGTTGTTAAATGATGTAAACATTTATTTACACCTGAGAACCAACTCAGATTTTAGAGGTAGAAACATTGTAGTTAGAATTGTTCTTGAAACGATGGCTAATGTCCGAAATACTGGCTGTGTTGGTCGTTGCCGGAGTGATGCAGATTGACCTTCTCGCCAAGGAACGTAAGATCGTCTTTCAGAGGAAGCAGGAGGTAGTGGTGAAGCTGCACACCGAGAGGCTCGAATCAGATGCTGGAGAGCTGGCAGTGAGCTTGGGAGCAAGAAGAGCGAGGTCGCTGGACAAGAAGGCTCATCAAACAAGTGCAGCGGTGGGCATTGGAAGATCGACTATTACCTCACCCAGTTTCTGACTGGACACGGGTATTTTCGATCTTACCTGAAGGAAGTTGCAAAGGGCGAGTGACCAGAGTGCTTGTACTGTCCGGGAGCTGCGGACGATCCCCACCATACATTCTTCGTCTGAGACAGATGTAAGCAACACAGAAGACCGTTGCAAGATGATATTAAAGGGGAGGACACCTGGAACTGTGTGGCACGCTTCAAAGAAGGGATTATTCGGGCAAAGAAGGTAGAGATTTGGATAATTTAACGTAGAAGGCTAACAAAGTCAAATATGAGCCCTAAGGCTGAAGAACAATAGGCCTTGCCCGAAGTAGTGTTGTCAAACAGTTCCAGGTTAGTGTCCCAGAAGAGGAACGAGAGGTGGGTTTTTAGTGGGAGGGTACAATACTCAAACCCACAGACCCCGGAAGTGTGGACCCTTCCGGACGTTTGTACAGCAAATTTTTTCCACCTCCCCTCGAAAAAAAAGTCCGAAATATTATAATAGAAATAATATTAATAGTAGTAGTAGTAGTAGTAGTAGTAGTAGTAGTAGTAGTAGTAGGAATCTGAGAAACGCCTCAGACAAAGAATCCTTTAAGATAAGGAAACTCAAATTTACTCTAACCCGGGAACTGTACGGAAAGAAAAACCTTTCCAGAAGTGTGAAAGTCCGCCATTATAGCACTGTGATCAGGCCGGTGATCATGTATGGAGTGGAAACAATGTGCTTTCAAAATTTGTAGCCTCTTCTTAAAATTGAAGAAAGAATTCTTCGGAAAATATATGGCCTCAAGAAATCCGAAGATGGGTACAAGCATAGACCCAAAGAAGAGTTGTACAGGGATCTGGAAGATCTGGAAACGGCTTTCCGAAGGAAAATACTGAGATTCCTTGGACATATGGTTCGGATGGATCGGTCCAGATTAAATAAACAAATTTTCAACTATATTTGCCAACTTTCCAGTCTGAATGGATACACCAAACAACTCAAGGAGGAAATGATGAAACTGGGTATCTCTTTAAACGATTGTGTGGATACATACAGAAACAAAATTAAAAATCTTGAGGTTCTCTGCGGTGAGAAGAAGACGAGAAAGAGGTGGACAGTGGAAAGGAAGGCGGCGCATAGTGTGAGGGCCCTGACCTTTGACAGGAGAAGAAAAGTAAATGATATTCACGTGGTCCACGGTTACCCTGTTCGTGTAAAAAAATCGGGCGGGGCTGTGTCGGGGCGCACGGCCGTTGGTTTAACGTGAAACGTCTATGTCAGCGAGTCGCTTTTAGCGTATTGGATTGAAATGAAAACGAGACATTGACTGCGTACCAAATTTTATTTTAACATAAAACAGACACTGAATGGTACATGATATTTATTTCGACTAATATTCGACGACGATTTTGTTTAACATTGGCCTGTGATATGAGAAGTAAGAGACATAAGGAATAATATCAACATCAATGTGTCTGGTGAACGCACAATCGATAGTGGTATTGCCCAGTGTTGTTGGTTCTGTGGGCACGTAGTTGAGGCCGAATTCATTCTTCATGAAGTCAACGAGGTAGCTGTTGTGTCGTGGATCGTTATTGAAGTCGCCACAGAGAACGATCGGAGTCTCCGAGTCTGGTCGAGAACTCGGTAATACTTTTGTCAAGTTCGCTGAATATGGCAGGAGCGATTGATAAAGACATAGCTTAACATCTTCAGCCGACGCTTTGTGATGTATATATACGGCACCGAGGATAAACAGCGTACGATCTCCGAATTTCACGTCCACCAGGCATATGTCGCCGACGTTATGTTTTCTCAAGACGGAATTGCCGCAGAGACTGATGGCATCGACGATGATTTCTCTGCAGCTCGTGAAGCTTTGTAGGTTTCCGTAGATTGCAGAACCTCCGGCTGCAGAAACTCGCGCCAGCGGCGGTTCAAACGGACGATCTCTACGATATTCAAGCGCCGTGTTATTGGTTGCTTTTAGTTCGAAGCCGTGGAGCTGCACAGTGTTGTCTGGCGAGGAGTCAATGTCGATCGTATCATTGATCGTACCAGTGGGCTTGCCAAGCTGGCGCATCATCGCAAAGAGATCTTTTTTGCGATCCATGCAATATTGAACGGAGTTCGGTATCGACTTCAAGAAGGCGAGGTTCTTGTCGATGCAATCGTCCATAAAGTTTCGGTCCTCGAGCATCTTGCGCGTGATCGACTCGTTCTGCTTTACACTACGAAACATGTTGTAGATACCTTCGACAACGCGGATGCGAAGCATCTTCATGGCCATGTAGAGAACGTGGTCAGGAGTTGCACCACGCCGATCGGTGCGTCGAATCTCGCTGGTTGACATCATGTATGGAGTGACTCGCACGTTGAGGTCGAACTGGCTGGGCACACCGTAGTATATTTGAGGGAAGGATAGGTCCTCACCGTTAACATCGTAGGTTATGTTAATCGGAGACGAGTTCTGTCCAAACATTGCTCTTCATTCCATAGCATCGTATGTTGTCTGGCGAGCAGGATCTCCGATTCGGGGGCAGAGTCGGGGTCGATGGACTCAATCTGATACTCGGGCCCGATATTGTCATCCTCGTCGTTGTCGAACGGACTCCAGTCAATCTCTATGTTGTAGTGCTTGTACAGCGGCTGGTTTACCAAGTAGCGCAGCCAAGCCTTGATCACCGACTTGCGTACGAAACCGCTCAGATAATTGGATTTGTGGATGAGGTTCTTCTTCATGTTGACGTTGAAGGCAAAGTCGTCGTCTATCCGCCTCGGTAGTTGCTGCACCATGTTGTTCACATCGACGGGTACGTTGATCACCTGGCCGACTATACCATAATTACCTTCGTAGCGTAGACGACGAATTTGCATAAAGGGTAAGCGCGGCGAAATCAACCGAACACTGATCGGGTCAAGCGGCGGCAGGCCGTCCGGCTTCGGGGGATATCGAAATCCGTTCGAGCGCGACAGCGTCGGGATTTTATTGGCATCTATCGACTTGCTACAGGTACTGCATAAACGAAATTCCGCTACATTTTCGCCGGGGAATTTAGTCTGAAGAAGAGGAATGTTACGAGCTTTCGCCTTCTTTAAATCTCTGTCGAACCAAAGTCGATCACAAACGCTGCAAGATAGACCAAACGGATTGGTTTCGAATACCGGTTTGAAGCGTTCGTCCGCTGCACGCCAATGGTACTGCATCGCATCAATTCGAGTGATGTTGATATCCATCAGCTCGGAGACGTCTTCGACAGATGTATGGGTGTTACCTTCACTCGTTATGTCCATTGGTTCGGGGACAGCAGCGGTAGAGGTGCTCGCGCCGTCGGCGTCGTTCACTGAGCGCGCCGTGCCAGCTTTGCGACGCTCCCGAAACAGTCTCGCTCGCTCGGCACCGGACATTGGGGTACCTGTGCGTGGCCCATAGCCTCCTCCTTCCAACGATATGCGTAATTTATATTTTCGGCTGGGTTTTGCGCGGGCTGAGGCTGACATATTGAATTTCTACAGTTTTTTACATGCTTACTTTAAGTTTTTACATAGAAATATTGTCCAAAATACACTTATTATAACTTAAATCGATCGACCTCTACAAACTCTATACACAAACACACGAATCACCGCGCTACCACGTCTGAGTCCTGAGTTACACTGAATGGAAAGGAGCCAGAGCGCCGGTTTTGGCCAATCAGCGCTGTGCCCCCTCCCCGCCAACCCGCTCGCCCGCGACGCGACTCAAGGTCGTATCAGCGAGCTGACCATATATGTTAAAAAATTTCTGTTCTGGTACCCGTATGTTTCGGTGTGATTTTAAAGACGTTTCACGTCAAAAAAAAACGAATCTGAGATACTGAGATATTAGATCGGAGCATTCATTTAGACTTATGTGCTTTATTGAACTTCTATATATTGATTGTGCTGTAACATTTGGCAGGAGAAATGCTTCAGAATTGAGGATCGTTGTCAAAACAAAAGAACCTGCATGATCTGTGGGTTACTGGATTGAATTTGCAGTTGTCTTACTTTAAAATAGCATAACAACTGTCGATAGGTTGTACAATTTCATCACAATACACACACGTGTTTGGCTCAATTACCTGGTTTGGCTCCACTTCTGGGCAGACAGACACTCTTCAGCATGCCCTTCATCTGCTCGAACTGCGCCATGCTCATTGCCTGCACACCACAAAACCATTTATAATGAACCATGAACATGACAAAGTGAAATATTTGTACAATATGCAACAACACAACACTATGCAAGTTCTTAAGCTTTTACGGGCGGCTTCAACATTGTTGAAATTATTATTATTATTATCACTGTATTCTAAAGATGTTTGATTACGGAAACGCGGGTGCACGAATACCGAATACTAAAGAGAATGTTCCAGTTATGAATTTAACATCTCGAACACTACCAGACAGATGGCGGAAGTCTTATTCTAAGCTAGAACTGAAAAGAGTGTGAGTAAATTCTAATTAATTATTAATAAATGTCGGCGATAAATTCATTAAAATGTATTTCACACAAATATAAACATTTTAAACATTTAGTACTATTTAATACACTAACTAAAAAAAAATTTTTGAAAAAATGAAACATTTTCGCTGCCAATCTTTACTTAATCTCGTGAGGATGTAGTAAGATTTCAACCAAAACCATTAACCGTTTCTCAGTTTTGCAATTTAATTTTATGCATACTGCTATTATAAAGAGATCAAGTTTGTTGTTTGTTTGTTTCATTGTCTGGGCTAATCTCATAAACTAAAGATGTGATTAAAAAAAAAAATTCTTTCAAAACACCGTGTTCCTTGAAGTTTGAGGATGGTTTTACACATAGATTTGAACCGATATAATTTTTAAAAGTTTTCAAGAACAGGGTCTTAAAACGACCCACGTCATGAAACTTCTTTGTTAATTTGCTTGTAGTGACATTTACGGTATGCGACAAATTTCTGTTAGCTATTTTTTTTTTTTTTTTGAGATCTGTAAGTTGTTCGACTGAGCGAACATTTAACAAATTGGCTGACAACACACACAGGATTATGAAGAGCTGACCATTGACAGCTCTTCTTGTTTTTGATAATAGATTAAAGAGGTAACAAAGTACAAAACTAAATGATAAAAACATGTAAACAAATGAACAAAAGTCACTTTCACTTCCTGCTGGCATGATACGATAAGTTCAAACATTAAACACTGGGCCCATAAGGGACATATACAGGTTGACATTAACACGTATGAATGACACGAATACAAAAACATACAGAACAGATATGACAGACAGTACAATACAGAGAATACATTATGAGTTAAACCTGAATGGTAAGTCTAATAATTTGTGTCTTTTTAGTCTATAAATATCTTCACTGTTGTCTAACAAGTTAATTGCCAGGTGGTTGGGATGCTGTTCTAGTCTGGAGATGTGAGTCCTGCAGAGGCGCATGATTTCTTCTCTCACGGTTGAAACTTTGAGGTCGCGGTGTATAGGCCTAGAGTTGTTGGAGACAAACCATGGAGCGTCGACTATTGATCTAAGTGTTTTCGACTGAAAGCGCTGGATAATCTCAATATTACTTGTACTAGCAGTACCCCAAAGTTGAATACCATAAGTCCATACCGGTTTAAGAACTGCTTTATAGATCAAGAGTTTGTTGACGAGACTTAACCGTGATTGTCTGCCTATAAGCCAATAGATGTTTCTGACCTTGTGATTAAGTTCGAGCTTCTTAGATGTTATATGTTTTTTCCATGTTAGTCTCCTGTCCAGATGCATCCCAAGGTACTAAGCACTTTCAGCTTGCGGTACTGGTTGACCGTTAATTGTTACTGGAGGGCAGTTTGCCTTACGTGTGGTGAAGGTAACGTGTACTGACTTGGATGGATTGATTTTTATGCGCCATTTATCAAGCCATAACTGAACGCTGTTTAATGATTCTTGTAGTATAAGAGATGCTATTGAGGGATCGGAGTGTGTCGCTAGGATTGCTGTGTTAGCTATATGGTATCACCAAGTGAAATTTAAATAATTTCCGAATTTTATTTTGGATTTTTAATTCAATAAATTGTCTATAAATTTACACTCATAGAACAGTACTGGAACAGCCATAACTTTTATAGAACTTAATATTGTATCTCGACGTACCTTGTTTCTGGTTGATTGTCACACAGATCGTCTGGAAGTTATCTAACTTAACATCACTATCATATCAATCAACTGACAGTAAAATACAGGCCTCAGAAATGGGGTTCTTAAGAGGAGTTAAAAGGTGTTTCTAAATTTGAACAGTATAAGGAATGAGGCCACAAGAGAAGAGTTACAAGTTTTTAACTTGAATGAAAAATTAAAATATTACAAACAACGGTGGAAAGAACACTTAGACAGAATCTCAGTCTCAAGAGTGGGCAAGCAAGTCTGGAAATACAACCCTATAGGACACAGGTGTGTGGGTAGACCCAGGAAGAGATGGCTGAAGAATCTTTGAAGGCGGAACATGCAGCACCTTGCCTACGCCGTGTTGTGAAGATGGTGATGAAATCAAGAAGATTCTCCTTTTCGTTTGCGAGATATTGGCGGTTTTGAAAAACATTTTATTCGCGCACACTGGTGTTAGTGACGTTTCCAATTTTCTAATTTTCATTGCCATTGCTACAGCAGCATTTCATTTTACTTCCATGTCCCATAAGGAAATGGAAGTATGGTGATGGGGGAAAAAATCGTGTTCGAGACATGGGCTGATTCTAATTGTACTACCCTCAAAACATGAAGAAAAGTCATTTTCTGAAAATCTGTTTGTGTGTGTAGAACTTTTTCTATGGCGAACGATAACTGCCGCGAATTCAAACAGAATCAAATCATTTTTTTCATACGTGCCCGAGCTGTAGACGCGGGACTCAATGCCTATTGATTTCGATATGTGTACTACGTTATCGGCAACAAATAAGTAGTTTGTTGTTAAAATTCCTTCCCGCCCCGTTTGGTCGTGACCCAATGTTTTCTGCAAAACCAGACGTTTCGGCAGTGCCATCGTCAGTGAAAATCGAGTGCGCTAACGTGAGGTGGTATACGTTAGTGATCACAGTACTGGGGTTAAGGCTGAAGGAAGAAGTAGTTTCTATGGAAATATTTCATTTCGAAAATGATTTTAAATATTAATCTTAGAACATGGAAGTCATGTATGGTTCTCCATACCGATATTTTACACTACTGTTTAGAGTCTCGATACAACCACTACACGATAATTATCGAATTCTGCATATTCTAATCTAATTCTCCATATTATTTGTTTTCTCTATACATATTTAATATCTCCGTTTTGCGTTTTAAGATGTATTCATTAATTGGACTATTCATTATTTCGGACTCGAACTTTGTCGTGCTTACCTGCAGAACTGCTATCTGTCATGTTCCGGACGAGGCCTTTCTGTGTCTCCACCTGGTCGTTTAAGTGTCGTGGTGGAGACACTGAAAGGCCTCGTCCGGAACATGACAAGTAGGAGTTCAGGAAGTAAGCACGATAAAGTTGGAATTACAGAGACTGTTAATTGAAATAACAAGACGAACATTTCACATTTGATATAACTGTTTATTTATAGACGGTTAATAGCAGTTAAATCTTTACGATAGTAGTACAGACAATAGATTTTTCTATAAAACTCGCTGCAATTGGCACCTGCAGTGAAGCGCACGGGTGCCGCTAGTTTTAAATGTACAAACTAGCAAACAATAAATAAACTAGTACAATAAATAAACAAGCAAAAATTTGGCATTCGCAGATGACTTTGCTATACTTTCTGAACATCTTACATCTGCAGTAACACAAGTTAATTTTTTAGAGGACGTAGCCAGTAGAACAGGCTTAAGAATTTCTGTAAAAAAAAATCAAATTTCTCACGAACATTAAAACTGCGCCAAAATTCCTGCTAACGGAAATTAGTCGAATAGAGAGGGTTACAAAATTTAAGTATCTAGGTAAAATAATTCAAGAAAATGGTTTAGAAAAATCCGCTATAGAAGAAAGGATTCATAAAATTGAAAGAGCATATGGTATAACTAAAGATATTTACAATAAAAAGAGCATATCTAAAAATACGAAAATAAGGCATTACAGTACAGTAGTGAGGCCAGAATGCCTATATACAAGTGAATGTCTAGCATTGAATTATAATTTAGACAAACTAAAAATATTGGAAAGACGAATTATTAGGAAAATATTAGGCCCACGAAAAACTTCAGAAGGATGGAAATTAAGAATTAATGATGAAATATATCAAAGTATAGAAAATATAACAGAAACAGTTAGAAAAAGAAGACTAGTATTTTTTGGACATTTATATAGAATGGATGACAACAGGTTAACAAAACAGGTCTTCAAATGTCTGTGGGAAAAGAAGTCAACATCAAGTCGGATTAAAGAAGTCAAAAAGGATTTAGAAAAAATAATATAAACGCAGAAGAAGCAATTGAAGGAGAAGTTTTTCGGGCAAAAGTGTTAAAAATGGAAGGAGTAAGAGAGAGAAAAACGCAGGTTCAAAGTGGACTGAAGACAGGACGAAGAGACAGTGAAAAGATGAAAGAATATTGGAGAAAAAGAAAAGAACAAAGAATAAAGAACTGAAATTGGCATGTGGTCCTCAGATGGCCGATACAAACAGAAAAAAACAAGCAAAAACTTACTCTTTATAAATACTCACACAATTTATTCGATCCACTGCCAGCACAATAATAACGAACAAAAACAAAATCGATTTTCCATCCACCATCGTGGTAGCCCAGCTGTCGCAACAGAATGAGAATAATCAAGTCAGCCACTTAAATATGCAGGCCGTAAAGACATAATGCCCAGTATATATGTGACAATGCGCCCGAGGCGAAGGACGCAGTGTCACGCACGGAATGCACGCGGGGACAGTATTGTCCTTTTTTTCCCTTCCAAATTGATAACCTGCCGCTACTTGGGACAGTTGACATCCGGCCGTTTGCCGTATAATTAATTTGCAAATAAACAGTAATCAGCAGTTATACAGTATTGTTGCTTAATGTTTGCGGTCACTGTGAGAGAGCTTTAATGTTGTTTTGGTCCACCTTCGGGAAGACCGCGGCGTCTTCCTTGCAATGACTCCACCTCTAAAGTGCCGTGACTCTTCCTCGTCCATTTCTGTCCCTTTATCCTCGTGAGGGGTCGCTCTGGTAAGCTGTCAGAACTCTCTACTATGTGGCCCAACTGTACTGTCTTATACAGGGAATTCCCTTTCCTTTTTTCTTAAGGCTTTCCGCCCATTCCATTGTTAAGAAAATAGTAGTAGTGGGCACTATAATGTTGTTATGTGAATATAATTCTTCTTCTTCTTCTTCTTCTTCTTCTTCTTCTTCTTCTTCTTCTTCTTCCATCAGGAACTAGGATCAGAGTTACTGTATGGTTCTGAAACTTGGGTTCCTGAGCAAAAACATCTGAGTACAATACAGGCGTCAGAGATGAGATTCTTGCGATGTCTTATATGCTGCACAAGCAGACTCTAAAATGAAGACATTCGTAAAGATTTGAACATTTTTAATGTCCAAGATCGTATTGCAGAAAACAAAGAGATATGAATTTTCATGCCAGATGGCAGGTTGCCTCAGGAAGTTTGGTAGTACAAGTCTAATGGACAACGAAGTATATGAGGACCTAGGAAACGTTGGTAAAGTGGATGTATTCCTTTGGGACCGGAACTGGCGTCCGCCTAGTCCCCGATAGAAGAAGAAATTGGATAAAGACTGAGAAGTATAAGAGAAAGTCTAACCGATAAAATAAGATTTCTGAGGGGATGCAAGATGGCAGTTGCCTTAGGAAGTTTGGCAATACAAGCCTGTTGGACAGTGAAGTATAGGAAGCCCTAGGAAGCGTGGTGACGTGGTGTGTTCCGTTGGGACCGGAACTGGTGATTCTCCTAGCGCCTGGTAGAAGGAGAAGAAAAAGGAGGAGGAGGAGGAGGAGGAGGAGGATGGGGAGGAGGAGGATGGGGAGGAGGAGGAGGAGGAGGAGGAGGAGGAGGAGGAGGAGGAGGAGGAGGAGGAGGAGGAGGAGGAGGAGAAGAAGAAGAAGAAGAAGAAGAAGAAGAAGAAGAAGAAGAAGAAGAAGAAGAAGAAGAAGAAGAAGAAGAAGAAGAAGAAGAAGAAGAAGAAGAAGAAGAAGAAGAAGAAGAAGAAGAAGAAGGCGGAGGAAGAGGAAAAAGAAGAGATTATCTTGGAGACATTCAAGTTATATTGAGCAATATGATGCTAAAATGAGTTTATAATATTATGATAAAAAAATAAGAATTTCAAAAGTTTATGCTACTCGCGTGTTGCTAATATTATTTTGTGAAATAATAATAATGTCTGGATTTCTGGACGATCAGAAATTTGAACAAAATGTAATTACATTGTACGACTAACGCCCAATCGCATGTTTTCCAATTCAGCGGTCACATAATGTTCCAAGACTATGACGGCTTTCGTTGGGCGTTCATGAAATGAAGAGTTTGCGAACGACGCGGAGTGGAGTGAAGGCCATCATCGCAGGAGGAGGTAATGTGCGCACACACGCGCGCTCACACAAAACTAGTGCCATAACAAAAGTAGTAGGGAAGGAAGGGCCGCCAAGGGTAGCAGCAGCGATTACAGAATGTACTTAACGCTGGGGGGGGGACGTCCCGGGGCGGGATCGGGTGCGTGTTTCTCACGCGCTTAATGAAGGAACAATGTTCAAGCCTTGGGACAATTACAGTATCTATAAACGCCGCTGGCACCAACGTCTTAACGTTTCTTGGGAGAGGGGCGCCGCCAACATAATGTCGCTGCTGATACCGATCATTTCATCACGTTATCTTTACTAAGCACACACTGCCGATTGTATATTTCTCGCTACAATGCATTATTTTCAGGCACTTATATATACGAAATCTAGAACAGCTAAGATTATTAATACTACTACACTATTATCATTATTATCAGGGTTGTAACCGTCTGGTAAGCCTCTCCCACTTACCTGCTCTATATGCAAGATAAGTGTAAATGGCCTCATAATCGTTTAAAGGATCAAACCAGGATCAAATATGGTTAAGGTAATGACAAAAATTGTCTTGCAACGGATACTTGAGGCAGAGACAGCAAATTGATGAAAAAGGTTAGGCAGTCGACTAGAAATGCGATGAGAAAACTAGATGACCAAGTGAACAGAACAGAATTCGAATCAGGGAAAACAATCAAAATCAATAAAAATGGATTTTATATCTATTTCATCCCTGTTTCTGGTATTTATGAAGAGATTTTTTTCGTAAGAGCCACAGTGGATTAGATTTGGTTCAACTGGTTCCTCTCTTCTTCTCCTCTCTCTTCCTCTTCTCCCACATCTCCTTCATTCTTGACCGATGTCTCTCCCTCCCTTCGCCAGTCCAGATGGCACCTGTCTCTTCTTGGGTTTTCCTAAAAACCTTGGGCATTTTTTAATTTATTTTTGAGTCGTAAGCGTTCTTCAATGTTTTCTTGAGTAATCTGGAGTTCTTCTATGTATTTTTCTGTTTCTTTGAACCACATATTGCGCATTTTGAGCTTTCCGAAATAGTTAGAAAGTTTCCCTGTTAGTCTGTCAGGATTCATCTTTGAATATGTCCGTAAAAAGTAATTCTTCTTTTTCTAATTACTTCCATGTTCCATAAGGAAATGGAAGTATGGTGATGGCAAAAAAAATCGTGTTCGAGATAATTGCAGATTCTGATTTTACTACCCTCAAAACATGAAAAAAAGTCATTTTTCGAAATGAGAGAGAGAGAGAGAGAGAGAGAGAGAGTGTGTGTGTGTAGATTTTTTAATGGCAAACGATAAGAGCCGCAAATTCAAACAGAATCAAATAATGTTTCGCGTACAGCCCTAAATTGTAGATTTCTCAAGACTTGTTTTTGGTGAAGATCGGTTAAGGGAAAGGGGTAGTTTACCTGCAACATTTTATGTTTTAACAAGGGTAATTTTTTTTATGACGACCGATAACTGCCGTAAATTCAAACAGAATCAAATACTTTCTTGCATACCTTCCTAAATTATATAGAGTGCTCAAGGTCTGTTGATTTTGGTGAAGATCGATTAAGGGAAAGGGGTAGTTTACCTGCAACATTTTATGTTTTAACAACGGTAATTTTCTCTACGACGAACGATAACTGCTGCACATTCAAACAGAATCAAATAATGTTTTGCATGCATACCTGAATTGTAGAGTACTCAAGGCTGTTGATTTTGGTGAAGATCAGTTAAGAGAAAGGGGTAGTTTACCTGCAACATTTTATGTGATAACAAGGATAATATTTTCTATGGCGAACGATAACTGCCGTAAATTCAAACATAATCAAATAATTTGTTGCATTCATCCCTAAATTGTAGAGAGCTCAAGGCCTGTTGATTTTGGGTGAAGATCAGGTAAGGGAAAGGGGTAGTTTACCTGCAACATTTTATGTTGTAACAAGAGAAATTTTTTCGTGACGAACGATAACTGCCGTAAATTCAAATAGAATCAAATAATTTATTACATATGTGCCTGAGTTGTAGAGGACTCAAGGCCTATTGATTTTGGTGAAGATCTGTTATGGGGAAAGGGTAGTTTACCTGAAACATTTTTTGTTGTAGCAAGAGTAAAGTACTTAATTTTGATAAATAAAGTATCCTAATAAGAAGATCGTAATAATCCACTGTAGAATCGTAGATGAAATATCAATAAATGAAGATGCTAGTTGAACGGGATGGGGGTAATTTTCTATAAACGAAAATTATAGTTGAAGGGAGAGGGGAGAATTTTTTGTATATATGTACTACGTTATCGGCAACAAAGAAGTAGTTTGTTGTTAAAATTCCTTCCCGTCCTGTTTGGCCGTAGACCAATGTTTTCTGCAAAACCAGACGTTTCGGCAGTGCCATCGACTTCCATCATCAGTGAAAATCGAGTGCGATAACGTGAGGTGGTATACGTTAGTGACCACAGTACTGTGGTTAAGGCTGAAGCAGTAAGTAGAAAGAAGTAGTTTCTATGGGAATATTTCATTTCGAAAATGATTTTAAATATAAATCTTAGAACATGGAAGTCATGTATGGTTCTCCATTCCGATATTTACGTATGTGATTTTCTCAACATGTGTGTACAGCTCATTGTGGCGTCTTGTGTACTGTTCTCCATCTTTTATTGGTCCCAAGATGTTCATAATATTTTCTTTCCGTGACTTCCAGTTTATTTACATTTCTATACGCTATTTTCGTGTTTTTCTTTAGCCCCGTAAGTGTATTTTAGAAATTTACTCAGATAATGTTTTTATATATGATAGTATTTTCATAATATATTCTTATTGATATAAATTATGATTAGTTATTCATAAAACTGTCTACTATCATGTATTTGGTTTTTGATTAATTCTCTAACAGTAATTAAGACGACAGCTGTGAATCGCTGAACACCAAACAGAAATAGTTAAAAGATTACAAAAAGAATGTCCAGAACGCGGCGTCCAATTTAAGTCGCTGTCATTCCATGCCCTCCCCCCCTTCCCCGGTAGTAAGCTACGGCAAGTAGTTTCAACAATAACAGTTTATTCTCAGCCGTTAGCGTTAGTAGCAATGGAGGGCGGGGGTGCGGACGAAGAAAGTCTTCACAGTTAATTAAAACAGTAATTAAATCCGCAGTTGTCTTCCTGGGCGGGCGGGATCTTCGCTCGCTCCTTAGGGATCTTCGCCACGGCGGCACTACTTGGCACTTTAGCGCGTGAAAACCTATTTGAATAACGCCTCTCACTTAATAAGCTAGTGTTAAGCTTGTCTGCCACCTCCCCCCATCCCCCTAACCACCCCACACTACTACAGCCATTACTATTTGTTTGTTGGTTTTGCGCACACAAAGAGTTCTCCTCTTGACGATAATCCGCACAACTTAATTTGAAATATGATAAGATTACGTTTAAGTCCATTTATGAGGCCCCGTCTTGGAAAAGATTGTTTCAGTCTATGAAGCTTCCATTCTAGGCTCACTGCAGTATAACTAAATGATGTGTGTTATACAGTATTTTATAGAGTTATACGTAGATAGATGATTTATATAGTATACGTATGTTATAAAGTTATACATTTTATCAAATAAAATCCAAATAGGGGGAAAGAAGTCAACATCAAGTTGGATTAAACAAGTCAAAAAGGATTTAGAAAAAAATAATATAAACGCAGACAAAGCAATTGAAAGACAAGTTTTTCGGGCAAAGTGTTAAAAATGGTAGGAGAGAGAAAAACGCAGGTTTAAAGGGGAGTGAAGACAGGAAAAAGAGACAAAGTGAAAAGATGAAAGAATATTGGATAAAAAGAAAAGAATAAACAATAAAGAATTGAATTTGGCATGTGGTCCTCAGATGGCAGATACAAATAGAAAAAGAAACAAATAGCCGCTGAAACAAGGAAATACTCTTCAGTCACAGTGGCGTATCCAGAATTTGGCCTAGGGGGAGGGGGGTCTGGTCGAGTCGGCTTCATAAAATTAAAAAACAATTTAAGACTAATGAACATTACTGTCTTTAAAGTGGTCGAAAAACGTGTGATAAAATCAGTGCCATTAAACCGAACGGTGGTGATAACACAATAAATACACGTGTTACTGAAACACTGATTAGAAGATACTTACTGATTGAATTGATTTCCTGTATTTCATATTTCAAACGTATACGCTAATGCTGTGTGATAAACCTGTTTGTATATTTAAAAAAGATGTACTTCTATATTAGTGTACACAGCTGAAAAAATAATAATACAGTCTAAAAATTAAGAGATTAAAAAATTCGTCAATTTTTTCGGCCCTCTGGGGAGGGTCCGGTCCCGTTCGCCCCCCCTCCCCCATGAATACCCTCCTGTTCAGTCATATTTCTTAACATACGAGAAGCGCTTTTCAAAATTAGACAGATTTTCCTTCCTCAACGATACTAAAAAACTGTTGGAATCGTTATTTTCAGATCAGTTCTTTCTGACGAAAATCGAAGATGTATCTTCCGTCTAAAACAAATAAGGGGGGGGAGTTCCACAGGCGTAGTTTTAGGACGTCAAAAATCTTATCTTCTGTAACACCCTGACTTACAGACTACGGATCTTCGTTGATTTGAATGACTTACACTCAGGCCCGGCTCCAGGCAGGGTGGCAAATTTTAAAGGGCGGCAGATTCTGAGATGTTAAGTTTTAAAATTGAGGGAAAAATAAAATTATTTACTTAATTTCGTCACAATATTTAAGATCATCAAGAATTACTTTATGTATAAAAGTCAGCGGAGTTTAACGAAGAGTCGAAAACTCGTGAACGAGAGAACGTGAACCTGACAATGAGTGCTGCCTTGCACGAGTCATCAGCAGATAATACTGCCCTTTGATATTTGATCAGATACATTGAAATTTGATCAACACAACAATGTAAACATTCCTAGTTGTCATTTGAAGGCAATCGCCGTATCTTTAGAGTAGGTCTAGTGTGCGTGAATGTGTTCAGAGTTAATAGTCTATTCAATGGGGATTTTTCTAGGGAATTGTAGAAAGTCTCCATGGATTTTCATAATTTTTTTTGTATTGTCTTCCTTAAAGCTTATAGAAAAAAGTTAAAAAAGAATTTTTTGCCGCTTTTGAACTTAAGGATGGTTTCCACCCCTTTTTCGAGGGTAAAAAGAAAACAATTAATCTGACCCCAGAAGTCGATAGAAAATAAAATTCTAAGTAAATAATACAGAATAAAGTGTTTCGACAAAATGCGTTGTTTTTTAGTTATTCAGACTTGAAAATCGCGTTTTTTTTGCGAAAAATTCGATGTTTTTGGAGCGTGTTTCGTACTTTACTCGAAAACTATCAACTTTTCGAAAAAACTTATAAGAATCAAAATAAAAGCCAATTATTGAATCATTATTGAGATATGCTATAAACAAAATGACAACTCTTAATTTTTTAACTGAAGAAGCGAACTTAAACTTGATATTTATCAATGAAAAATAACGCAACTTGCGATGATATTATTATTAAATGAAAGCTCTTGAAATTTCCTATAAAATGGTAAGTTGATATTTTTTATACCTTGAAAAACAACGAAGTTACAGATAGTAAACATATCTTTATAAAATTTTTTTTAATCAAAAATATAATGGTCGCCATTTTGTCAGTTTTGCATATTGGTGCTAGATATTGTAGATTTAGATTGTCTATTATATTAGGAATGTCCTCAAAATTTTTTTTTACGTATTATAGATTAGAAATGCGTACCGTTTTCGTAAATTTTAATTTTTTTGATTTCAGAGAAAATTTGTCGTTTTCAAAAAATATCTTGAAAACAAAGCGTTTTACCAAAAAATTGGTATTGACCAAAAATATAGCTCATAAAAAGGCGAATATTTTCATTCTTATTTCATGTTTTTTTTAAGAATTATTCGACAAGTTACAACTGTTACAAGGTGTGTTTATAAGATTTTATGATAAAATGTTTTTGTGTCTAAGTACAATATCTTAGAAACAGTAGGTTTTTTGACTATGGTCCATCCAAAAAAAGTTATAGCCCTCTTAAGTTTCTACAAAATGCATTTTTGTTTTATTTTTTCTCTTTACAATTAACCGAGTTATGGTCAAAAATGTGAGCGCTCGTCGATTTATGGTCAAAAATGTGGTCAAAAACGATGATAAAATTCGGTAACTTCTTATTTTATCAACGGCTACTAAGTGGAAGTCGAAAATGTGGATCTGCATGTGGATGCAGGAGAAGTGGGTTATTTTGCACTGACACTTGCTCATCCTGTAATTGAGATAGTTGTTTCAATGCAGCGCCAGTCGACGAAAGAGACGTAAACGGAGAAAACGTTATTGAAAGTGACAGAGATGAAGAATAAAAAACTAAATATATATCTTATGTACATAATTTTTATATGACAGCTTGTAAGGACTTTTTAATAAAAATGATTTCTTTTTTATAGACATATTTTTTTATAGAAAAGGAGTATACAGTCAAAGTTATTGTTCAATTGACCTCTCGACCTCAAGGAACTCTTCCTCATAATATTTATAATTTCAGGTCTTCAACAGTTGTAGCAGTACAGTTAGGTATTTTATTTTGACTTACCTCCGCTACCAGAGCTACCTCTTTGCACCACACGTGCAGTCTGACCTCGAAATCGTGATCAGCGACCCATAAAACCTATATATACCCGTGTACAGAGCTTTCAAGCGAAGTATTATATTATCAACGCCTAATTTTGGCCATTTTTGCCCTTAAAACCACCCGTTTGAACCACACGTGTAGTCTGACTTCGGAATCGTGATCAGCGGCCCAAAAAACCTATATATACCCATGTCGAAAGCTTTCGAGCGACATATTATATTATCAATCCCTAATTTTGCCTATTTTCGCCCTCAAAACCACCCCTTTGCACCACACATGCAGTATAACCTCGGAATCGTGATCAGCGACCCAAAAAACCTATATATACCCATGTCGAGGGCTTTGAACGGTGTCCTAAAGTTTTTTTTTTACAATTTTAACCATTTAGGGGCGTTTTTCAACCCTTTAAGGGTGAGAGCGGTCAAAATTTATTTTTTAACTTTGCTGTATAAGCTTGTAGAAAGACAATTAAAAAAAATTACGAAAATCCATGGAGACTTTCTACAATTCCCTAGTTTTGCTGATTTTTACGCCTCATTGAATAGACTATAAAATAGGGAGGGGGGCGGGAGAAACGCTGGGGCCGGCCCTGCTTACACTTTATACAATTTTAAAATTTATAAAATTCTAATTAAAAAACAATTACGTATATAACCAAGGTCAAGATGATGCCCTCTGGGCCCTGTCGACCAGGCCAAGAAGGCCTGGTTACTACGGCCTTGTTATCAGAAGGCAACACCTTGATAAGGTAAAAATACTTTAACAGCAACAGCTTTCAATCACATTATCCAGATGTAAATTATCTTGGCTGTGTATAATTCGACGTGTTAACAAAAAGACTCTATCAATTTAACAGATTAGATATAATTTTCAATTATGTATACGAATACAAATTGACCAATTTCAGTATCATACAACTGACCCGGTATTTATCGAACTTAACTGCTGGAATTTTCGTGCCTTCATTACGGTCTTTAAATCAAATTTAATTAGCACTAGTTTTACATTTCTTATACCTCAAAGCGTTCCTACGAACTGCAAACCAATTTTATAGTTAGTTACAATGCGCGCACTAATTCAAGTTTCCGTTCTTTGTGTATATTATGATTTCTTTCATCGTATAAATGATACGTTTCACACACAAAAGACGACCTTGTCGTTACTAATCTATGTAATCAATCTATATGGCTAAACCGCTAATATTGGGTTTGCGCGCGCATACGTATAATTGTAATTTGCGGAACTCCCTCATATTGTTAAACAATAAGACAAACATACAATGATAAATTAATGTACCATAGAATTTACCGTCCACTGACTACAATCAGTTTTAATTAAACAACTTTTCCTCTACTTATTCTTGTTCGTTACAATTTTTATCGTTTTCATTTTCTTCTTCTTCTTCTTCTTCTTCTTCTTCTTCTTCTTCTTCTTCTTCTTCTTCTTCAAGTGTAACGCCTCCGGCCACAGATGGTGTAACCTACTTAAGTAGAGAAACAAACGATTGTCTGGCTGTCGTCCAGTCCCTGGCTACCATGCACCCGGATCTCCTGGGTAATCCCCTCTTTAGCGCCCTTTTGGTGAACACCCATCTGTGTCAGCTGAATATTGGATTCGGCCTCGGCGAACACTAACCCTGAATTATCATCAGACACGTATCCAAGGGGGGATGATAGGGGTGATCGCTCCCAACACTTAAAAAAATTTCATTTTTATATTAATAAAAAAAATTGAAAAAGATTTTATTTTAATTTAAGCAACGTTAGATTATTTTGCTTGGTAGTCGGTAATATAGAGAGACGAGTTATCATTCGATAGCACTTAAACAGTGTCGAGATCCGAGGTGAGACGACAGTTACGCTCTTGTACTTTGTGCGTATGGAGTATTGCAATATCCGCAATCATCGCATAGAATTTGTAATTTAATTATGCTTTAATTAAAATAGTATTAATAAATAAATAAATTATGAGTTCAATATCTTTTATTTAAGAATTAAAAAAAAATGTATTCCATTTTTCTAAGCGATGGTGAACTCATACACACGAACTATATATATATTGCAACAATACATATGTTTGAATATTTGCCCAGGGCGGTATGTTTGTAAATATTTAGCATAGAAAATATATGATGAACAGTTTTTAACAATATTATGCAGGCTAAGAATTGTCAGAAAGCGTACACCCGCCCCGCAAGTGAATACAGCGCTTGTGTGTTTGTGTGTGTGAACGCAAGCTACGACAGGAAAAGTTTACGATGGCGTGATGCGTGCGTCTGTAATCAGGTTTTAACCGGATAAAAATAAACTAATTAATACGTTTTAAACCTGTGAACAAAGACTTACCCCCAATTATAAAGACACCATTATATTAAGGAATTTTTAACGAATATGGTGATGTAAATTTATTGCAAAAATGTGCAGTAATAAAGACGCTAACCAATTTAATGTTAATTACTAGTGAAATTAAATAGTAATTAATAAGTGTGTTATATGTGAGTGACCAGAAAAAAATTACACAAACGATGATATCGCTCGTGCTACTAGTATGTGTACGAAATCGCGAAAATGGACCAAAAACTGATTTGTAATTAAAAGGACGCTTTGCACGAAGTGACAATATCAAACAGGTCGAAAACAGTCCTGGACTTGTCAGATCGCCGTCCAGTATAAATACCACCGGCAATTTTGGGGCGATCTCAGTTCTTCCCCGAACAGTTCGGCTTTCGTGAGCTGCACTCCTCGACTCATCAGCTGATGAGACTCGTGGAATGCATTACCGAGGCTGGCTGCCAGGGCAAACAGACGACTGCGATCTTCTTAGACGTAGAGAAAGCTTTTGACCGTGTGTGGCACGAGGGTGTCCTGTACAAACTCACGGAAGTCCTTCTCCCAGACTGCTACGTTCACTTGATCGGCAGCTTTCTGCGAGACCGTAGCTTCCGAGTGAGAGTAGACCACGCTCTCTCTTCGGAGAGGCGTATTACCGCTGGCGTCCCTCAGGGAAGTGTCCTTGGGCCTCTCCTGTTCTCGTTGTTTGTCAACGACACGCCCCGAGTTCCTGGAGTGAAATTGTCGCTGTTCGCGGACGACACTGCGGCTTTTGCCTCAGAGCCGAACGCGAGTATGCGGCAGTTAAGCTCCAGCGCCAACTCGACGCGTATGTCGGGTGGACCGATGACTGGAGAGTTGCCGTTAACGCTTCCAAGAGCGCCGCGGTAATATTCTCGCGAAAACGTAAGCGGCCTCGGCCGCTTAAAGTAGGCCCCGTCGAGGTGCCCTGGACCAATAGCGTCAAGTACCTCGGGCTCCACGTGGATTCCCGACTCACCTGGCGAACCCATGTACAGTACATCCGACAACGCGCTTCGGCGCAACTCAGTAGTCTCTGGCCCGTGCTTTCTAATCCGGCAATGACCCCCCGGCTAGGTAAGCTCATAGTCAACACGTACGTGTTGCCCGTGATTACCTACGCCTGTCCTGTTTGGGGATACCTGGCTCGTGGTCATAGAACAACGCTCCAGCGCGTACTCGACCGGGGACTGAAGCTCGCGTGCAAAGTCCCCCGGAGGTACTCTTCTCGTCTTCTGAGGAGAGGACTCGGTGTCCGCTCTCTTGATGACACCGTGAGACGCCTGGCGCGTAGATTCTATGTTCGTTCCGACAGAGTGACCCACAATTCCCTCATTGCCGGACTTGGTAAATACACCCCGCGACCAGGTGAGTCCTGGAAGCGACCTCGTTTGCTAGTCCCGGTGGTATAATCCACCAATCGCAGGTCGCTTCAGACCCCTCCATAATTAGGTAAAACATACATAAAGAACTCAAATCGACCCAGTGGCAGGAGTCCTTTCTGAGACTCGGGACACTGCACTACTCGCGACCCGCGCTTCGCGCGGGCCGCGCAACCCCCAGTTGTGTGGGGCGATCTCAGACTCAAGATATCTTCACACAACGTCACGCTGCTGGTCTGCCGACCGATCGAACATCTTTACCACATACACTAAGACTTATGGAGGTACTCTGGACCATCACAAACAACAAACCGTAGAGACAGAGAACACAGCATCAGCATAATCATCATCATCAAATTCTCAGGATTCAGGACACACACACACGCGCGCGCGCGCGCAACGGTAACGTCGGCAGTACGCAGGTGATGAATAAACAATTATATTTTTTGGTTTGTGAAAAGAACTCTTAAAAAGAAACTTATATATGAACAGTAAAGACTTAAAGTTTTAAATATAATCACTGTACATAAATTTAAATGGTAGTTAAAGAAAATAACTACTAAATTTAACAAGAAAATTAAAATAGTAATTTTAACAAGAAAATTTAAAAATACTAATCTTCTGTTGCATGTTAAAATTTGGGTGTGTCAGTAGAAATAAATAATAGGTTGGAAGTAAATGTTATTTTTTGATTTTTGTTTATAGCAACAATTAGTTTTATTCTTGAGATTTAATATGATTTTTGTTTGTAAATGATTTGCTATTATTATTTAAAATTTGAATCAAAGTCAGACACACTGAAATAAAAAGAGTTTAGATAATTTGTTTAACATGTCTGTTTAGCTAGTAAGATTGTATGGTTGTTTATTTTTATATGTCATGAACAGCATAGAAGGTTATATTGTGTTTTTGTAAACTTATAAAAGAGAATATTTTTTTATTTTTGTAATTCGAAATATTAATATTTTCATATTTTCTATTAATATTAATAAATCATAGAATGATTATTTTGATACGGTTTAAATTAATTATTTCATGTCATTAACATCTCACTCCTATTAGAAAATTATTTTATTATTGTGCAACATACTTGACGCAACGAGAATTTAAAAAATCCTGCGACCTGGCCGGTGTAATACACTTCATAAGCTTAGTTGCGTTGAGTACATGGTAATATACTGCTGTACATTTTTACAGCAGTACATTATATATATATATATATATATATATATATATATATATATATTTCAATCACTTACTGCTACAGTCCGTTTCTTGATGTATATAATACATTTAACATTTATACATAAATTTACCTCAAGATGTTATTTTTCTATTTGGAACATGTTTCGGGTACTATCTTGTACCCATCCTCAGCCTTCAGGTTTTTTTGTCTGGTGAAGTACATATGTGTTGTTGGTTGACTATTGTGGCTTCCTGTTGGCTTTTGGTATTTCAAGTTGGTTTTATTGTGTGTGATTGTGGTGTATGTGTTAGTTTTTTGTGTATTTTCAATGTTGAGTGCTTTGAATATTGTGTCATGTTTTGTATTGATTTGTATTTGTTCAGGTATTAGTTTGTTTTCTGTTTTATGTTTGTATATTTGTAAATTTTCCCATATGTTCATTATGGTGCCTTTGTGTGGTATATGTTTTATTAGTGTTACATTGGTTATGTCTGGGAATTCATGTCCTGTAAACACATGCAATAAACACAGGACATGAATTCCCAGACATAACCAATGTAACACTAATAAAACATATATACCACACAAAGGCACCATAATGAACATATGGGAAAATTTACAAATATACAAACATAAAACAGAAAACAAACTAATACCTGAACAAATACAAATCAATACAAAACATGACACAATATTCAAAGCACTCAACATTGAAAATACACAAAAAACTAACACATACACCACAATCACACACAATAAAACCAACTTGAAATACCAAAAGCCAACAGGAAGCCACAATAATAATAGTCAGCCAACAACACATATGTACTTCACCAGACAAAAAAACCGGAAGGCTGAGGATGGGTACAAGATAGTACCCGAAACATGTTCCAAATAGAAAAATAGCATCTTGAGGTAAATTTATGTATAAATGTTAAATGTAATATATATATATATATATATATATTACTATAATGCTTATAACTATTTTACCTCAAGATGTATTTTTTCTTTAGGGACATGTTTCGGGAGATCCTGTTCTCCCATCTTCAACCTTCGCCATCTTGCTTCTGGTGTAGTATTTGTGTGTTGGCTTCTGGATGTTATTATGGTGGTTTGTTGGTCTTTGGTCCTTCAATGTTGCATTATTGTGTGTGGTTGTGGTATCTGTTTTTGTATTTTGTGTATTTTCGATGTTGAGTGCTTTGAATATTGTGTCATATTTTGTATTGATTTGTATTTGTTCTGGTATTAATTTGTTTTGTGTTTTATGTTTGTAAATCTGTAAATTTTCCCAAATGTTCATTATGGTGCCTTTGTGTGGTATATGTTTTATTAGTGTTACATTGGTTATGTCTGGGAATTCATGTCCTGTGTTTATTGCATGTGTGGCTAAATTGGATTTATATATGTTTGGTTTTTTGTATGCATTTAGGTGTTCAAAATAACGTTTTTTCAGCTGTTTTTTTGTTTGTCCTATATAACATTTATTGCAATCTTGGCATTCAATTTTGTATATACCGTTGGTTGTTGTATTATCTTTGTTGTGTGAGTTATTTAGATTTTGTAATTTATTTTTATTAGTTTTGTATGCTATTTTTATATCTGTGTTTTTAAATAGTTTTGTTAGTTTTGACATTTTATTATTTATATATGTGAATGTGGCCCATTTTTTGTTGTTGTTATTATTTATGTGTTGTTCAGTTTGATTAATTCTTAATTGTTCAGTTTTTATTTTGTATTTGATTTTATTTTCTATTTTGATCATAGTATTTTTATTGTATCCATTTGCATAACCAATTTGGTATATTATATTTCTTTCTTTGTCAGTTTCTTGTTTGTTTAGGGGTATTTTGTACATTCTGTTAAATAACGAATAAAATGCTGCCATTTTATGTTGTGGTGGGTGGTCAGAATGGTTAGGTATAATGATGTTAGTGGAAGTTGGTTTTCTATATATTGCATATTGTATGTGTTTGTTGTATCTTGTGATGGTTATGTCTAAATAGTTGATTTTGTTATGTTTTTCTTTTTCTTCTGTGAATTGTATTTTGGGATGTATGTTATTGATTTGTTTCAGTATGTTCTCTGCATTTGTGTTTTTGTTATTTGATACATATAGTCCATCATCTACATATCTTATCCATATGCCATCTGGGTCATGTGTTTTTATGATATTTTGTATTTTGGTGTCTATATGTTGTAGGAATATTTCTGCTATTATGCTTGATAATGGTGATCCCATTGCTAAACCTTCTTTCTGTTGATAAATTTTGCTATTAAATTCAAAGTAATTTTGTTTTAGTATTAGTTGGAGACTATTTTTTATTTCAGTTATATATTGTTTGTTTACGTTTTGTTCTATAAGTTTGTTTATTATTATGTCAATTGTTTCTTCTACTGGGATATTAGTGTACATGTTTGTTATGTCATATGATGTGAAAAATGTATTTTCATTTATATTTATTATTTTTAGTTTGTCTATTAATTCGTATGTATTTTTTATGTTATGATGGTTATTTGTTAGATGGTTATTTTTTAGTTTTTGTGCTATTATTCTTGCTATTTTGTATGTAGGAGCTTTTTTGAAATTGATTAATGGACGTATTGGGTTGTTTAATTTGTGTATTTTTATTAGGCTGTTCATTTTAGGTGGTTCTGGATTATTGTTTATATATATGTCTATGTTTTTATTGTTGAAAATGTTTTTATTTGTTTTTATTAGTTTTATTGTTTGTTTAAGATAGTTTTATGTTGGGTTTTTATCTAGTTGTACGCATTTATTATTGTTGATGAAGTCTTCGGTTTTTTTGATGTAGTCTGTTTTATCAATGATTACTGTTGCTTGACTTTTGTCTGCTTTAGTTATTATTAAATTATTGTTCTTTACTTTATTTTTAATTTCTTTTATTGTTTTATTGTTTTTCTTTTGTTTATCTTTGTTTTTCATTTCGCTAGTGATTATTTTTTTAATTATATGTGTTGCTTCTGTTCTTTTTTCTTCTTGTATATTGTCTTTTATTAGGTTAATGGCAAATTCTGTTTCTACTATTAAATTTTCTAGATTTTTGTTTGCATTTTGGGTTATGTTAGTTTTTGACATATTGTTTAAATATTCTGTTTCTTTTTTGTTAAATTCTGTATTGCTGAGGTTAATGGTTCGAGGGTAAAATGTGTGTTTATTTTTGTTTTTTTGTTCTTGATTTTTGTTTTGTTGTTTTAATGTGTTAAGTTTTTTGTTGATTGTATAAGTCTTTTTGTTTTTCTCAAATCTTATTTTATTTTCTATGTTACTGTATTTATTGTTCCAAGTGATTGGATGTAATAAATTTGTTAGCTCTAAGTGTAGTTTGTATATGTCTAGTGTTATGCAAAAAAACCGAAGACTTCATCAACAATAATAAATGCGTACAACTAGATAAAAACCCAACATAAAACTATCTTAAACAAACAATAAAACTAATAAAAACAAATAAAAACATTTTCAACAATAAAAACATAGACATATATATAAACAATAATCCAGAACCACCTAAAATGAACAGCCTAATAAAAATACACAAATTAAACAACCCAATACGTCCATTAATCAATTTCAAAAAAGCTCCTACATACAAAATAGCAAGAATAATAGCACAAAAACTAAAAAATAACCATCTAACAAATAACCATCATAACATAAAAAATACATACGAATTAATAGACAAACTAAAAATAATAAATATAAATGAAAATACATTTTTCACATCATATGACATAACAAACATGTACACTAATATCCCAGTAGAAGAAACAATTGGCATAATAATAAACAAACTTATAGAACAAAACGAAAACAAACAATATATAACTGAAATAAAAAATAGTCTCCAACTAATACTAAAACAAAATTACTTTGAATTTAATAGCAAAATTTATCAACAGAAAGAAGGTTTAGCAATGGGATCACCATTATCTAAACCTAACTATATCATTATACCTAACCATTCTGACCACCCACCACAACATAAAATGGCAGCATTTTATTCGTTATTTAACAGAATGTACAAAATACCCCTAAACAAACAAGAAACTGACAAAGAAAGAAATATAATATACCAAATTGGTTATGCAAATGGATACAATAAAAATACTATGATCAAAATAGAAAATAAAATCAAATACAAAATAAAAACTGAACAATTAAGAATTAATCAAACTGAACAACACATAAATAATAACAACAACAAAAAATGGGCCACATTCACATATATAAATAATAAAATGTCAAAACTAACAAAACTATTTAAAAACACAGATATAAAAATAGCATACAAAACTAATAAAAATAAATTACAAAATCTAAATAACTCACACAACAAAGATAATACAACAACCAACGGTATATACAAAATTGAATGCCAAGATTGCAATAAATGTTATATAGGACAAACAAAAAAACAGCTGAAAAAACGTTATTTTGAACACCTAAATGCATACAAAAAACCAAACATATATAAATCCAATTTAGCCACACATGCAATAAACACAGGACATGAATTCCCAGACATAACCAATGTAACACTAATAAAACATATACCACACAAAGGCACCATAATGAACATTTGGGAAAATTTACAGATTTACAAACATAAAACACAAAACAAATTAATACCAGAACAAATACAAATCAATACAAAACATGACACAATATTCAAAGCACTCAACATCGAAAATACACAAAATACAAAAACAGATACCACAACCACACACAATAATGCAACATTGAAGGACCAAAGACCAACAAACCACCATAATAACATCCAGAAGCCAACACACAAATACTACACCAGAAGCAAGATGGCGAAGGTTGAAGATGGGAGAACAGGATCTCCCGAAACATGTCCCTAAAGAAAAAATACATCTTGAGGTAAAATAGTTATAAGCATTATAGTATTATATACATCAAGAAACGGACTGTAGCAGAAAGTGATTGAAATATATATATATATATATATATATATATATATATATATATATATATATATATATAATGAACTGCTGTAAAAATGGACAACAGTACATAAAAATAAAATAGTTATTTCAGAAAAATCATAGGGATAAATTTAGTAATATTTTAGATAGATAGTAAAATTATAAACAAAAAACTAATTAATTATTAATGATAAACATAGAGGTAATCTAAGGTATTGGAATTGTATGATACAGCACAGAGTGAAGAAAATATATGTTGTACTATTAATGACAATTATTATAATAAAATTAAATAAACTTTAAAATAAAACCAAATGGTAATACAGTAATATAATAATATAATAAAGACAAATTAGAATGAGTAATATAAAAAGTCAGAGAAATGTAAAATTAATAATTATTAACATTATATGGTCAATGTTTTTAAGAGGAGTA
Source organism: Magicicada septendecula (assembly GCA_034769895.1). NCBI lineage: Eukaryota > Metazoa > Arthropoda > Insecta > Hemiptera > Cicadidae > Magicicada > Magicicada septendecula. The sequence continues at coordinate 908,030,787 of CM068368.1, read as the reverse complement.
TTAAGAAAGTATGTGACAAATTTATTGATGTATCACCAAGGCCAATGTAAATTGTTATAATTGGATTGTTTTTAAATGTAAGAAAAATTGTTTGTTTAGTCTAATTTTAGTATGAATAGAATACACGTCTCAGTGAGAGTTAAAGTAACTAAATTTGTATAAATAATAAAAGAAGAAAGTCAAATTTTATATTTAATCTCATGCACATCAGGGAGAAAGATCCTGTAATATTTAAAATGAGTCTAATTTTATATTTAATAGAATACACATCTCAGTGAGAGTTAATGTAACATATTGAAAATTTATTAAGAAGAATTAAGAACTGTAAAAGTAAATTAAAAGGAAAAGAATTAATCTGGTAAAGAATCTTGGTACAATAGGCCAAAGAAATCCAACTTATTCTGAATTTGTAACGAAGTTTGTAAAATATTATAATTAAAAGAAGTTTAATGCGGAATGCTATTAAAGGTTTAATGTAAATTACTCACAGTACTATCATCAAAAGTGAATCTACTACTGATCGATGTTGTAATCCCAAATTGGAATAAAAATAAACTAGCTTGAATCATAGTCATCCAATTCACACACACAAAATAAAATTATTGACATAATTAAGATACGTAACACACGAAATACTACAAAAACACAAATAACAATAACAAGAATTAATTAACACTTAAATACACAAAGAAGAGGATAAAAATAATATATTTTACTAGCAAACCGTGGAATGAATTATATGAACAAGATAATACTGTTCAAAGCGACATCTATGCTGGTGACAAATTGTAAGTGAAACAAGAGTACTAGAATTGAAACCGTTGCAGTTTGGAAGATCGGGGATTCAAACGGTTAACTTTCACACTGTATATTATTTCAATATAATTTTATTTCTTAAAATTTTGTTAACTATAGTTATTTGGCACTGACTAAAGAAAATAATTAATTAATTCCAATATTAAATAACCTAAATAGAAATATTAGTTGTCTACCCTGAGATAGTTTTCATGATCACGTGTTTAATACCAACAACACTTTAAATATTATACAAATACTAAAATAATTAGACAACGTGTACTGATCGCCCAAATAAAGGGGCAATTACTATAGCAGACGGAAATATAAACAGTACAAATTTGGCGCCCAAACGTGAAAGCAAAAATTTTCTTTAAGCCAGCACCAAATAACATAGATTGAGTAATAGGCAATAGTGCCAAACTGAATTAAGTATATTGCAGCAAAGTAAATTTGTTAATTTTAATTAGAGTAAAGATTTATTTGTGATTAAGTTAATTTAAATATTGTGACATGGATAACAAACCGGAGAAAAGGTATGAATTAAGAAGTACTGTAATAGTGCTGAAGAGGAAGAAGCTGAAATGGAACAGCCCCCTAAGGAAATTGAACAACTAAATATGAGGGCAAGTATGGATGCAATAAATGATAAATTTAACCAGCAAAATGCTAAATTTGACCAACTCAGGATTGAGATTACTGATAATTCTAACCAGTTAAATGCTGAAATAACCAGTAATTCTAACCAGTTAAATGCTAAATTTGACCAACTCAGGATTGAGATTACTGATAATTCTAACCAACAAAATGCTAAATTAGACCAATGCAGAACTGAAGTTACAGATAAAATGGATCAACAAAACACAGAGTTAAAAGAAACGATTAAACAACAAATAAATGGTGTGAATGATAAATTAGATCAGCAGAAGGCTGAAATCGAATTAATATTGCAAAATTATGAGGAAATGAACCATCAGTCGCTGAAAGAAGCAGTGGAAGATAAACCTGGCAAGATAATAGGAGTGCAGTACAAGTGACCCATAAGAGAGAATGTGACTTTCAACAAGAGGTCATACCCAATACCCTACAAATTAAGAGAGCAAGTACAAGAAGGAATCGACAAAATGCTTAGCGAAAATATAATTGAAATAAATCAGTCAAAACACACGAGCCCGTTAGTAGTCATTCCCAAGAAGGATAAGTCCTTAATATTGTGTTTGGATAAGCGTCAAATTAATCAGATGATAATTGCTGATAAGATGTCACCAGAGAAAATGGGAGTAATTTTAAAACGTTTTAATAACGTAAAGTTTTTTAGTAGTTGTGATGCTGTATTTTGATATTGACAAATAGAATTGCATTCAGAAAGCAGAAAATATGTGAGTTTCGTTGTGAATGGTAGAAATGATCATTTCAAGCGAATACCTTTTGGGCTGGTCAATAGTGTGGCCATATTTATTAAATGTTTTGACGCAGTATTTAGCAAGGAGATTTTAGAATTTACTACGGTGTATGTCGATGATTTAGTAATTGCATCAAGCAGTTGGGAAGAACATTGTAATAGGATTAATAGGGTACTTACCAGATTGGGGGAACATGGAATTACATTCAAATTAGATAAATCAACATTCATAGCCAGCAACATTAAATTTTTAGGGTTTATAGTATCAAGAACAGGCATATCTGCGGATGCACATAAAATACAGTCAATACAGAATTTCCCATATCCAAAAAATGTGAAACAATTGCAAAGTTTCTTAGGTCTCTGCAACTATTATAGAAACTTCCAAAGCAATTATTCAGATAAATTTTGGCATACTTTAAATTGATGTTGTAATGTAAATCAGACTAGAATCCAATTGTTTGAAGGCGTTTAACTAAACATGTTATGATAACGAAAATAGCACTAATAAAAATTGTTACTGGTTACAAGAGTATTTTATTGCAAGTCCTGTCACTTTGGGCTCCAGCACACTTTTCGCTTCCGCTAGGCCAAGTGGTCTAGTTTTTAAATTTTACGTATCGTCCTGAATGGTCGTTACATAGCTTATAGTTCCATACTTGTTTGGGGATGCGGCAGTCAATTCATTCGGCAAAGTTGTTCCCACCAATTCAGCCGATACTGGGCAATTCTGTCGAGTATACTCATAATATTCAGGTAAGTCTGTGTTTCTTCTAATATCATGAAGAGTATACCCTGCCACGTGTCTGCCACCCTGAATATACTGCGTCTATTATACTTCGTTGGCTTACACGGTCGGAGTCAATGTTGTTCAAATTCATTCCCGCGCTGTTTGGCCGTGGTCCATTGTTTTCTACTAAAACAGACGTTTCGACAGTACCATCGACTGCCATCATCAGTGTAAAATTTGGTTGATTCAGCCGTAACCACAGTACTGTGGTCTCTAACGTCTAACAACATACGTTAGCAAAGCTCAAATTTTACGAATTAATAACTAAATTACCTACTCGAGGTAGTTTTAAAACAAAATTATTTCACCTTTGATGGCTTATTCTACTTTCAAGATGATGGACTGGCCATGGGCTCACCCCTCTCCGGCCTATTAACTGATATTTATTTGAATTTTCATGAGAACACGCACATGTTAAATAATAATATATATATGGAAAGAAAATAATATTTTATGCACGATATGTAGACGATACTTTTTTCATTTTTTATGGTACTACAAGACAAATCGAGCTGTTCAAAAATTGTTTAAATAAAATAAATAGGAAGATCCAATTCACATTCGAAACCGAAGTTGACAATAGATTAAATTTTCTAGATTTAACTATCACCCGACAGGTAAATAAGCTTAAGTTCAACATTTATAGGAAGCCTACTACTACCGACTTTACAATACACGCGGACTCTCATCACCCATATTCGCAGAAAATGGCGGCGTATAATAGTTTTATTAACAGATTATTAACAATTCCTCTAGATGATAATGACTTTCCGGATGAACTAAATACTATAAAACACATCGCGCTTGCTAACGGGTACAGTAATTTGACCATAGACAAACTGTTAAAAAAGCATGAAAGAAACAAATTTAAACCACGAACGAACAATAACGTACAAAAAATGTTTATATCAACTAATTATACAAGCGTAATGCCTAAGGTTTTGTCTTCTGTGTTGAACAATAGTGGTTTTAATATCTCGTTCAGAACCAACAATAAATTACTAAACATTCTAAGACCAAAAAAACACATACCACCGGGGTGGAAGAAAAAACAGGAATATATAAACTACTATGCAATGATTGCAATAGTTTTTACATTGGACAAACTAGGAGAAGTTTCTTTAAGCGTTTTCGAGAACATATACCAAAAACCAGTAATATTAACAGCATTAAATCTAACTACGCCCGACACCTGACTTTACATAATCACAACTATACGGACTTCAATTCCAACTTAATTCCGTTACATGTATGTAAGAAGGGTCGGTTCATGAATGCCTTGGAGGAGTTCGAAATTTATAGTGCATACGCCTACCCAAGCAGTCGCGATTGTGTGTTGAATGATCAACTAAACTTTGCTTCAAACCACTTGTACGATACGGCCCTGAAACTGCTCGCCGGCACTAAGATAAGGTAGCGACCGCTCAGTGGCAATTTGAACGTGAACGGGTGCGCGCCCTACTTTCGCGCGCTGTTTATATGCAAAAATTTTTGTCATTTTATATTATGTAACGACCTCGGTAAGAGTGATAGTTTTATTTTAATCTATATCTGATGATGGAGCATATGCTCTGAAACGCGTCATAGAAAAATTATAAGAAGTCACAAGGCGGCCAATTTAAGGTGATTTAGTTATTGATTCGTACAAGTGACTTGGATACCGCATTCAACATGAAGCTCGAATTTTACACTGATGATAGCACTGGTCGACGGTACTGTCGAAACGGCTGTTTTAGATGAAAACAGTGCACCACGGCCAAACAGCCCGGGCCTTTGGCCGGCCAAACAGCCAAACGTCTAGTTGAAACCTCACGGCCGGTAGCAGGCCCACGGGAGCTCTACAAGAAGCTCGTAATGCGGACAATCACCTGCGCAGGCGCAACCGTCTGCCTGGATAGTAGAAGGGTAAAGACCACATTAGAATTCAAACGCTTCGCCCAGGGTAGAAGGCAGTATCGAAACACTCCGACCCTCGACGACAAAAGGGGGGGGGTGAAAAAGACGAAGATTCTAATCGCCATGTATTAAGTTAATCTAGATTCATTAAATTGATTTAAAATTGAAAATAATAAACTTCTGAGTTCAACATATCTGTGAATATCTCAACAAATATCTGTCAATCAAGATGTCAGGCATTATATCACTTACTCTTTTCAGCATTTATAATGACGATCTGTTAAGGAAGTGGAAACATCTAGTGACCCCTTATATTATCACGAGACAGATATTTGAATGTGCTGTTGTTTGCGGACGACTGGCTCGTACTTCAAAACACTGAATCTGATTTGCGAAAATCCGTTTTCAAGCTTCATCTGATTTTCAAGCAATACAATATGAAAATCTACACTATAATACAAAGGTAATGATATTTCGAGGCAAGGAACCAATAAGAACCAAAATAATTATTAATGGTTAAATTTGAGAACAGGTGAGCCATTTTAATTGTTTGGTAAATGATATTGCTTATGATAGGTATTATGATATTGATAAGGTAAGTTCCAGACGATCTGTACGACAGTCGACCGTACTATTAGAAGCAAAGCACGTCGAGATGCAAAAGTAGAGTTGTACAAAGTTATGGCGGTCCCTGTACCGTCCTATGGGTGTGAATTGTGGACAACAACCAAAACAGTAAAATACAGGCCTCGGAAATGGCATCTTAAAAAGGAGTAAAAAAGGTCGTCTAAACTTGAGACCGTATAAGGAATGAGGCCATAAGAAAAGACTGGTTTAAGACCTGAAGATGTCAGTAATGACGAAAAGCTTAGTCAAACAATAAAAAATTATAGCAGTTAGCAAATTCATAAAAGAAATCATAAGAAAAGAGTTACAAGTTTATAACTTTAATGGAAAATTAAAAGATTACAAACAACAGTGGAAAGAACACTTAGAAAGAACGTCGGATTCCAGACTGGCCAAACAAGTCTGGAAATACAAGCCTATAGGACACAGGTGTGTGGGTAGACCCAAGAAGTGTTTGCTGGAAGATCTTTGAAGGCGGAATAGGCAGCATTTTGGCTATGCCGTGTTGTGAAGATGATGAAGAAATTTTTCAGGCATCGTACCGAAATCTATGTATACTTGCATAATATATATTTGTCAAGTAGTATGTAACAATGAGTAATGATTTACACTTTAAAAATGCTTCTTTTTTATTTCAATGCGTCCATTTTTAAGGAAGTTATTGCAGTTTAAAGTTTTTATTCCTCGGATATTTTTAGCTGTTGTAAAATGGAGCAAACTTACTTGGTATGGAAAATCGCGAGATTTTCAACTACGATTAACTCCAAAACGGTTGGATTTATAAGAATTTTACTAAAGGCCTTTTTCATAGAAAATTGTATAGAAAACTTCATAGAAAACTAACTTGATACCTATTCACATATGTAAGAAAGGGCGATATATGAACGCCCTTGAAGAGTACGAAATTTATAAAGCGTACAATAATACTGATACCAAGCCGCGTGTTTTAAATGATCAACTGCTTTTCAAGTCAAATGTATTGTACGACACTGCCATGCGTTATTGTCGTGGTGGGAGCCAGACGTAATTCAGTGCGCGGTCAGTCACCGTACGATGTACACCGTTTAACCGTGGCGCTCGTTTTTAAACATTTATATTGGATTTTAATATTTTAATTATTTGACAACTGCATCAACGTTAAATGATACACGAATATTTTAAGTTCTGAGGATGGGACAAGTGTCCTGAAACATATCAACTTTATAGTGAAGACGTTGTCTCAAAAAGCCGCAGACGGTGAGTTGCAATATATTTGATTGAACAACACGTGGCTTGGTACTAAAATTGGGATTTATTCGTTTTAAACAGAAAATTGTATGGTCTTTACATTAGTCTTCTTATGTTTTATTCATAAAAATGATATTTGTGAAGATATTAGCAAATCATCGTTTTTTTTTTGGCACCTATTCGCCATTTGTTTTCTATGAAGCTCAGGGACTGGCGATGGCAACAATTTCTTATTTAATTTTCCTAACAAATATCTACCAGAATCCGTTCAAATCAGCCGATTTTAATTTAGTGCAAGGTTAGGAGCTTAAATTGTCTGTGTAGACTGGGCTAAACCAAAAGTATAGTACAGTACTATAAATTATGGTGCGGTTGGTAACCTTGCTTGAAACCAAACGTATGCCAGAAGTATGGTCATTATGGATCAGTAGCGAATCTAGAATTCAGTCTTTGGGTGGTGGGGTCCGGTCGAGTCAGCTTCATTCAAAACAAAAAAAAACAGGTACAACTAATCAACATTACAATCTTTAAAGTGGCTGAAAAACGTGTAACAACATACTGACATCCAAAACTTGCTCGGCCGGTGTCAATATATTCAAAATTATTCATAAAAAACGGGCTATTAGGCCGGCTACCTGAGACTAGTACCGGGTATTGTGCGGCGAAACTCTGCCGCTTTTGTTTTTCGTACGCTCTGTCGTTTTTTTGCGGCCTCAGGAAGATTCCCGAGGGGGGCAATCGAAACGTTGCCGACAAGATGTCGTTTCACAACAACGACCACGACCTAATAGGCCAGCTTTTAGGAATACTTTTGAATATACTGAAATCCCATTAAAATCATAACACAATAAAAAATAAGCGTTATTGAAGCATTGTTTATAACATACTTATTGACTTAATTGATTTTCCTATATTTCATATTTCAAACGTACACGCAAATGCTGTGAAATAAATTTTTAAAACAAGGTTACTACTGTATGAGCGTACACACCTGAGAAATTAATAAAACAGCTTAAAAATTAAGTCCTTAAATTCGTAGTGACCGTCAATCAATGAAATTTTCCGATGAACCGTTTGTGAGGATCGGTCAAGAAATATAACACAAATTTTAAATTACTTGTGTCGACGTTTCGACAATATTTATTGTCATCATCAGGACCTGCGTATGAATACAAAAGAAATGTCAAACACAACAGAACAATTATTTGAGTGAACGTGTTTGTGTATGTGACTGTGTGTGCGTGTGCGTGCGTATGTGTGTATCTTGTATATGTGAAGGAGTTGAAACGGTTGTGGCCCAGAAGCCACGAGTTTCAAAAGCCACGAATTAAAATTCTTGGAAAACAGTCCCAAAAGCCACGGACACAAACCTTTTCCTAAATAAACATTTTAATGAGTCTCAAAACCCACGACGAAAGGGACCAGGTACCTCACTTGTTCATTCGATTCCGTGTTATTCGATTCTGTGACAACATGGAGTTTATAACTACACAAAAAGGTAAACGGTGTTTATTGTTTAGTGGTTATCGGTTTTTAAACAACGTGAAAACAAGTCGGGTGAAGTTGTTTGGTTTTGCCATAAAAGAAGACGTTTCGCGTGTTCCGGTAGCATAACAACTTCAAGTGACAATCGTGTTTTGAGTGAAACAACCCACCAGTGTGTTCCTGATGAAGCCAATAATGAAGTCAGCAAAGCGGTCAGCCAAGCCGAAAAACGAGTTCGTGAAGAAAGTGAAGCATCAGTAACACAGGTATGTAAATAATTTGATTGTATTTGATTCATAATTTTGTGTTGATTATAGAAGAAATATGTATTATTAAATCGGCTGATCTGGTCGAGTTTCATTTGCTGGAACTTGAGTTTGTTTACATTCGCATAGCGTTTAGATATACCAAACGCGAATGTAAACAAACTCGAGTTCCAGCACACGAGACTCGCCCAAGTCACTGTAAAGTTTTTCGTTATTATCATCCTTGGGGAAGAAAAACATTTTTTTAATTTTAATTTTAGAAATGTACAAATCTGTTAAAAAATTTTTATGCTAAATTCGTTTTAGATTTACGCTGAAGAACTAGAACCCTTGCAGCAAAAAGATACGAAATGATCACTCGGGTACCACAGTTTTCGAATTTAAAGGCAACACTCTACAGGCACCGAAATCAAGCGCACGGAGTCCAACAAGAGCCTAGAAGTCGAGATGATATTAACTTAGATGAAAACACTCTACGCATGACCGACGGTAGTAGCTTTCTTCTCGGAGACAACAATGAGGGGGCAAGAGTATTAATATTTTCGAGCTCTAAAGGCCTGAAAACGCATAGCAAATTTTTTTATGGATGGCACTTTTAAAAGCTCTAGCAGCCAATTCACTCAGCTGTATACAATACATGTTGATCTCGGAAGTACTGCTGAGGAAACCAATGTAGCACCTGTTGTATTTGCCCTTCTTCCGAATAAGGCAGCAGACACGTACATTAGATTGTTCAATATTATAAAAACAGAGATCCCAGAATGGAATCGCTTCGCCCCCCCTGCGACCCCCCCTGCGTATTTTTATTTCTAACCTAGCCTACCTACAATACTTGTTTAATAAAACATTGCAAAAAATAATAATTTTGTTATTCTTATGGGCATTTTGAGGCCTTATAATGACGTAAAATAAAGCTAGATAACACAATCCGTTTGCTAGGTTCGTTGACGACAAAAGGGGAAAGAAAAAATAACAGGTCTTCCACAAACTATAACAACCCAAAGCATTGCTTCCCGGCTCGTGGCTTTTGAGACTGGTCCAGGTATACGACGGAACCTTACCGGCCGTCTTCTTAGAATTCGTGGCTTTTGAAACTCGTGGCTTATAGGACTCGTGGCTTTTGAGACGACACGGTTGAAACAGTTTGTTTTACATCATCAAATGTTTTCTTTAAATACAACGAGAAAATTATAATATCACAGAACTTGATTTATACAATATTACAATAAACGAAAAAAGGACAATAAAAGAAATTAAAAATAAAGTAAAGAACAATAATTTAATATTAACTAAAGTAGACAAAATTCAAGCAACAGTAATCATTGGCAAAACAGACTACATCAGAAAAACTAAAGACTTCATCAACAATAATAAATCATACCATCCCGTAAGCCACAAGATGGCTGCACTAAACTCATTTTGTTATAGGGCAATACAATACTTAGAAGATGATTCATGTAAAAAAGAAGAGTTAAAAAGAATAGAAGAAATAGCGAAAAATAATAATTATAAACCGGGGATAGTAGAGAAAATTGTAAAAAGAATAGAAGGAAATAGTAGACAAGAAAAGAAGAAAGAAAAGAAATACATAGGATCAATAACGTATCTGGGATTTCAAACGAGAAACATAATCAAGTGCTTTGAAAAACACAATATAGATGTAGCGGTAAAAAAGACAAAGACAGTTTTTGATTATATAAAGAATAGTAGTACTGAAATAACGCCTGAATTACAGAAAAGCGGTGTTTATAAGTTGAACTGTAAACAGTGTGATAAGGTTTACCTGGGTGAAACAGGACATAAGTTCGCAATTAGATTGAGAGAGCATGCGAGAGGAGAAGGAGACAGAACTACGAATTCGCTCTATGCGAGACATTTTAATGAAACAGGGCATAGGTTTTTAGACCCAACAGGGAACGTCGAAATAGTAAGGTTAGAGAATAACATAAGTAAACGCAAATTGTATGAAGAATTAGAAATATTAAAAGTAAGGAAAGAGAATAGTAATGCGCTGATGAACATAAAGACTGAATTTAGTAACGAGGATATATTTTACTATATTTTGAAAAGTAGTGTATAAATATAAATGAAAATACATTTTTCACATCATATGATATCACAAACATGTACACCAACATCCCAGTAGATGAAACAATAGACATAATAATAAACAATCTTAAAGAACGAAATGAAGACACACAATATATAACTGAAATAAAAAATAGCCTCCAACTAACACTAAAACAAAATTACTTAGAATTTAATAGCAAAATGTATCAACAGGAAGAAGGTTTAGCAATGGGATCTCCATTACCTAGCATAATAGCAAAAATATTCTTACAACACATAGACACCAAAATACAAAACATTATTATAAAATCATTTGATCCAAATGGCATATGGATAAGATATGTAGATATGTATCAAATAACAAAAACACAAATGCAGAGAACATACTAAAACAAATCAATAACATACATCCAAAAATACAATTCACAGAAGAAAAAGAAAAAAACATAACAAAATCAACTATATAGACATAACCATCACAAGAAACAACAACCACATACAATATGCAATATACAGAAAACCAACTTCTACTAACATCATTATACCTAACCATTCTGACCACCCACCACAACATAAAGTGGCAGCATTCTATTCGCTATTTAACAGAATGTACAAAATTCCCCTAAACAAACAAGAAACAGACAAAGAAAGAAATATAATATAACAAATTGCTTGTGAAAGTAGATATAATAAAAACACTGTAAACAAAATAGAAAATAAAATCAAATATAAAATAAAAACTGAACAATTAAGAATTAATCAAAATCAACAATACATAAATAATAACAACAATAAAAAATGGGCCACATTCACATACATAAATAATAAAATGACAAAGCTAACAAAACTATTTAAAAACACAGATATCAAAATAGCATACAAAACTAATAAAAATAATTTACAAAAACTAAATAACCCACACAACAAAGATAATACAACAACTAACGGTATATACAAAATTGAATGCCAAGATTGCAATAAATGTTACATAAGACAAAAAAAAAAAAAACAGCTGAAAAAAAAACGTTATTTTGAACACCTAAATGCATACAAAAATCCAGAAATATATAAATCCAATTTGGCCACACATGCACTAAACACTGGACATGAATTCCCAGACATAACCAATATGACACTAATAAAACACATGCCACACAAAGGGGCCATAATAAACATTTGGGAAAATTTACAAATATACAAACACAAAACAAACTAATATCCGAACAAATACAAATAAATACAAAACACGAAACAATTTTCAAAGCACTCAACATAGAAAATACACAAAATACTAATATAATACACCACAATCACACACAGTAATAACAATTTAAAAAACCAAAAACCAATGGGAAACCATAACAACAGCCAACCAGCACACAGGTACTAGACAAGATTCAAAATTAGAAAGGCTGATGATGGGATCACTAAGGATCCCGAAACATGTTCCAAATAGGGAGAAAACATCTTGAGGTAAAGTCATTATAAAATATGTATTATATACATCAAGAAACGAACTGTAGCAGAAAGTGTTTGAATATTACAATTTAAATTACTCATAATGTAATGGTATTTGTAATTAATTCTAAAAGCAGTAATCAACAATTACTGCTTAAAATCTCTTAAAAATTAAGAGATCAACAACATTTCGTGTCAACTTTCGACCCTCTGGGGAGCGGGTCGATCCCGTTCGTCCTCCCAGGTAAATATTCCTTTGTTATGGATGAATTTTCGTTATGACCATATCTTAATAAACGACGATTTCTCCTGTAGGCCTGCTTCTTCACAATTATGTGTGTGTGCTATGTGGACGTTCCAATTATGTACAGACGTTGATTCGGTAATTGTTGTGTTGTCACTGCCGGAAAACATTTGCCAACATCTGTTTTAATTAGAGCCAGGTGTTACGTACGCGTATAATGATTCAGTTAGCAAGTTCAATCAGCGACGGACACGATCATGTCTGGCTGCGGTCCAAGGGGGCGCCGCCGACGGCTCTGGCTTCGTGCGGGATTTAATTAGTCCGCGGCTCCGGCTCCCCTGAGCTTCGGCGGTGTTCTGTTTCACCACCACTAGTAGTAGTTAACCGCTGGGGTGCGATATATCTGTCAACCCTATGAACCGCATGTCGGCGCGCACTGTTTTTAATTTACGTTTAAGGGGATGCCCATACCCGCCCACCCCCGCCTCTGCTCATATACACTACCTGTTGTGTGCGTGTCCGATATTGATATTGTAAACACAAAGTAACGTCGCGGACGGGGGTTGGGGACAAAAATTTCAATCATTTAAACGTGTTTTGACTGGATTGAATCCTTTGAGGGTTGCTGCTGATTCATCGGTCTTGCTGTTGATGGGTTTTTATTTTTTTCCCCCTTGTTTTTGGAATCTCATACACACAATATGTCGTATAATGATTGCGTACAGATGTGCGCAAATTTGAAACTGGTTTCTAATTCAACTACAAATATGTACGTATAGTTAAATGTTTCTAAAGCTGTTTTTGTCTTCTTTCTCACATCTTGTTTCATTCATTATCCGCAGCATCAAAGCATACTATTTCCATTTCTTTTCCATCGACGTTCAGTGCGCACTAAACTCTCAGTCTATCTGCTCTTCCTTAGAACCGTCCTGACATACACAGCGTTCGATAGACAGACAGAGAGAAAATGCACGGGGTGTTTCGCGCCCTGTTTTGTTTGCGTTGTCCAAATCAACTTTCGACCCTCTGGTGAGGAGTCCGGTCCCGTTCGCCCCCTCTTCGTAAATACGCCCCTGATTTAGTTAATATCCTTTTCAAAAGTACACCTGAATCTGAATGGTAGGTTATCAGGTGACATTCCAATAATCGAGGGAGTTCCTGTATTTCCCCACCCATGATTTTTATATGTATGTACTGACGACATGTTGAGAGTACGGAAATCCAAAGTGACCTCGAGAATACAGCTTAACAAATCCATTTGTATGGGTTCCCCGCTATATGCGGATGATACAGTTATTATTCATGATTTAACACAAAATTAATATGTTAGGAACATTTATGCAAGGATTCATAAAAACCTTAGGAATAAAGCAAGACACAACACAAGAATTTAAATTTGCAATACACACAATAAAGATAGCTGCAATACCCACCTTCACATGTGCAAGTGAGGTGTGGGTCATGACGAAAAAGGAATGCAGCAAGATTCAAGAGTGGTGAAATACAGTTTCTTCGAAATAATATGAACTATATATTGCAAGATAGAAGAAGAAATGGCTATATAAGAGAAGTACTCAAAATAAATTATATAAATACAATCATTTCAACTTATTAAAAAAAAAATGGTGTGATGGTTAGTAAAGGATGACGGAGGATCGATTGCCAAAAGGGGCGATGAAATATAAACCCATTCTAGGTAGGAGAGATGTGGATCGTTCGAGAATGAGATGGGAATCGGAACCTAGTCCTATATAACCTTATAACCTAACGTTTGAAGTGAAGAAGAAGAAGAATTATTTTACAGAGAAACTATGTTAATTTACCGCGACAAATATGCGCTGATATAATTGGTTATTTAAATTATAAATAACTATGAATTTTAACGTGAAACTAACAAAAAAATTGTAGAACATTAAAAAAAAATTAAGTTAGTTTTTAAGGCAATAACTTTACTGTTATTATCAGTTCTTAGTATTGGGAACGAGATACTACAAATAATTTTGATACCCATTTTTCAGTATTCCAGGCAATTATTAAATAGTTTAATTACAAATAATATTCAAATTTTAAAAAATAACAGCAACATTTTAATATATTCGTGAAATAAGTAATAGTATTATTAAAAACTAATATGTATATTAAATAAATAATATAGTTTAATTTGTATATTAAACTAATAATTTTTATATTAAAAACTAATATGTTTTCATATATTTGTACTAAATTTCCTATTAAATTACAAAAATCCATAAAATTCGCGTACGTACATCCGAACCGTCAAAAATCCGTATTATTGATCGTCCATCGTGTTCTTCAAATGTTTTGCGATAAGTTTTACAAGATCAGTTCTATGGAAATTGTTTTCCATTTTATAATTGTATTTATGGAAGTTAACTGGTGTATGTAAGACAGTTACGAAGCTGGCGCCTGCTAAATGTTGGTTATGCAAGCATAATAACGTCCCGTGTTGCAAGAGTGTATAAACAAGGAAGCATTCTTGTTTTAACCAATAATTTCATAGTTAATCAACAAAGTAATAATTGATACAAATGAAGTTCTATAAGGTTAGTCTATATGGTAGTTCTATATGATAGTCTCCACTCTTTTATACGGTTCCGAAACATGGATATTATCTAAAACAAGATACAAGTCATGTACAAGCTGCAGAGATGAATTTATTGAGATACGTACAGGAAACGGTAGCATTAGAAACGATGTGATAAGACATTAATTGGGTGTATTCTCTGTACATGCAAGTATCGAGGAATGTAAGCTGAGATGGATTGAACATAGGAGATATGTAGAATGGAAGCGATAAGGCTACCGCAACAAGTTTTACAATACGCGCCTAAAGGGAAAAGAGATGTGGAAAGACCACGCTAACGATGGCTTGAAAATAGAGACGGGAACGGGTGATGTCGCCTAGTCCTGGAATAAAGTAGAAGAAGAAGAATTGATGTAATATGTCAAAACAACACGCGATTTTTTGGCTGAATTTCAAGGAATCTGATAGAAATAATTTATTGATATATCACTCTTGATTTGACAAGTTATTCCAAAATAAATAACACCCACATCATCCAACCATTTATTTGTTTATTTATTCTTCTGTGATTTGACACCCTGAAAAAGTGAGCCACACAGAATATACAATAATCAGGTTATCATTAACATGACGATTATTATTATTATTGTTATTATTATTATTACTAGTAGTAGTAGTAGTAGTAGTATATTAATGTTACTACATAAAAATATTATAACAATATTCAACATTATTTGCTACAGTCGATTTCTTGATGCATATTTTATTTATTTATCTTCTATATAAATAAAAATTAAATGCTGTTCGTTGGTAAGCGCATCACTTGAGAACGGCTGGACCGATTTGGCTAATTTTTTTTTAATAATGTTCGTAATAGTCCGAATAAGGTTTTTAGTGAAAGAAAAATTGGAAAAGTTGCCCGGAAAATTGGAAAATTCGGGAAAAATGAAAGTGCTTTTTTCTATGGGATTTTTGTATGACCTCAAGACCATAACTCACGATTCGAACGATGGATATGCGTAATTCTTTTTTTGTTTTGTTCGTTATGGTCCTGGAAAAGTTTTCAGGAAAAAAAATTCGGGACAATTACAAAGGAAAGTCGGAAAATTCGGACAAACTGCAAAAATCATAATTTTTGTATGCACTCTCGATCATAACTGACGATAGGAACGACATATTTGGTTGATTCTTTTTTTGTTTTGTTCGTTATGCTCCCAGGATGGAAATAACTCAATTGAATGTTTTCAATTGAAAAAAAAAATTGATCTGGAGAAAAATGTAGTTATTTTATTTCTATTTCAATTTATTTCGCTACTAGCTGACCCGACAGACGTTGTCCTGTCCAAATTTCAATAAATTTGTTTGTGATCGTTTTGTGAATTTGTGAAAAGCTATTGGAAATGTGTAAACAAAGTAAAAATGAGAATAAAACGTATTTCTGAGTGTTCATTGTGTCTATTAACGATTGTGGCTATGGATATTCAATTTGAGGAGGAGTACATTCAGAAGTACGCCAATGGGAAATTTTACATCCGAGATGAATTCTATCGGTAGTACATCGCTGAAATGCTGGAAATGTGTGATGTGCCTGGAATGTGATCGACTTGGAACCATGCGGTTTTGTTCCAAAATTTAAGACACAATTGAATTAAGTCAGAATTTCATGTCAACCAAATGATTTATTTTCTTCCATTAAATTTGAAATCACAATGAATCTCAAGGTATTTTATTTACATTTCGATTTCGATTGCAAGATCGATGTTCAAGTAAACAATCAAAACAAAGAAATTCTTTGTTTCCATTGGTTTGCTGTGACATCACCATTTCGTTCATTGCAATGCTTTATGATACACGACATTTTTTGTTTTGTTGTCTGGCGCGTAAACAAACAAAGCTGATGGTATTCCGACACGGGAACAGGCGACATACAATTGACCATGCGAGAAGCATGGATTTTCAAGGTTAATGCCGCAAACACTCAATGACTGCCCTTGTGATTTGTTTATTGGTATAAATAAATCATCATCATCAGTACATTAATATGATGATTATTATTATTATTGTTATTATTACTAGTAGTAGTAGTAGTAGTAGTAGTAGTAGTAGTAGTAGTAGTAGTAGTATATTAATGTTACTAAATATAAAAATATAACAATATTCAAGATTATTTGCTACAGTCGATTTCTTGATGCATATTTTATTTATTTATTATTTATAATTTCTTTACCTCAAGCTATTTTTTTCTTTTTCCTTTATTCGAAACACATACCACACAAAGGCACAGTAATGAACATGTGAGAAAATTTACAAATATACAAACACAAAACAAACTAATACCTGAACAAATACAAATCAGCACAAACCAAGACACAATTTTCAAAATACTCGACATTGAAAATCCTCAGAAAACTAATATGCACACACAGTCACACACAATGGTACCAATTTAAAATACAAAAGGGGTACACGAGACCACAGCAACAACCAACCGAAACACAAGTACTCGACATGATAAGTTACTGAGGATGCAAACAATAGGATTCCGGAAACATGTTCCAAAAAATATATCTTGAGGTAAAGAAATTATAAATATTAAATAAATTATGTAATAATATTATAATACGAGCTGTTACCCACATCTTCACACGCGAATATTTGATTTGAAATATATTTTTTAATATAATTTTAATTGTCTATGTCTATATTTATTGCGCAGTGATCCATACGCACTGAAGAATTCTAAGAATAACAGTATGTACCGGTACACAACTTTCAGCTCTTAAATTAATTTGATTAGTACGAATGAATACGTACTTTATGAATACAGTATAAGTCTTTCCGTTTATACTTTAGCACAGGCTACATGTATACAATATAATGATTCAACAGTTGTTTGAAATAATTCTAATGATTATACTTATCTTTTTTAACCACGAACTTATACGAATAAAATTGTAAAGTTGAAACTTTCTTATTTGTTTCTCTTCCAGTATTAGAATCCCTTTATTTCAATGTAAAGCGATATCCATCGTCTCCTCGTCAAAATATTAAAGGGTATTCCAAAGCATCGTTAGCCCGGTTTGTTTCTGCAACCTGATGTATTCTGTCTTCCCCAGCACAAATTACTAAATCACGTTTGTCACACTCTTGATGAACTGTAACTATCGCAACTTCATTCACTGTAGATGCATTTTAGCAGCCCCGGTACTCCGTATTATTCGCTTTTCGATGCGCATCAATTACAATATTATACTCGGTCTCTTTCGAAGAGACTACAAATTCAAAAGCACTTTTCAGTTCACGAACGTACGGGCCTGCTTTGCGAAGTAAATAACGGAGCTCCGTTACTAATGTTCGATTTGAACTACTAATATGGTCAATTCTCGTTTGAGCAACTAATCTGCGAGAGGAATTTAGGGACGTCGTTGTTTACCGGTTGTAATGACCCTATGACATGATATACCGGTACTTGCCCTTCAATTTTAGCGTAGGCATGACATTTCCTTTCTAATGGTTCATTGGCTCCAATGTAAATTAAAAAGCTGAATTGTAAGACCATAATGCTTCTAACAACTGCTTAGATAAAGGATTTTATGTATTCAATAATGATTTTAAAGAACGTGGAAGTATAGGAGCCTCCTCTTCTCCTTCCCCAACAAGGATTAGGCCTTGGTGACCTGTTCAGGCTTCATAGGATTTATTCCCATCTTTTCTTTGATAATTATAAGTATAATACCACTGACTCGCAACACTAAGTTTTTATTGCTAAAAATATAAAATTTTTACCTTACAGCCTGAACCAGTTTCCGCTTATTTACAAGCTCCGTCAGAGGCCTCGTCAACGGACTCGTCACGGACAACAAAATCCAAGAATTTTCTTGGGTCTCCCTACGCTTCTTCTTCCAGCTGGTTTGTATCTACTTGCTGGTTTTGGTAGTCTTCGATCATCCATACGCTCCAGATGGTCCTTCCAATTTCTTTTATATAACTCTATTTTCTTATTTGAGTTGTATATTTCCAACTCTTCACTAATCTCTTAATTTCTAAATTGATCTTGTTTAGAACAAATATCGACCGAACTTAGAAATTTCATCTCTGCTGCTTGTATGCGCCTTTTATGTCTTTCTCATTATTCGTGACTCACAAGTATGGGATATAATCCTACATTTTCGGAAGAGCAACACATACAGGCCGATTCGCCTTCTACTTCAATGCTTTACAGTGAGGACAAACAATATTCAAACATCCTATATCAGTTTCACTTGCACAGTCGATGAGTGGATTATAATCAAAAGCAGTATTCAATTTATTTGTCCACCTCAAGAAAATTTTGTTCAGTCCTTAGAGTAATTTTAACATTTGTCTGCCTACTTTACTGAGCTATAAGCCTTCGTCACGTTATTGTTGCGTTCCGATGTTATGAAAAGTCACCTCCGTTTTGCATTTATCGACGACCTTCCTAAAGATGATTTTCTCTTTGGCATTGTGAAGTATGAATAACTGACAATCAAAATAATTGCCGTAAACACATTAGTCAATCTTATACGTTATTATTTCAAACCTTATTTTAATTACCAACGGACAACGCTGACAAAAGTAATTAAAAGAAAATATTTACACATCAAACGAATAAGAAACACTTTAGAGTGAACATTAAAATCAACTCTCGCTTTCACTCGTAATAAAGTACTCCCTACTCCTAATAACTCGAGTAATGGATAAGGACAGGAGACAGAATCGAAGTTGCGGTATAGATTAGTTTGCAAATGTAAGCAATGCACATGACTGTATGTTAACAATGTTGAATATCTTCCTGGGACTTAAACTCATGACCACTTCTACTCATGATATACATAATTTGTCTACTTTGTCTAACTTGGATTCTCTGACTCGGCTCCTTTTTGAGATATCAAAATGAAACAAATTCTGAAACCTTCTTCAGAGTTTGAAAGACATGTTTGTCCAGTGTGTCCGATCGGTCCGACTCGAGTGCGCACTCATGTAACGCGGATATGTGTGGAATTGTTTTCCAATATTTGCAATTTTAATATTTAACGACCTCGCTAAGAGTGAATTTTTGTGTCTGAAGACGAAACATGTGTTTCGAAACGCGTAAACAGTCGAACGCAACACGAAGTCACACGACGGAAGAAATACGGTAAATATTATGCAGACTTCTTCAGAGGTTTCACTTTACTTCTTCAAAGTAACCACTATAAACCTGCAAAGGTTCGTTCAGATCATCTCTGTATCTCTGAGATTATCGCTGCCAAACTTTCCCCCCTACAGAATTAGTAATATAGATAGATTAGATATAATAATAGTTAAAACGTTAAAACGTAAAATAATTTTATATTATGAAGTACATTATTATAATCCATAACTAGTCTTCTTCTTCTTCTTCTTCTTCTTCTTCTTCTTCTTCTTCTTCTTCTTCTTCTTCTTCTTCTTCCTCACTTTCTCACTTCCTTTCTCTTTCTGTTCTTGTTTTAGTTTCAAAGCATCGCTTTCTTGATCCTTCCAACTCTTCTGACTTGTGGCGTCTAGGTCACTTATTGTGCGATCAGCATTCTCACATGTTCCGTCCAGCGATCCCTATATAGGCCTATTCTTACTTTCTCCAGTATACTTTGTACCCCTGATTCGTTCCGTGCAATATCACTTCATAAATTATCTCCGAATACAATACGGACAACAACAAAAACAGCCAAGTCTCAAAATCGGTTTAGTTATTTTGTATAGTAATTTTGTGCCTTATTGTTTACAGGTTTTCCTGTTTCGCCTGACTATTTCTGGCACAGTTTTCTCCCTCTTTGGCCTCTATCCTTAGAAGTTGGTTATTCTTACAGTCTGCAAGTCTCATTTCGCTAACACGGCTACAAACATTTCATAATACGTCTTGAATAAGTGTTAATAGGTCTGTGTGTGTACGCGTGCAAGCGTATTGTTGTAACAGCATTGTTGCGAACGGATTGATCGGATTCAGTCAGTTAATGACTACAATGTAATTGTTTGTTTAATTCGGCACAAGTGTTCTATTGTTTCGCCGACAATTTGTTGTACCAGTTGTTGAGCGAAATGTAACCAATTAATTCGAGCCAAATGGCTTCGCGGGGCGTTAAACCTTTTACGCAGATTGATAATAAGGTTCAGCTCGTGGCCGCCAGATTGCGTTCGCGTATACTGACACTGGACTCGCATCTGTTGAATTTAGTGTACTATTTTGTATTTGTGTTATATTTTTATTTATTTTTATTTTTTTTAATTCCGAACTCACGGCCTCGTTGCTTTGTAACCTTCATTATTGCCAGGGCCAGGATTTGAATGGCCTAAAAGTGTTTTAAATATGAAAGGAATTTGACAACATCAACTGAAACTGTATAATGTTCAAAGTGAAGTATGTAATGATCAAATGTAATGTTGATGTAAAGGTAGACTGTAGGGATAGAAGAATTGTCCTCCAACTCTACAAGAACCAGTGTGTTCTCATAAGCCGGGATAGATTCAAAGCAAAAATACAGAAAGGTTAGACAGTGTTGTGTATTATCCCCACTGCTACTCAATTTGCATGTATATTACGCGATGGAGGAGTTCATGGAAACCAGCACCAATGGAATAATAATCAATGGCTGTGTTGTACAACCATCCGTTTTGCAGCTGACATTGCACTTTTAGGAAATAACGAGAACACGATACTAAAAGATAAAGGCGACATGGCGATAAATAAAGAAAAAAACAAAAGTCATGAAATGTTCCAGAAATGGAAAACGGAAGGCTGAAGATATTTCTGGACGGTTGGAAGCTAGTGCAAGTCGATACCATTAACTATAGGAGCTCCATTACATCATATGGGAGTTCCACCAGTGATGTAAAAATGTAGAATTAGACAAGTAAGAGGATCATTGTTCGAGAAAAGATCTTTTCTGGCGCCCGGAAACGAGTTCCTTTGGAAACCAGGAAGAAATTTATAGTTTCGTTAGGAGCATGTGCTCATTGGCCCGGAAACCTGGACTCTGAAAAAATTGGAGAGGACCTACCGTGAAGTATTCATATGTGGTGCTGGAGGAGGGTCTTAAGAGTACCATGGATGCAAAGAATGATGAGGTTTTGAGGAGAGTGGGTGAAAAAAGAATGTCGATTGGATCCATCGTGAATAGTAGAAGTAATGTGATTGGTCACTTGCTATGCTATTCAAACTGGTTGACTACCCTGATCGAGGGGCGTAGTGGGAGGGGAAGACCCAAACACAAGAGTACATGGATGGTGTTAAAGAAGGAAGAAGGTATGTGGTGATCAAGAGGCGTGTTTTAAAAAATGAAGAGATTTCTTGAAAAGAGCGATTGAAAGAAGCGGGTCACTGATTGGAACCGTTACGTCAAGGAGCAGTATGGATTGGTCACCTGTTACGCCATTGAAACTGGTTCACCACGCTGATCGAGGAGCGTAGTGGGAGGGGAAAGGCCCAGACAGGAGTACGTAGATGATATGAAAGGAGGAAGAAGGTATGTGGTGGTTTAGAGACTGTCTACGGTCTTCTTCTTCTTCTTCTTCTTCTTCTTCTTCTTCTTCTTCTTCGTCTTCTTCGTCGTCGTCGTCATCTTCTTCTTCTTCTTCTTCTTCTTCTTCTTCTTCTTCTTCTTCTTCTTCTACTTCTTCACTTCACGGAGTAGGCACTTTGTCTGTTCCGTCTTCACAGAGTATCTCTCCATCTCACTCTCGATCTTCCTACATTTCTTGTACCAAAGGGTCTATATCGAAACGCAACCTTAGGTAGTCGTCCATCCTCCATTCTGTTCAGATGGTGTAATCACTCCCTGCGATATGTCTGGATCTTATCACTTATGGAGAATACCTGCAGCTCTTCTCTAATATCCTCATTGCGCAAACGAACCTGTCTCGTGCAACCCTTCGTTTTTTTCAGAAACTTCATTTCCGAACTTTGAATCTGGTATTTGATGTTCTTTGTAGGAACCATGTTTCAGATCCGCATAGTAACACAGGCACTGCCATTGTTTTATAAAATTTTCCTCTTTGTCTCTTTCCTCGTCTTTTTCCTCAGCGTTCTATGTATGACACCACACGTCATCTGAAACATCTATATTGTTGTACCGTCTACCTGTACAAGAGCACCAACATCTGGGACGAGGTGAAGAAGATAAGAAGAGAGAAGTTCTCGACTTGTTACTCAAGTTCTACTTTAACTTACTCGAATAGACAAACGAGTGTAAGTGTAACGCTAGAGTCCCGTGGGTCTGGTGACAACACGGCTTGTCAGCTACCCAACCAATCGATACGTTTTTTACGACCAGCAATTACTTGCTACATATGCAGAGTTTTTATGACACTGTGGCATTCCATTATTGCGCGGTATTGTTATGGACACAAAAGCCGTAACAATTTTACGCACAGTTAACTACAAATTGTTGTGCGGTCATTTATACGGACGGGCTATTGGTTTTTAGTAATCATTCCCAGCTGCTGGGTCACCTGATTT
This sequence comes from Magicicada septendecula, assembly GCA_034769895.1. Lineage (NCBI taxonomy): Eukaryota > Metazoa > Arthropoda > Insecta > Hemiptera > Cicadidae > Magicicada > Magicicada septendecula. The sequence goes on along the minus strand of CM068368.1, from coordinate 908,007,488 downwards.
ACTAACGAACCGCTGACGCCCAGCGAGACTCCTTTTGCCAACAGTGAAAAGTTTTGTTTTCAGATTATTTTGAACCCCTCGTTCTGCGCAACAGCTTCTTCGTTTCCATGAGTACATGAGCTAGACAGTGGGGAAGATCATTCCGTGTCGTCAGCTTCAAGGATTAGGTCTAGTTTCTGGAGCAAATGAGACTGGTTTCTGGGGGGGGGGGTTGAGACTAGTTTAAAGTTTAACTCCCCCATTCACCTCAGGACAAATGAGATATTCAAGATTCTTCGTATATACGAGGGTTAGTTGGAAAGTTCGCGGAGCGACATCTATAGCTTAGCAGTAGAACTAATATTTTTTGTTGTTATAAGATTCATATTTCATGTAAACAGCTGTGAATTTTCAAATCTATACGGCAATGTTTATCAGCTGTTTGAAATTTATGTCACGTGTGTTTTGAAAAATGAACAAAATTAAACATCGTGCTGTGATTGGATTCTTCGTAAAAAAAGTTCTAGCGCCATTGGAAATTTACAACGAAATGGCAAATGTGTTAGGAGATGCCGCCCCTTCAAAAACAATGGTTTGTAAGTGGGCACTTGAGTTTAAACTTGGTCGTACGAGCATTGAAGATAATCCCCGCAGTGGACGCTCAAAAAGTGCAACAATTTCGGATATCATTTAAAAATTGCATACACAGTTTTCGAAGACCGGCGGTTGAGAGCGGATGACATTGCCGAGATCGTAGGAATCTAACACGAGCGTGTGTCACTTTTTAACTAAAGAACTTGGTGTGAAAAAACTTTGTGCAAGGTGGGTTGTCAAGTGACCAAAAGGCTACGAGAACCAAAGTTTCTGAGAAATGTTTAGAGCCTTTTACGAGGAACAGGAGTGATTTTGTTCGTAGATTTGTTACTGTGGATGAGACGTGAGTCCACCACTACAGTCCAGAAACGAAATAACAGTCAAAACAATGGACTCTTAACTGGCAAAAATGCTCCAAAGTAAGCAAAGGTGGACGGTCCCATCAGCAGGAAAGGTCATGGCATCGATTTCTGAGATGCAAAAGGCATTTTGCTAATTGATTATTTCAAGAAAGGCCAGAGAATATTATTAAAACCTTCTGGAACAACTAAATAAAAAAAAGACAAAAAACAATGTTAGGAAAGAAAAAAATAATTTTTCATCAGGACAATGCCCCTGCCTACAAAAGTGCGATGAATAAACTGCGAGATTTGAAGTAGGAATTATTAGAACATCCACCATATTCACCAGATCTAGCACCCTCCGATTTCTGTCTATTTCCAAACCCTAAAAAATTTGTAGCTGGAAAGCGTTTTTTATTAAATTAAGATGTAACAGCAGCTGTAGAGGGGTGTTTTACGGATCTTCCAGAATCTTACTTCAAGACAGGGATCAAATTGTTAGAGAAACGTTGGACCAAGTATATTATGTTGGGTGAGATTATATAGAAAAATTAGTATAATCGAGCGGTTTCTCTATGATAAAATTTTATTCACTGTGCGATTTATTTTTATTTTTTTACTTCCATATTCCTTAAGGAATGGAAGTATGGTGATGGCAAAAAAAATCGTGTTCGAGATTATTGCAGATTCTGATTCTACTACACTCAAAACATGAAAAAAAGTCGTTTTCCGAAAAGTGTCTGTGTGTCTGTCTGTCTATCTGTCTGTCTGTGTGTCTGTCTGTCTGTAGATTTTTTTTCTATGGCAAACGATAACTGCCGCAAATTCAAACAGAATCAAATAATTTTTTGCATGCAGCCCTGATTTGCAGAGTACTCGCGACCTATTGTTTTTGGTGAAGATCGGTTGAGGGAAAGGGGTAGTTTACCTGCAACGGTTTTTTTTTAGCAAGGGTAATTTTGTTTGTTTGGCAAACGATAACAGCCGCAAATTCAAACAGAATCAAATAATGTTTCGCATACAGCCCTGAATTGTAGAGTTCTCAAGATCTTTTGATTTTGGTGAAGATCGGTTAAGGGAAAGGGGTAGTTTACCTGTAACGTTTTATGTTTTAACAAGGGTATTTCCTATGGCAAACGATAACAGCCGCAAATTCAAACAGAATCAAAAGATTATTTGCATACAGCCCTAAATTGTAGAGTTCTCAAGACCTATTGTTTTTGGTGAAGTTCGGTTGAGGGAAAGGGGTAGTTTACCTGCAACGTTTTTTAAAAAAAAGGTATTTTTTATGGCAAACGATAACAGCCGCAAATTCAAACAGAATCAAATAATGGTTTGCATACAGCCCTAATTTGTAGAGTACTCAAGACCTATTGTTTTTGGTGAAGATCGGTTAAGGGTAAGGGGTAGTTTACCTGTAACGTTTTATGTTTTAACAAGGGTATTTCCTATGGCAAACGATAACAGCCGCAAATTCAAACAGAATCAAAAGATTATTTGCATACAGCCCTAAATTGTAGAGTTCTCAAGACCTATTGTTTTTGGTGAAGATCGGTTGAGGGAAAGGGGTAGTTTACCTGCAACGGTTTTTTTTTAGCAAGGGTAATTTTGTTTGTTTGGCAAACGATAACAGCCGCAAATTCAAACAGAATCAAATAATGTTTCGCATACAGCCCTGAATTGTAGAGTTCTCAAGATCTTTTGATTTTGGTGAAGATCGGTTAAGGGAAAGGGGTAGTTTACCTGTAACGTTTTATGTTTTAACAAGGGTATTTCCTATGGCAAACGATAACAGCCGCAAATTCAAACAGAATCAAAAGATTATTTGCATACAGCCCTAAATTGTAGAGTTCTCAAGACCTATTGTTTTTGGTGAAGTTCGGTTGAGGGAAAGGGGTAGTTTACCTGCAACGTTTTTTAAAAAAAAGGGTATTTTTTATGGCAAACGATAACAGCCGCAAATTCAAACAGAATCAAATAATGGTTTGCATACAGCCCTGATTTGTAGAGTACTCAAGACCTATTGTTTTTGGTGAAGATCGGTTAAGGGTAAGGGGTAGTTTACCTGTAACGTTTTATGTTTTAACAAGGGTATTTCCTATGGCAAACGATAACAGCCGCAAATTCAAACAGAATCAAAAGATTATTTGCATACAGCCCTAAATTGTAGAGTTCTCAAGACCTATTGTTTTTGGTGAAGTTCGGTTGAGGGAAAGGGGTAGTTTACCTGCAACGTTTTTTAAAAAAAAGGGTATTTTTTATGGCAAACGATAACAGCCGCAAATTCAAACAGAATCAAATAATGGTTTGCATACAGCCCTGATTTGTAGAGTACTCAAGACCTATTGTTTTTGGTGAAGATCGGTTAAGGGTAAGGGGTAGTTTACCAGCAACGTTTTTTTATCAAGCGTATTTTCTATGGCAAACGATAACAGCCGCAAATTCAAACAGAATCAAATAATTTTTTGCATACGTTCCTGAATTGTAGAGGTCTCAATGACTTTCGATTTTGGTGAAGATCGGTTAAGGGGAAGGGGTAGTTTACCTGCAACCTTTTACGTTTTAACAAGAGTAAAGTACTTGAAAATTTATTTAAACTTTTTGAAACAATGGTAATTGTTAAAAATAAAATAATTTTGTTGCCAGGCAATAAAATTATAATTTTTTCATTTTAATGTAATATAATATTTTTCATTTAATACAGCAATAAAAAGGCAGGTAAGACACAGCCTGGCTGTTTGGCTGAAAATGATTTTAAATATAAATCTTAGAATATGGAAGTCATGTATGGTTCTCCATACCGATATTTTTATTAACTGAAAAGTTAAACAGCTTAAATTCTGCATATGGATTACATTTTCACATGGGTACAAAAATATGAAATGTATTTTAAACGAACCTTTATTATTATTTTTTGTTTGTTATTTTTTTTGTTAATAAAGTCACTTTTTATGTTCTTATGCCGAAAATCATACTGAACGGATTATTTTGATCCTACACCCCTCATAAGAATTCAAAGAGGAAATTTCAAGTTTCACGGTAACTAAACCTACTTATTCCATATTTTGTTAAACAATTCCTTTGTAAACCGTGATGATTAAAAACTGTAAAAATGGTGTCTTTGTCTTTCTAGGAGGTAATTGCGTTTGATGTTCGGCATTTTAGGAAAGTATAAAACCAGAAATGAAAAGAAAGGCCTGCCTTTAGGTGAATAAGAAGTAGAAGAAAAAAAGAAGACTTGCACTGCACAAAATACGGCTGAATTCAGTCAAACAGAATTCGGTGTAGGGGATGGTAGACGGAAAATTCACAATGAAAACTAAACGACTAAAAGCATTAGAAGTAGGGGCGGATTTACGCACAGGCAGACTAGGCACTTGCCTGGGGCGGCAAATTTTGGGGAGCGGCAAAATTTGAGTTAAGAAATTATATTTTTAGATTCAAACAAATTTACAAGTATAAAAGCCAGTTGAATTAAGCACACACGAATATAAAAATTATCTTCACTTAATTTGTAACTATAACGCAGTTATCGTTTTTCACCCAAAAGTAATACGGGCGAATGTTTATGTTTTCAACCGTTGAAATATTTGGCGTTGATCATCCGAGAGATTTTAGATGTTGGCAATCCAGATCAAAGTGTGAAATGTAGATCTGTCAATGTAATACCGAATTGTAGGTTGGTTCCAGAAACCGAGGCAAGTTAATATTTAAGGAATCGAGACATTCTAGTGATACCGACAATAACTGTGATAGCAGTGAAGGTGAAGATACTGTTCACACAGTTCAGCCAGAGAGGTCCGTTGTGGAGGAACCTTCATTTTTGAAGAACGAAGAGCCAGTTCACGTCAAAAATCATGATGAAATGTCATCAAATCAGGTAGGGAAGGTCTTAGATTCTGATCCTATTAATTGGCAAATGAACGAGAGTACACGCGATTATGTAGCAAAGTTTGGATTTAAACAGAACACTAGTGCGGACTGTAAAACCAAAGAGGAATATAATGATGCCCCCCCCCCCACAGAGATTTGTGGGAGGGGGCAAATTTATACTGCCTACGGGCGGCAAAATGTTAAATCCGCCCCTGATTAGAAGGTTAAGTTACTTAACCAGATATGAAAGATTTATAAAACTGTTATGTCATTAATTAACTGTTTCAGTAATGATTCAAAACTGGCTTAGATTTTATCTTTTTTTTTTTAAGACAATCAACAATTAATTGTTACAAACACACGGCGTGTTTGTTTGTTGCGATAATCGTCATTTCTCGACTCGAGTATCCGGATATCGATCTTTCCAGTAAGTAGTGCGCTCTATAGTGGTTTGAACAACTAGGAAAGAAATGTGGTTGCAGCTGTTGTAATACAACTCGTCGACCAGCTGATTGCTTTTGTTGTGTTTGGTGAACTCGCCGAAGCGGAGTGGCAGTGGCGTGCCGCGTGCGTGGGTACTTTCGAAAAACGGTTAGCTTGCGTTCAGTTGTAAATAATGAATAACGTTGGTTAGATAATGTGATTTAGTGCGTCAACAGTAATGTGCGCGGAGTTATGTGACGTGCGTGCGTGTGTGTGAGTTGCGATTTGTGTTTTTCTGTTGTAAATAAATTCAATTTTATTTCTTAGCGCAGCGTGCACACCTGCTTGTAGTTGTTGGTTCTTCATAGGTTAAAAGAAGTGTTGCCAACATAAAGTACGTATTGTTGTGTTCCGTGCTATCAGTAATTTGTTTTCTAAATAATTTAGTTTTTGTTGTTGTACGGTGTAAAAGGAATATTTCAGTGCGTTCAAGGACTGCTCAAGCGACGATTGCTGTAAGTACACACAAATTATTTATTTGCATTAAGTATAAAAGTCGTTGACCCAGCGATGTTGGTATCTGTTTACTTGTCCATTTGTTGTTTTTTAATGGCTTCCAGTTTTGTTTTTATTATTTTGCATTAAAGTAAATCTTGGAAAAAAATAACTCGAATGCAACTGCTTCCGCACACAGAAAAAAATATGGACGCACAACAGATGTACAGAAATATGGCACAAGTCAGTAATTAGGTTAAAACATTAACAAACGTACATTTGTCTGGTTTCATTACGAAACTCAAAGAAAAACTTAGTTTAACGCTACTGACTCGGAAAACAAAGTTTTATATTAGTAAAAATGTAAAATTTTTACCTTATAGCCTACATTTTTACCAATACCGGTATAAAACTTTGTGTTCCGGCTCGGTAGTGTTATAATTAGTTAATCAACGAATACGTCATGGACAACAAAATCGAAGAAAGAACAAAAATTAAAACTGCATTACGAAATTACAAACAAAAACGATAAACAAAATGTAATATGTATAAAGTCTGTTTAGACTGGAATACAATTTGAATAAATATATTACGGAAGTAACTAAATGTTTTAAGCCACATTAAAACCAAATGTTATTAACATTTGTAATAACTAAATATAATTATTTCACTACCGACTCGGAATTACGCCTACGAGTCGGTAGTGAAATAATTATATTTAGTTAAGTAACGGAACGTCATGGACAACGAAATCCAAGAGTTTGTAATAACATTAAGCCAAATGTTATTTCTCAATAACTAATGTTTTAAGCCAGTTATTTACTACGCTGTACAAATCCGAATTGCACACATAGATTTAAACGTAAATAACATATTCGTTTGTGAAGTTAACAGAACAGAATGCACTGATCAAATTTTAATTTTAATGGCGTAAGATTAAAACAAAGAATTAATAATAAACTGTAATCACTAGCTTTTAACAACGGTAGGTATTGGTTTTGGAGTGGTTCATATGACCGCGGTGATGGTTTAAACTTTTATGTTTAAAAAATTACGTATGAAGCACAATTGTGTGTGTGTGTTGCGTGTGGGCCCGCGTGGTTATCAGTCGATTAAAGCGCTGGGTCCGAAACTAAAAATAGTAGTGATCCAGTTGAACTGTGTCTCTGTTGTTAATAATAATTTTACGTCACGGTCACTAATCTGTGACCGCCTTTAGGCGACCGACTAAAACTTAACCCAAATTCTACAAGCTGGTATACCCCAACATTGTGTCGTCAAAACTAATTGTTAAACAAGAATACACTTTTGCCATCGAATTCACAGATATTAGGTACAATTAATTAATTCTAACGGTACCTATATATATATTTTTATGCTTTTGATCGTAATTTGTTAGTAGTTTGTAGAGTTCTACATCTTTTATGTTAGCTTTAGTTTTTAGTTGCCTGAAGGCAATCATAGATTGCAATTCAAACATGGCGACAGCTTGTATTTACGTGCATAATGTCGGATTTACTGTATAACTTAATGATATTACCCCGGCATCTAAGCATAAACTTAATAATCATGTACATCTCTCTTTGACTTATCTTTTGTTTGAATATAAATGGTGTTTTTTTTTTTAACATATATTGGCGTATTTTTGATTCTCCGTGTTATATAGACTGCAGAAAAAACATCATATATTTCAATACAATGTATTATTAGCCGCGAAGAAATAAATCCCTGACACAAACAGAAGAAGTCGAAGGCGTTATTTGATACACAGTTGATATAATGTATTGTTGTGGAAATTGTAGTAGGTGGGTGACATTTACTGACGCTGTTATTCGATCGCGCTAACATATCGATCGCTTCTCGTTCATTGTTTAACCTAACCGTATTTGGAAATGGACAGATTCGTTAAGTAAAATGTAAGTTTCGTTTTAGGGTTAAACAGAGTCTATTGTTTATTTCTGACTTTGTCAGCGAATTGACAAGGTTTAGGTACAATTAATGAAGTAATTACGTAGATTTTTCTTTGTTTACTTTTGGTCGTAATTTGTCGGTGGTTTGTATACTTCTGCAGCCGTTAGCGTAGATTTAGTTTTTGTCGCCTTAAGGCTATCGTGATAACCTTAAACATGGCGACAATTTGTATTTACGTCCCAGGAACGTATTTACTGGAGTTTAACTCCAGTGTTTCAAGAATTATGAGAGTAACGTTACGTTTTTGAAAGCTTATAGCGTTCTATAAATTTTGGCTAAATCAAATTGTCAGAATTGGTACCGGTGACATTTGTTTTTGTTTGGATGGTAAAAAATCAGGGGCGTATTTACAGGGGGAGGACGAAAGGGACCCGGACCCACGTCCCACCCAGATGGTCGAAAAAGTTGACGAATTTCGTTAATACCTTAATTTTTAAGCTGTTGTATTATTTTCTTTTTCAGCTGTGTAGGCTAATACAGTGGTAGTAACTCTTTTTTAAGTATACAAAGAGATTTATTACACAGCATTACCGTATATGTTTGAAATATGAAATATAAGAAAATAAATTCTTTCAATAAGGATTTTGTAAACAATGTTTCAATAACGTGTATTTCGATTGTGTTATTACCGTTTACTTTAATGGGACTGATTTCAGCCACTTTAATGATAGTAATATTGATTTTTCTTAAATTGTTTTTTCTTTTATATGACGTCGACCCGACCAAGGACCCGGACCCCGGACAAATTCTAGATACGCCATGCATAGTGTCCGATTTACTGTATAAATTAGTGATATCGTGTCGGCTAATTATAAATTTAAGGATCGCGTTCATCTTTGTTTTATTTATTTCTTGCCCCAATACAAATGGTGTTTTTTATCAGTAACATATCTTGGCGCCTTTTTTATTGTCCGTGTTATATACGGACTACAGAAGAACAGCATGCGTTAATTAATACAATCTATTATTAACCGCGAAGAAATAATGCCTGACACAAACAGAAGTCGAAGGCGTTATCTGATACACAGTTGATATTACAATTGTAGGTGGGTGACATTCCCTGACGCTGATATTCGATCGCGCCAACATATCGATAGCTTCTCGTTCATTGTTTATTTAACCTAACCGTATTTGGGAATGGACAGATTCGTTAATTAAAAGGTAAGTTTCGTTTTACATTAAAACAGAGTCTATTGTCTGTTATTGTCAAACTAATTTGGTTTGCATATTCGTTAGAATTGGAGAATTTTTTTTTGCAATATGCTTAATCAGTATTTTATGAAATTTGCGATATCAGCCTTTAGACTTTAACGACCTGCTTCACCAATTCAACGGTAGATAAATCACGCGTTAAGGGTTTAACGAGAGCAGTCCGGTTCAGGAAGCTCCGTGCAAAACAACGGCTGTTAAACGTCGGTTAACTTAAGGGAGGTTAATTTGTGCTAACTGGTCGTTGAAACGACGAGTGCTAACCTTAAAATTACCAACGGGCGTCACTTATAGACGACACGTAAGGTATTACTCGTGAAGCGACCGTTCGTGTAAGGTAAATACCGTATTTTCTCGTGTATAGTCCGCACTTTTTCCCCAGATTTTCTTCCCATAAATGGAGAATTATACACGAATAATATAACTTACATGGTAAATTGTAGATCTGCAGATGTTTGGTCAGATTGTGCATGGCAGAGTTGGCAACATCGCTAAAACCTGGCAAGCTTAGTCTAGTAATAGTAAAATTAAATTTACTGGTAATTTGATTCGCAGTTTTCACCCCTTCACCAACATTTATTTATTCACGTTGTAGACTTATAACAGTACTCTGTTGTAGCATTTTGTTACTGTACTTGTTTGTCGTCGTTAGTCTGTTGTTTTTACAGTCGTTCAACACCTGTATTGCGTATGTTGTCAAAAAACATACTGTATAGTCATAATGAGTGAAAGAACATGTCTATCGTCCTATGCGGCTCAGTTTAAATTATCCGTAATACAATTCAGAAAAGAATATTGTAATCGCGCCGCATCGTGTAAACGCTGTATCGTGATCTATTGTTTGGGAATAGGAAAACAAAAAGGAAAATTAAGTGTTACTACTTGTGATCAGCGTAGGAAATCGCCTAGTCGAGTTTTTATAAAAGTGGGGCTTTCCCCGTTACTACTGAAATGGCACAGGCTCAGCGTTTGTCTCGCAGTACAAAAATAAAATTATCGAGTTTCATCGATTTATTGTATAAACGAAGCATACGAACAATTTCGATTCGTCTCAAATTGGGAATGTAGACCAGTGTTTCGTCTTTTGCGATATGCCAGTGGTTACGAGTATTGATGAAAAAGGTGCGAAATCTGAGCCTATCAGATCAACATGACACGACAAACAAAGGTAGGCCTATATCAGAAGAATCAGAGAGGAGAGTAATTCAATATCGTTTTCTTCAGATACAGATGAAGATGTTAATAAACGCAAATGCTACGTGATAGTGAACAACTAAAAATGTAACAAACTAAAAACTATGACTTGCGTAAGTTTTAAGTTGTTTTAAATTTTATATGCGTTTAATATTTCTGTTTTGTTTTTACAAATATAAATAGGCATGCTAAGTGCATTTTTTCTATTATTTTGTATGAAACACTTTTTCTGCACAGTCTAATATTCAAACAATGTATATTCTTCTGCGTCCTGATAAATTTGTCCAACTATTTTTCAACACAAATATGGTTGCGCCTTATACACAAATTAAATTTTTTCTGCGAAATGTAACGATAAAATGGGGGTGCGCATTATACTCGTGAAAATACGGTAAAGTACACACGTTTGTTTGGTTTCTGAAATCGTAAATTTTATTTTGTGCATCTTTGTTTTTTTTTTTAACTCCGAATAATTCGTCTTATTTTCAACTGTTTACCATCCGAATACGAAAACAAACACCAAATACCAATGTGTAACACAAATACCAATTCTGACAATTTGGTTGAGCCAAAACTTAGGCCTATGTAAGGCTGTCTTGGATTAGACTAGCTTGAAGGTTGGACTCCCAAGCTTTTCTCAGGGGAAATGAGAAATTCAGATTCTTTCCATATAATTTGTAAATACATTTTGTAAATTCTTTGCGTCTCAGGGTTTTCGAATAAACCAACTTGAACTATAAGGATTGAGAAAAGACATATGGAAAAGAGCTGATTTCAGAATATTCTATCCTGATTAAATTGTTACTTAAATTAAAGGTAAATTAATCTCGTGTCATTAAGGATCACTTTAAATTTAAATGTGTATTCTAAATAAATCTTGGGAAAATGACTTTTTGTGAAGATATTTTGAAAAAAAAAACTGTCGTACCCCTTCGTATTTGATTCAGGAATTTCTCAAGAACATTTTAAAGAACTCATAGGACGCTTTTTTTTAATGTAAAACCCAACAGTAAAAATCTTATTTTTCTCAATTAAAGACAAGAAACTGCTAGTTTATCTGTGCCAAGATGACTGTTCAAACCATAGAAGTATTAGACTACAGGAGTCGTGGCATAGGGACCCTGTAAGGAGAAGTGTGCCTGGGCGAAAAAATAGATTAATAGTTTCTGCTTACGTTTTCTGGCGCATGCGCAGTTGTTTTTTAAGAGTGAAAATACACACGTTATTTACCAAACGTTAAGTGACGGTCATTATTAAGAAAACTGTATTTTATTATTTACAAATATTCTAATTCCTTTTATTCTACAATTATTTATTATTTACATTTATTTCTACAAGTGTTTATAAGTCTTATAAATAACACACGCAACTGGCATAGATATAGGCCTACGTTATCTGATTATGGAACTTGGTGAAACTTTTAATAGCTCTTGGGAGGGGGGGTGTTGAGCTCCTGATCCCCGTCCATAGTTAAGCCACTGCAAACCATTATACCTAACTTTGTAGTATAAGCCTACATAATGTACGCGATCCTCTTAGATTCGCCCGAAGCTATGCCATACGTTTAGAGACCATTCTGCACGGCACAGGTTCCACCTGAACTCAAGTTTCAGAACCGTACAACAACAATGGAATAGCCATTACCTTATAAAATTTTATCGGAGTCTCTCTTGGGGGGGTTCGCGGACCACACTTGAAGACTACTGTAGTAGCAAGCATGTGGAAGTAGTAGGCCCATTTTGGAATAATACGGGTTCTAGAAATGGCGTCATTGTTGTTTATCAACAGCTGATAGCTTCTGTTGTTTCTGCTTCCTCAACGAACAGCGTTTCGCTGAACTGAACTGATAACGCGTTTTGTTCTATTGTTTCCGCGGCTTCGTCTACCCCGCAGTTCTTACACAGGACAACGAACAATTCACTGCCGCTGAAAAGTGTTGTACGTACACTTTCATTGTCAACTGTAAAATGCCGGTTTAGGTGATTTATAGTAAACGTTTTATTGAACGAGCGAAGCGAGTCCTCAGTTGCATTCGACCGTTTGGCATTTCTTTACGCTAATCAACATTACTATCTTTAAAGTGCCTGGAATCAGTCCCATTAAAGTAAGTGGTAATAACACAATAAAAATATGTGTTGCTGAAACATTGTTTTTAGAGGATACTGACTGACTTGATTTTCCACTATTTCATATTTCAAATGTTTACGCTAATGCTCTGTAATAAACGTGTTTGTATATTTAAACAAGAGTTACTACTGTATTACCGTACACAGCTGAAAAAATAATAAAACAGCCTACAAATTAAGAGATTAACAAAATGATTCGACACTATCGGGGTGGTCCCGTTCGTCCCCCCCCCCCGTAAATACCCCCTGACTTACAGTTCTCCAACCTTCTTGAATAGAGACTGCGCCATCATGCTAACATCCTTAAACGAAGGATATCCTATTGGGCCTTTAGTAGTTCCTTCCATCCTATCCGTTGATTTGACAGTTCATCTGCCTTTTGCGGGGATGGTTTCCCATTCCAAGGCCAAGAGGGTGCTATATCCTTTTACCCGCTCATCCCCCCTGCCTGGAGGCCGTTGGCACTTGGTAAAAGGGGAGGTCATTATCCCCGGAGACGGTCGGTCCTTGCAGTCGTTAGTCGCTTGTTTATACAATATGTGTAAGTAAATGTTCCACCCCTCACTACCTCACGGGGAGGGGGGGTGAATGTCAGCTACAAAGTATGCAGTGCCTAAACAAGGACAACTAGCGCGTTTGGCTTTAACGCGTTTTACTTCCGTCAGCACCAAACGTTTCGACTAAAAAAAAAAAAAAAAAAAAATATGCATCCTTCCACGACCGGTGTGAACAATATTAAATTAAATTGTTGAAAATCCGGGCTGTTAGGCCGTGGTCGGTTGCTAAGGACCACGATTATGTAGTTTATGTATGTATAATGAACTAACGATAATATAAATATAACATAATAATAGAATTAAGTAACGACCAATCACGGCCTAACAGCCCGGATTTGAACAATTTAATCATCTTAATAAGACCCTATGAACTGCCCAACCAATGGATGAATGGTGTTTAATAAAAGAGAATTTATCAAAGAAAAGGATATATTCTCATGTAGGCTTCCGAGGCTGTAGTCCATATTACATTGAGTATCATCAGCTCTATGTTTTACACATCTTTAGTGGATTCTTCCATCTTATCCGTTGATTTGACAGTCAGTTCATCTGCCTTTAGGGATGGTTTCCCATTCCAAGGGCAAAAGGATGCCATATGTTTTACATAGACCTGAGGCTACTCATTGTAATATGGGTGAAGCGTTGTCATGCAAGACAGTTTTGACGTGGTTCATACCGGGAGAAGACTTCAAAAACATAAAATAAAAGTATGTCGAAGTCAAAAAAAGGGAAAATTCAAAGACGAAGAAGAAGTAGGAAGAATATGCAGCAGGGAAATTGAATAAGCGACGCCCAAGTAGTACTGCATAGGACCCGTAGTTGGCAATCGAGTTGTGAATGGCGCAAACAGCGAACTGGTTCTGGTCGATTATGCGTGTTGACCTACGCGAACGTCGGGGTCAATTGTTAAGTAGAACTGACTGGCTGGCCGGCTGCTCTAATGTCACTGCGTTTCCGCTTGTACGGTACTTACTTCCCACTGACGTCGTAGGTTGGTACCCCTGGCCAGTCCCCGGCGGTGATCGAACACATGGTGTCCTCTACAAAATAATTTCGAATAACAGTACCCGCACTCAGTTTCGATATTTCGATTGTGCATTATTGGCATCGATATGTAGTCAATATCGCATATAATTTTAGTTGGATAATAATAGAAATAGAAATCGTGAAAATTTATTTAGGTATGTTATAAAGTAGTTTGTTGACGGTCGCAATCGTGTTTCATTGTCATAATTTTTAGGAAAAGTGTTTCTAGCAATAACTCCGATGTGTGCCTGTGACGCCAAAAGTTGGCGTTGTTATTATCATACAAACTAAAATTACACATATAGGCCTAACCACAATGCCATTAAAATAATACTCGCTTTTCGTGAAATGCACGTAAGAAAAACCAACTCGAAATAACGCGGATTACGATATATATCTGTTACTATATATTATGCATATTTCTATGTGCCGGTTACTTGCCTGTTACTATAGACGTCTCCATTTTTTGTGGCAGAACTCGTTTTCCACTAACACTCGATATTTGTGCAGATTACTAGAAAAGAAACCGACTCGAAGGAAGGCGGGAAGCTATACATGTCTCCAATTTTTGTGTGTTTCGCACAAAATTTGCACCCAATGCACCCTTGGTCATGCACTACCTCCAACCCTCCCACACCACACATACACTTCAAATCTGTCAGTTCAAGTCTAACCTCTGAAGCTGCTGTAACTGGCGAGACAATTGCCAGAAAAATAAAAATTAAATGTATAACTATACCAGGCGTTTACTGTATTTGTTCAGTTCAAGACAGTTTGATACTATGGGAACGGAAGAACGTGCATATTGCTGGAGTCGAAGATACCTCACAATATCGCCTGCGCTCATCTTCTATTTGCGCTCAGGCCTATTTGTAAAAATGAGAAGATGAAGATGTTTTGTATTTTGATAATAAAAATTGAAATATGGTCGAACATAAAAAGTTGTAGGCCTATTGTTTATATTTTTTTAAGGATAGTTTTTGGATACTAAAATTTTGTCCGTCTGCAGTTGAGTGTTTTACATATACAGTATATATATATATATATATATGTAAATATATATTGCAACAGATCAAATTTTATTATACTGATAAGGATATAGTGTGTGTAAAAATCACAAACAAGTCTATTACGGAGGAGATGAAAAATTATTTATTATGCACAAATATTGTTTTTAAAGATGTATATTATATTATAAATTGTCATGTATTGATAATAGAAATAATTGTTTGTATTGTTCGATAATATAAATCGATTTTACCTGGTTTCTGCAACGTCCTCCCCTCCTTTCGTCGCTCCCGTCCTGGCGTCCTCTTCTTCAGCGTCACTCCTTCCTGGTGTCCTCTTCGTCCTGGCGTCCTCTTCTACAGCGTCACTCCTTTCTGGTGTCCTCTTCGTCCTGGCGTCCTCTTCGTCTTGTCGTCCTCTTCTACGGCAGGCGGCGATATTTCAATGAGTCTCGTTGTTATGTTTGACTGCTAACATGAATTAGTTTCTTCATAAATTGTTCACTCACAATGCTTATAAATTCCACTCGTACAGTTTATTATTAATTTATATCTTATATTTTCTTAATCTCAGGATTTATATGGGTTTTACTTAATGCGGTGCGTTTAATGTACTTAATGCGGTGCGTTTAATGTACAACTTCCACGATATCTTGAAGTGTCTTTAAATTCCCTAAGCGGATATCTTAACTTACACGAAAACAGCACTGTATTATACTTTAAATTTTACCTAAATATTTTACCCAGTCGGTTCTTAACGCAAAACTTCGTTAAGAATTACCACGGTTTATTTTATATATGATATTTCGACGTTCGTAAGAGAACAACTCTCTTTACCGGGCACAACTTCAGACAGGCTGTGTCCATCCTAGCTCTACAACGTATGAATCTCACTGAATTTAGTGTATTCTTATTGGCTAAGCCCAAGTCACATGATTGATGGAACAAACAGATATACGAATTTCATGAAAAACTTTGTATAATTTAGCAAAGTCCTGCATGGAAATTATCTACGAATTTTATTACCCTATCATTGATAAGAGTTACAATTGAGTTTTTCTTCACTTAAAAAAACCATATTTCTAAAATAGTTATGAACCTCAGAGTATACACAAATTGAAGCTATTTACCTAAATAATTCCTTGTCAAAGTTTCACGTCAATCGGTTAACTACAACTGAAGCTATAGCGATCGCACATTATCACACGCGCACAAATTCACACAAAAAATACATGACAATATAGAACACCTTTTTATGAAGAGTTTGGTATACCCTACATGCTTATCCATTTCTATATACAAAACTTACGGCTAAAAGACAAACTATTACATAAAACAAATTTAAATAAGAAAATGATCGTCAGCCATGTGCTTTGATATAAACAGCATAGCTTATCATCCTGTGTTCTGTTGCAAAATATATATATATTGCAAACTTAAATATTGCTATCAAACCCTGTATATAGTATATACAGGCAATATAAGAAATGACGGACGCTGATTAGCCGGACAATATATTATTGTCGCGCGCGCGCGTGTACAAACCTCGATTGTGGCGCGTTTACCGAACCCGATTAATCGCGACGACCGCTGTGTTTGTATTGCGCCAGTCGATTTGATTAATTAATGCGGAGAGCAGGCGAACGTGCCGATCCGTCGATCGATCCATCGTTTTATTTTGTTTAATTAGTCGAACCGCACGGTAAATAGTACTGCGCCTGTTTGTTTGGTGAAGGTCGTGCCTACTAAACGGTAGTATGTGTTTTGTTGATGAGTGAAGAGCAGTTAGCTGTTTGGAATATATGTACGTTTTATTTGTATCGGGTCTGATGTGAATAAGGGTATGGACAGGAATGGCAGCGCATTTTCAGTCTCCCAGCTGGATTCAACCTGTGGAAATGAGTTCGTGTCCATGGCAGTGATTCTGAGCTCCAGTTGGTGAGTCTTGAGGTGGATCGCGAAGCCTTTGTAAACCAAGAGGAAGAGGTTCAGTGGGCCACAGATGTGACCATAGAGATATAATGTAACTACCTTATTATACCTCTATGGAGGTGACTCAGAGATGGCTTTACGCGGAGATGCATCAACTTGAATATAGGGTAGCATGAAACAGACTGTCTTTATCGACCCGTACACTTTTTTTGAAGTCAGAACTTCATATATATATAATACTCCACTATGGTGCCCTTCTCATTGCCGTACACTTCGCGCTCCTAAAGTAGTAGTAAACTGATTCAACGTATTACAAAATAACTGAAACGGAAAAGCAGTCTTGCCAGGTCAATCAAACCTCTTTTCCCTACATAGCTACATAAAATTTCCCCACACTGCCATAAATATATGTGCTTTAAGCAAAGCGCAATATTTTAAAGACTGTGAGCATATTCTAAATGTTTAAGTACTATTACAAGAATAACGTAAATATTAAAAATAATTTGTTTTTAACACTGATTTTTGATGTGTTAAAAAGTCGTGGGTGTGCGGCCATCAACCCAGACAGATTTCTTTGTTGGCCGCGGATTCTTGACTGTGCGTACACAGTAGAATTCAGTGGGATCGTAGAAATTAAAGAAATGCCAAAGAGTGCGTGCAGGAAACATGGATTATTAGTTTTATACAATAAGAATATTTTAAGCCTACCTTTTTTTACCTTTATAGCGGTGAGACTGGAAGGAGCTTCTCAAAAACGGAAACGTGAAGGAAAGGATTCACTTGTTAAAGATGCTTTAAATGAATGGTTCTCCACTGTCACTGCTCGAGGTTTGTCTGTTAATGTTCCAGTGGTTAAAATTAAAGCAGAAGAATTTGCCAAGAAATTAAAGAATTATGATTTTCAAGCCACAGATGGTTGGTTATCTCGCTGGAAAGTGGGAAACTTTATTTAGTTTGTGAGTCTGACAAATGTCGTGTGGCCTTTAAAGGTAAATATCCAGCGAGGAGTAAAATAGTTATAAACAACACCACTTTAGAACAAGTGAGCCGTTTCAAATATCTCGGCTGTGCAGTAAGCTATGAATCTGAATATGATATAAGGAGAGAAGATAAATAAATTTTATAGGAATATTTGTGGTACGATTCATAGAAATCTTAGAAATAAAACAAGACATAGCACAAGGATTAAATTTTGTAAGACAATTGCAAAAACCCACGTTGATTTATGCAAGTGAGGCGTGGGTCATGACAAAAAAAGGAAAATGGCAAGATTCACAGTGCTGAAATGCAGTTTCTTCGAAATACTTTAAATTGTACATTGCAAGATAGAATAAGAAATGAAGATATCAGAGCAGAACTCGAAGTAAAGGACATAAATGAAATTATTTCAATTTACAGAAGACATTGGTGGGATCATCTGCAAAGGATGACAGAGGATCGATTGGCGAAAGCGGCGCTGAACTATAAAGCCATTGGTAGAAGAGACGTGGGTCGTCCGAGGATGAGATGGTTGCCGGAACAGGTTTGTATAACCTAATCCTTGAGAAGGAGAGGAAGAAGAAGACACATGTCGTGATAGGTATGCCGATAATCCACAAGTAAGCAACAGGACGCGTGTACTGAAACTCGTGACCACTTGTTATTAAGTTTTTTTTAATTTATTTTATTTTTACAAAATAAACATTTGGCAAAATTGGTGACAATATATATGACATGTAGAGGGTGGTCCATTGATCACTAAGCACTAATATTACATAAATCTAGCCGGAATGTCCGCTTGTTTGTGGCGTTTGAGTCTTCTTGTGTTAGTGCCTGCGTCTTCCATGAGCTTTTGAGCTAGTTCGTTGGGGTGCGCTACTAGTCTTTTACTGTAGTTAACGAAGAATCGTTTGATTCCATGACGGACAGAAGTCACTTGGAGGTCGTTCTCGATGACATTATTCGGTACGTACCAAGGAGCGTTGACCATAGCTCGGAGCACCACATTCTGGAATCGTTGTAAAATCTCGATGTTTGAAGTACTCGCTGTCCCCCACAGCTGGATGCCATATGTCCAGGGTGGCTTAAGTATGGCTTTGTAGATAAGGAGTTTGCTTTCTAGAGTTACAGGGGATCTCCTTCCGAGTAGCCAATACATTTGCCTGTACTGTAGTCTGAGCTGTTTGTTTTTTGTAATTATGTGCTTTCGCCAGGTAAGGCGGCGGTCCAGATATATACCGAGGTATTTTACATCTTCCTTTTGCGGTAGTTGGCAGTTATCGAGTGTTACCGGCGGGCAGCTGTCACGTCTCATAGTGAAGGTAACGTGTGATGATTTAGTTCCGTTCGCGTTTATCCGCCACTTCTTTAACCATTGATGGATTTCATTAAGATTGATCTGTAGGTTACGTGAGAGGCGCAGGCAGCATCTGCGGTGCCGAGGCCAGGATCGCCGTTTGTTATTAAGTAAGAGGCAAAAAGTCGCTACATTCGTCGTACGTTAGCATGATCAGAATGAAACATGGGATACTCAGCCGCAGTCAGTCGAGCCAGAACGAAATCTGTGTACTGTATACTGTCGGTGTTTATGAGGTGTTCAGTGAAGGCTGACCTTCACAGCCGTTCAGTAACGGTCGATTGCAGTAATGTTGGCGAACAACAACACATCAAGGTTCCTTGCGCGAGAACAAGTCATGTCTCTTCGCCGTCTTCTTTACTCAACTGTCGACACAATTTATATAACGAATTCATGTTTCTTTTTCTTCGCGGGATAATTTTTGTTAGCGGAAAAGTAGCGTGTGGGTAACGGACTGTGTAGTAGTAAATTAATGAGGAGAAACGAACAGTGGCGATTTTCGGGGGGGGGGGCGACGGACGGGTATGGACCTCCCCTCCAGAGGGCCGCAAAAGTTTACGAATTTCGTTAATCTCTTAACTTTCAGGCTGTTTTATTTTTCCCGCCGCCTAGGGAAGCTTATCGTCTCCACCTAAGTGGTGCCGATGGTTACCTACGCGATCCCCGTTTGGGGCTACTTGGCCAAGACCCGTAAGCGAAAGCTTCAGTCTCTCCTTGACCGAGGATTGCGCTGGGCGTGTAAAGCCCATTAACTGACCTCAAACAAAACAATCCGTGACTCCCTGCGTGTCCGTACCCTGGACGCTACTATACGGACACTGTCCCGAAAATTTTATCGTCGCTCCGCCCGATTCCAGGGCAACCACCTCATTAGCGCCCTCGGTCGCTACCAATCTGTGCCAGGAGAATCTTGGACCCGGCCTCGGCGAACCCTCACCCTCAATTAAATAATTAATTTGAAACCCTCGGCCGGTAGCAGGCCACACATTAAATCCAGACCCTGTCAATAGACCTGCGGCAGGAGGTCTATCTGAAGCTCGGAACGCAGTACATGAGCGGGCGACGGGCATGTCCCTCGTCACGCACAGCCCCCTGGTCCACAGGCTGTTTTATTATTTTTCCAGCTGTGTACGCTAATATAGTAGTAACTCTTTTCTAAAATATGCAAACAGGTTTATTAGCGTATACGTTTGGAATATAGCGTAATATGAAATATAGGAAAATCAATTCAGTCAATAAGTATTTTATAAACAATGTTTCAATCACGCGTATTTTTATTGTTTTATTACCATTTACTTTAATGCGACTGATTTCTGCCACTTTAAAGATAGTAATATTGATTAGTCTTGACTAGTTTTTTCTTTTGCATGGAAAACCGACCCAACTCGGACCCCACCCCCAAGGCCAAATTCTATACACGCCACTGCAAACGAAAAGCCAGAGCCCTGGCTTCCTTTCTCCAACGTCTCCTCTCCATTACCATCTCAGTGTAATCCCTCACATCCATTCTTCTGAGATCTTTCTGCTTTTATAGACTTGCGCCCTCAGGATTTCCCTTAACATACGCTGATCAACCATCCGGTGATTACCTAGCCATTGTATTCGATGAGCCTTTATGCAACTTACTATGTCCTCATGATTCAGTAGCTCATCATCTATCTTGTGGTTATTTCTTATTCTCCATTCGTCGTCTTCTTTAACCGGTGCATAAAACACCTCTTATGAGCATTCTTGCAAACCTTCTTAGTGCTTCTTGTTCTTTTTTTTTATCAGTGTCCATGTCTCGCCTCCATACGTAAATTTTAGAACATTTTATCACGACTTATTTATATGAAATCGCGTTTAATTTAGTGTACATGAGAAATGTATTGAAATACACCGAGACTGATTCGACGACACATTGTTTGTGTCCTGACCGTTTTTACTTCCACATTCCATAACGAAATGGAAGTACGGTGATGGCGAAAATAATCGTGTTCGAGATTAGGGCTGATTCTGATTATACTACCCTCAATACATGAAGAAAAGTCATTTTCTGAAAAGTGTCTGTGTGTAGAATTTTTTCTATGGCGAACGATAACTGCCGCAAATTCAAACAAAATCAAATAATTTTTTTGCGTATTTGGCCGAGTTGTAGAGTACTCAAGACCTATTGATTTTGGTGAAGATCGGTTAAGGGCAAGGGGTAGTTTACCTGCAACGTTTTACGTTTCAACAAGAGTAAAGTAGTTAATTTTGACAAATAAAGTATCCTTAAAAGAAGGTCATAATAATCCACTGTAGAAAGGTAGATGAAGTATCTATAAATGAAAAGGGTAGTTGAAGGGGGATGGGGTAATTGTCTATAAATGAAAATGATAGCTGGAGGGGCAGGGGATAATTTTTTATATGTGTACTACGTTATATGGAACAAAGAAGTAGTTTGTTGTTAAAATTCCTTTCCGAGCTGTTTGGCCGTGGTCCCATCTTTTCTGCAAAACCAAACGTTTCGGCAGTGCCATCGACTGCCATCATCAGTGAAAATCGAGTGCCCTAACATGAGGTGGTATACGTTAGTGACCTTAGTACTGTGGTTAAGGCTGAAGAAAGAAGTAGTTTCTATGGAAATATTTCATTTTGAAAATGATTTAAATATAAATCTTAGAACATGTAAGTCATGAATTTGTTCTCCATACCGATATTTTCGTTACTACTGGACTTGGGAAGAGTTTTTTTTATCGTACTTATGGATTGATTTCTGCGTAGACTCTCGGTCAACTAAATCCGAAGGTCATTTCATGCCGCACGTCCATCCATCGAATCGACAGATAGGACGTTCATGCAATACCATTTCACACCGAGAATTTTCATCCGACGGATGGACGAATGTTTTATTGTGCCAGCCTCCCTACTACCGTCATTATATTTCAGCTGTTGAGTTGCCTTGCGCATGCGCAGAACAAAACGTCCACGCGGACGTTCGCAAAGAATTGCCCCTGCGATCGATTTCAAAACATCCTCCGTCCACTGGACATCCGTTGGACGGATGGATGTCGGTGTGAACTGTCTCGTTTGACAAGCCGGCGAGCGATCTTTTCCCAACATTCACCCGTTCCATCCGCGGGATGGATGAACGTGCGGTGTGAAATGATGTTGAATGTATCTGTAGCCGCTTTACGAAAAACTTTACAATGACCTTTCGTAATAATTTGAGAAGATGAAGTCCGGAATGTATAAAATCGTTCTCTGTTGGTTTTTATATTAAAAGAAAAACTCTTTGTAAATGGCAGGACTGTAATTAAAGAATAAATTAAAACCACGTAAACTCAGTTATGCGGCTGAGTTTTTAATTCCACGCGACAAGCGATGTGCGGTGCTCCAAACATCTGGCGCCAGGTGTTGGCATACGCCACGCCGGCCCAAGTGGAAATTCTGAGTAATTACTTATGGAAATACTGAGAAATAAACAAGTGGGGGAGAGTGTTTCATATCGCCCCCATATGCGTTCTGGTAAATACTGTAGGCCTATTACTCATTTGGCGGGGGTCGGAGTGATGCCTCACATTGTTGTTTTAGGAAACGGTTACTGCTCGCGTACAGTCGAAATCAAGAATACTGTGAATAGAAGTTGAATTGTAACTAATCGGGACGTTACAGCTGGGAAAAGTCGTAGTTTTTTGTTTTTGTTTTTTTTTTTCTGAGGCCTAGTCCTTCAAGTGGTGATGATGATAATGAGAACTGTCCAAAGTAAATCAGGAACTATCATAGGAACAACTAAAGCAGAACGTCGCCTGTGATGTGAGACTTATAAAGGGCCAGAACGGTTACCTGGTAGCACAACAGTCTACGAAGAAGAGGAAAAATAAGTAATTTAGTGAAATAAAAAAAAGAAAGATAGTAGACTTCATCCGAAAAATGTTGGTCCATGTTAAAAACTCTACAGCAAAAGCAGCATATTACACTGACGTTTCAGAATTTTCAAAAGTCCGGAAATAACATAATACGTGTTTAGAAAATTGCCCTGGAGTTTTGCGTTGAAGTACTCCAGGAAAACGCAGACCGAATCACACTATACTAAGCGTGGACGACCTGTCTAAAACGGTAAACATTAAAGAATATTGGTATGGAGAACCATACGTGACTTCCATGTGCTAAGATTTATATTTAAAATCATTTTCAAAACGAAATATTTGCATAGAAACTACTTTTTTCTTCAGCCTTAACGACAGTAGTGTGGTCACTTACCCCCTCACGTTAGCGCACTCGATTTTCACTAATGATGGCAGTCGATGGCACTGCCGAAACTTCTGGTTTTGCAGAAAACATTGGACCACCACAGCCAAACAGCCCGGGAAAGAATTTTAACAATAAACTACTTCTTTGTTGCCGATAACGTAGTACACATATAAAAAATTACGCGCTCCCCCTTCAACTACCCTTTTCATTTATAGATACTTCATCTACCTTTCTACATTTGATTATTATGACCTTCTTTTCAGGATACTTTATTTATCAAAATTAAGTACTTTACTCTTGTTAAAACATAAAACGTTGCAGGTAAGATACCCCCTTCCATTTAACCGATCTTCACCAAAATCTGTAGGCCTTGAGTCCTCTACAACTCAGGGGACGTATGCAAAAAATTATTTGATTCTGTTTGAATTTGCGGCAGTTATCGTTCGCCATAGAAAAAATTCTACACAGACACACACACAGACACTTTTCAGAAAATGATTTTTCTTCATGTTTTGAGGGTAGTATAATCAGAATCGGCCCTTATCTCGATCACGATTTTTTCGCCATCACCATACTTCCATTTCCTTACGGAACATGAAAGTAAAAAACGGTTTGCTAAACATATTGGTTAGTGCAATGTCGTGGAAAGGCGGGACAGGGTTGAGATGCCTATATAACAACAAAACAAAGTTGGGTTAATTATTATCAAGGCAAGATATTGAGCGGGGGAGGGTAGGCCTGTGTCGGAAACAAGTGTGCTTGGGCGGGTATGATTGACGGCATGGGCGGAATCCGTGCGGTTGGCGTTTGATAAATATCAGAAATATTTCTTGGCCTTTATGCGGTTGAAACGCCGCGCGCTGTCAAAAGCCCGTAATTAATGGCAGCGAACTGATCCCGACATTCTGCGTCTCGACAGCCTTACAGTAGCTTTCTTGTCAGTTCTCGAGCCGTCTGTGATGTATGTCTACTGGTTATGACATAACCAGTAGAGTGGAGTCTATGTAACCGCTAAAACAGAAAATAATATTAATTATATTACAGAATATAAATACTCTAGTTATAGAATAATTTAGAATCCGAACAATATTAGTAGGGGTTCTCTGTCTCTTCTTCTAGGTTAGCAGCCCATAGGCTGGTTGGCACTTCTACACTTTTTTGGACCAGCTTATTTCTGGCATTCTATTTACTTGGCCAAATCGTTTTAGGCCTAACTGTCTTACATTGTTGACTCCTGTAAATTTGTACACATTCTAACTCGTCTTTCCATTGTATCATTCTAAGCATATCTGACTTCGTTAATTTACGTCTACTCTCCCCCTCAGTACCGCTTACTCAACCCTACCCTTTTAAACTTTACCTTTTTACTCCACAGTTCTGATCCATAGACGACTCACGCCTATACGATGTTCTTAAGACTCTCTTCGATACCGATTGGTCCCAAATACGAGGTTACAATCTTTTTGAAACTGTCCTTCCGTGTGTCAGTTCTGTTTTTATGTTTCCTCACAGTCAGCTTTATCCGTTATTACAAATCCCAAATAACTGTGTTTCTGTGTCGTCATTCTTTATATTGAAGGCGCGGAAAGAGTGGGAAGTAATTACGCAAATAACACGTTTCTTTAGAAAGAAAACACAGAATCATTGGATTTCGAGAAAGCAAACACTTAAGAGTTACTCAATTTTCCGTGACCGTAGTGAGGTTGAAGAAGTCGGTAGCGGAAACTTTGGACGGTCTAATACAAATGGCTTACATAATTGTAGCAGTAATCAATTAGGTATAATTACGCGTACATACGAGGACTGCTCAAAAAGTATAAAATTTTATCTTATTTAAAACATTGTCTTTATTATTTACATTTATACTCCTCCCTTCAAAATAATGCCCAACGGATACGATACACTTATGTCAAGCAGCTCGCCATTCTACACGCTTCTCTGGTTTTCTTTTGAACTCACAATATTGATGTGCAGTTCATATCGACCATAAACTGTTTGATGTAGTCTAAACAGGGTCGTCCTCTGTGATTCTTCCCTTCCGTTGTTCCTTCTATTATTCTCTTAACCAACCCATTGTGTCGTAGTATATGCCATATAAACTTAGCTCTTCTGCCTTTTAAATTTCGTAGAAAGCTCTTCTCCTCCTGAGGTCTTTAAAGACTTCCCCATTCGTTATCTTCTCCCTCCAGCTTATTTTGAATATTCTTCTGTAGCACCAGGTCTTAAATGCTTGGAGTCTTTTCTTGTCACTTACTCCAATTGCCCAAGATTCACTACCGAATAGGGCAACACTCCACACGTATGTCTTTACTAGATTCTTCCTTATTTTTAGGCTGATAGTGTTTGAAGCGAAGAGGTTTTTCTGTTTGTTGAAAGAAATTGTAGCCTGGTTAAATTAGAAACATAAAAACATAAAAAAAACCTCCTTGAGAGTCTAACAAAATTAATATTTATTCAAAATGGCATTTTCTAAATCACAGTTTAACTCAACAGTTACTAAATAACGATTATATAGGTACCTTATTAATTTAATTTATGCTCACAGAAATCACTCTTACTTGCCAACAGCACACAGTCCAAAATCCGGCGTGAAATCCAGCCGGGGAATTCAAATTTAAAATTACCCCCGGCACATCCTGAGCTTTTCTAAAGACTTCCTCATTCGTTATCTTCTCCCTCCAGCTTATCTTGAATATTCTTCTGTAGCACCAGATCTCAAATGCTTGGATTCTTTTCTTGTCACTTTCTCCAATTATCCAAGATTCACTCCCGTAGAGGGCAACACTCCACACGTATGTCTCCATTAGATTCTTTCTTATTTTTAGGATGATAGCGTTTGAAATGAAGAGGTTATTCTGTTTGTTGAATGCAATTTTAATCTGGTTAATTCTGCTTATAATTCCCTTACTGCTACGTCCATCACTATTTATGCTCATCATTAGTAGGGAAACTTGAAGAAAAGCGTAGCATTGCTTTCGAACTGCTGGGCACTTGCACCGTCTTGTGTCGCCGGCTCAGACATCGCCAGTGATTTACATGCCAATTTCAATTCTTTATTCTTTGTTCTTTTCTTTTTCTCCAATATTCTTTCATCGTTTCACTGTGTCTCTTCTTCCTGTCTTCAGTCCACTTTAAACCTGCGTTTCTCTCTCTCCTACCCTCCATTTTTAACACTTTTGCCCGAAAAATATCTCTTTCAATTGCTTTTTCTGCGTTTATATTATTTTTTCTAAATCCTTTTGGACTTCTTTAATCCAACTTGATGTCGACTTCTTTCCCCACAGATATTTGAAGATCTGCTTTGTTAACCTATTGTCGTCCATTCTATATAAATGTCCAAGAAATAATAGTCTTCTTTTTCACATTGTTTCTGTTATATTTTCTATATTGTTTCTGTTTGTCTTTATTATTTTTAATTCGATTGTTTGTGTTCTGATTTATTCTGTGTAAGTAGACCCTCTTCTTCTCCCAGCGAATGATCTAAATGCTCTAAAAAAACACTTGGTACAAGAAAAAATTCGAATTAACTTTTAGGTTAAGTTTTAGATAGGCCTATCACAACCGGCAACAGGTGTTATGTACCCACGCCACTTCACTGGCACATAACTTACCCATATGGAAGTAATAATTACATAATTTACCCATTGGTAAAATTACAAAGGATGGCCGAAGTGAAAGAGATATTATTAGCAGGATAAACCAGGCTAAGATTGGTTTTAACAAAAAATCGGAGAATACTAACAAGTAGCATCTTCCTTAAAACAAGGAATCGTTTCCCAGTGAGTTTCATATGGAACGTTGCCATGTATGGTTGCGAGTCGTGGACAATAGGTATGCAGGAAAAAAGGAAACTTGACAGCTTTGAGATATGGTGTTATCATCGCAAGATGCTAAAAATAAAATGGTTTGACAAAATTACAAATGAAGAGGTACTGAACAGAATAGGCAATGAAAGGTGTTTGTTGAAAACCATAATTAGAAGAAGGGTACAACTTATTGGACATACACTGAGGCATGAAGGACTACTAGAATTGTTAATGGAAGGAACAATAGAAGGTAAAGGATATAAGGGAAGACCAAGACTGCAGTATATAAAGCAAATTATGGAGGATGTAAATCGTGGAACTTATGAGGAAATGTAGAGGAAAGCACAAGATCAATCATAATGGAAGACTGCTGCAAAATCATTCTTTGGATTGAAGACATAAGAAGAAGAAGAAGAAGGATAAAACTCGTGTCTTGGCAGATATAAATGTGGATATGGCAGATTACAAAAGTTCGTTGAAAGCTTCCTTTCAACTGTGTTATTTAGAGAGCTTAGAGCTTATTAGGAGAGAGGAGCTTAGCTTAGAGAGGAGTTAGAAATATTAAAAGAAAGAGAAAAAGGGTTAGACAATTTAATTAATATTAAAATTAAATTTGATAATGAAGAAATATTTTATAACATGATTAAGAATAAATGATAGAGGACAGATAGATAAGATTAAGAATTATATTGCATAGTACTAATTGGATGGTTTAAAATAAGGGTGTGTGACTGACCCACGTGTGTGGAGAGGAAGTAGGGTAAGTTTAAAAGGATGCACACACACACACACACACACACACACACACACCACTGAAACACAAGGAATTTGCTAGAAAAATATGTAACTGTACAGATGGTGTGGGACAGGGTTTAGGGGGGTGGGGAAGGGTCATTTATATTATAGCTTGTTGTGTGTGAGCAGGGTGGGGGAGAGGGGTGAAGGGTTTGTTTTAAAATAATTTCTGCCTATTCCGATCTGACGATGGGCTGTGAGGCTTGAAAGCGCTAATCGGGATAATTTTTATATAGTGGTGTGCAACTGTGATCATTCTGATTGTGATTTCAACCACTAACACAAATTTCTTCATTAAACGACTACTAGAATTGTTAATGGAAGGAACAATAGAAGGTAAAGGATATAAGGGAAGACCAAGGCTGCTATATATAAAGCAGATTTATGGAGGATGTAAATTGTGAGACTTATGAGGAAATAAAAGAGGAAAGGACAAGATCGATCACAATGGAAGACTGCTGCAAACCAATCTTAGGATTGAAGACGTAAGGAGGAGGAGGAGGAGGACATAACTTATTTACCAACAAGAAGAGAAGTGTAGGTAAAAACTGAAGAAAGTTCAGAGAGAGAACAGAAAATTGGAATCTTCAATAATCCAAGTATTATTATTAGCCAAAATATTAAAAAAAAATAGCCAATGTTTTAAAAATTAAACAAATAAAAACTATTAAAAGCTACTGGTAATACCCGCACCAGTGTGTGATAGCAGCTTGAATGTTTTACGTATTTATTGCATTAATCTCTCAAACTTCCGCACTGTGTGTGCGCGCGCGCGCGCGAGTTCGACTGTCTACTGTGGCTTTGTCGTCATCGTCATCGTCTTCACAACTCGGCATAGGCAAGATGCCGCCTGTTCCGTCTTCGAAGATCCTCCAGGCATCTCTTCTTGGGTCTACCCACACACCTGTGTCCTATAGGTGTGTCCTTCCAGACTTGTTTGGCCAGTCTGGAATCTGACATTCTTTGCAAGTGTTGATTTACACCGTCGTTTGTAATCTTTTAATTTTTCGTTCAAGTTAAAAACTTGTAACCCTTCTCGTACGGCCTCAATGTTTATACGGTCAAGTTTGCAACACCTTTTAACTCCTCTTAAGAGCGCCTGTATTACCACTCGGTAATTGCAGACATCTGTGGGCCAATCAATCCTATTTTTAGAAACAAGGCACGGCGGGATACAAAATTAAAGTTCTACAAAGTTATGGCAGTGCCTGTACTGTCCTGTGGGTGTGTGAATTGTGAACAACGACCAAGAAAGAAGAAAGTAAAATACAGGCCTCAGAAATGGCGTCTTAAGAGGAGTTAAAAGGTGTTATACAAAGGTACAATCTTACCTATTTTTTTTTTCCGTCGTGCGACTTCGTATATTTTTTTTAATTTTATTTATAGCACTACGCGTTTCGGCAACAAGTTGCCATCCTCAGGTGTAACATTCACTCAAAACGAGGTCATTAAAAAGTAAAATGATTTATTAAAATGCTAAAACTTAAAGTCAAAAGTGCGCTTTCAACATATATGAGCACACACGCGAACATGAGCAGGCCAGTGCTATACACGCGGGCATTGTCGGTCGACTCTCAATACAGTAAAATGTATTATAAAAGGTGTTCTAAACTCGACCATATAAGGAATGAGATCATACGCGAAGAGTTGCAGGTTTATAACTTGAATGAAAAATGAAAAGATTACAAACAACGATGGAAAGAACACCTAGAAAGAATGTTAGGCTCAAGACTGGTCCCAACAAGTGTGGAGATACAAACCTGTAGGACACAGGTGGGTGGGTAGACCCAGGAAGACAAGGCTGGAGGACCTTTGAAGGCGGAACAGGCCCAGCACCTTGCCTACACCGTGTTGTGAAGATGACGTAATCTTACGTCATTGCAGAACGTTCTACATGTATCTCGGCAGAGCCCAGCTGTAGTGTGTGTGTGTGCGCGCGCGCGCGTACATATTGCTGCTACTTTGAGATGAAAGACAAATTACGTGACATTTATCACGCGTCAACCACCGAGGCTGGTCCAGACACTTCACCGGTCCGCGCGCACTGTGCTCAAGGCCGCAAGCAATTACGCTCTAGTGTTTTCTACTAGTGTTGACGTGCATTCTGGAACACTTGTGCTATCTATTTAACCCTTCGGTAGGAACATGTTTTAATTTTCCACTTAAAGGAACACCCCTGCCTCCTAGGCAGGTACTCATATTTTCATAAAAATGCCAAAATAACTACTTTAGAAAATAAAATATACCATTTCTTCTTTTCCAATTTACTTCATTGTAATAATTTCACATTGATATGTATTTCTTTGCAGACTTGGTATATGTTTAGTACTATACACCTCCCAGTGGAACATCTGCCTGACCCCCCCTTATAAGGAACATATGCCTAATAAGCATGCAAAACTATGTACGGTTAGAGAATCATATGCGTGGAAGGCATGGAATCAGACGTACATTTAGAGGAATACATGCCTGACAGGCAGGGTAACTTTTAGAAAGAGGTAACTTACGGTGAAACGGAGGAGAGCTACGAGATGACGACACTTTCGCTGCCACACACAACAACTGATTGAGGAATTCTAGGAGGGGGACTTGCCCAGCAGCACGCAGGAGGCTTCTAGCAGTAAAAAAGGTAAACCATACATGCCTGGCAGGCATATGTTCCTACCGAAGCGAACTACAGCAGCCGCTTAGAGTCATTCTTACGTCGACGATTACTCAGGTGAGTTTTATGTCGGGCGATTTACGCAGTGCGTCTCAAGTGGTGTATTAGTGAAAAGTGATTATAGTGCGGAATGCTGTATAGTTGACATTATTATTTGTGCGGACAAATTTAATTTGAATTATTGTACGAGTAGCGTATAATCTTGTTGAATAACTTGTTGATTTCAGACTGTTAATTGAGATTAATTAAATCTGGTAATTAGTGACTTGATTGGTGTCTGTACTTTTGTTTTCCACTGTACCATAGCGAGACCGTCGCAACAGTAATTTTATACTATATTCGGTAAACGATGACTGTTGGTTGTCTAATTAAAGAAGACGACAAAAAAAAAAAAAATAGGTTTTAGGCCGGTAATATGGCAAGGATAAATTGGGCGCCGCCGTGTAATGTGTTAGAGTGCGAGCCAATAATTGTTACTGAATACATTAATAGTTGTTGCTGTTGTGTGTGAAAGTTTTATTACTTGTCTGTTATATCCAGTGGGTTCATTCATTGCATCGCGCTATTCTCGGAGTGCCGTTAACTGTATAAATATCTCTCCGGCTATCTGCGGTGTTTCCGCTTTGCGTTTGTATAAAAATAAATTCCATTCAAACGAACTTCCCGGTCAGAATCACCGTTACTTTATTCACGCAACAACTGGCTAGCGCCATTTCAGACAGACACTTGGATATTTTCCAATTGCAGTATACGTTCTGCAATTGTTGTTGTGTTCTGTAGTCCTTTGCGTTACGAAACATTAGCGTATCTAGAATTTGGCATTGGGAGGGATCGGGTCGAGTCGGCTTCATACTAATGAAAAAACAAGTTAATACTAATCGATATCACTATCTTTAAAGTGGCTCGAAAAACGTATAATTACATCGATCAGAAATCAAACCCATTAAAGTAAACGTAACAACACAATAAAAATACGCGTTATCCAGACATTGTTTTACAAAATACGTACCAATTTAATTTTCCTATATTTCATATTTCAAACGTATACACTAATGCTGGGTTTGTGTATTTAAAAAAAGATGTAATAGTACATTAGCGAGCACAATTGGAAAAATCTAAAACAGTCTAAAAATTAAGAGATTAACAAAATTCCTCATAAACTCTTTTACTCCTGGGGAGTTTGACCGTTCGTCTCCCCCTCCCCATAAATACGCTTCTGCTCCTTATAGAAACTAGATAATGTACGGTGGTGAAGATTTAGTAAAGTAATTTGCTCAGACTGTCCTGGAAGGCCTACAATAGTTTTTAATTCTAAAACAGTATTTCATATGAGCCTTGTTTAGAACAGCTGCAACGAAGTAACACACAGGGCTGTGTTCGAGACGTTGAGACCCCCCACCCTCCCGTCATTTCCTTGAAGTAAAACCTGGCATCCAGAATTTTCAGATTTCATATTCGCTTCTTCCTCTTTATATCCAGCAGAACGTTTGTGCCCTCTTTGATTCTTTTGAGGACCTGTTCATTGATTATATTATTTGTATGGATTTTCTGCGACATTTCGTATTTAATACGTTTCAGCCCTCCAGTCCCTGGTGGACTCTGGCTTATCGCACGGGTTTCTGAGCAACAGATTTTTAATTAATGAAGTCGTGCTATTAGTGGTTATAAGCATAAATAGATATTACAGTGTTGTACACCACAATAGACAAAAACTGCCGATTTGCGGTTTCAAGCTTCACAGCTCATCATCGGATCGGAAATGTGATGCGTCAGAAATATTTCCGATCTGATGATGAGCTGTGAAGCTTGAAAGCTCTAATCGGGAATTTTTTCTATAGTGGTGTGCGACAGTGGTGTTTCTATAACAGAGTTTTACTGTTTGGAGCAGTTAACACTACGACAAACCTCCGACATGGAGGATTGGCTGCCGTTTGCCTCTACCAAAACGGAGTTCGCCGTCCTGTATGGTAGAGATATTTGTGCTTCTCGCAAATACCAGTGTAACTGTTGTTGACACCTTCACTTTTCATCTTCGTGGCTGGCAGTACAGTGATTCCGTTACTTGACAGGGAAGAGAGTTCTGCTTGGTGTCAACGTTCGGCAGGAAATATCCATCTCTACAGTCGGAAGAGGACAGAGGTGGCGGAATTGAATATATGGGCTATATAGGAACGAGCCGATAAAACGAACCTATATGTGCCGAAGGCAACATCACATAATAAACACGCTTAATTTTATCGTGGGCGGGCCCGTTATTTTTTGTACTACGAAGTAACACTGCGTATATTGTGTGCTCAATGACATATGAGAATACTTCGTAAGTGAAAGTTGCTCTATAAGAATTTATGCTTGTTTCTTCGTGGTTTTTGTTTTTGTTTGTGCGGTTTTTGAAGTACCGGGAATTTTGCCATTTTCCTTACGATTCTGAATAAGCGTTGTTCTCTTTGTTCGTTGTTTCGCAGAAGTTTCTGGTTATCACCGTCGGTATGTGTTAACTATTTTTTTGTCGACGCACTGTGCCAAGTTTATTACGTAGTTAGTATTTTCGTTATGTGTGTGTGTGTGTGTGTGTGTGTGTGATATTTTTTATTTTTCACAAGAATCTATTTTTTAATTTGTTTTACACTGTTCCGTCAGCCTTCCTTTTTTACTGAAAATGCCAGTAAAAGTGACGGTCGAAACAGTGTAAAACAAGTTAAAAACTATTTTCTTGTGACAAATAAAATATATTATTAATTATACATGTGTGTGTGTGTGTGTGTGTGTGTGTGTGTGTGTGTGTGTGTGTGTGTGTGTGTGTGTGTGTGTGTGTGTGTGTGTGTGTGTGTGTGTGTGTGTGTGTGTGTTACTATAATACTTATAACTATTTTACCTCAAGATGTATTTTTTCTTTAGGGACATGTTTCGGGAGATCCTGTTCTCCCATCTTCAACCTTCGCCATCTTGCTTCTGGTGCAGTATTTGTGTGTTGGCTTCTGGATGTTGCAGAAAGTGATTGAAATATATATATATATATATATATATATATATATATATTACAGAATTATATTACTTTATATTTTACGTTGTAGGCATGAATATGAGATAAAATAAATCTCGAAACTTCGCAAAAAACCTGCATTTTCATTAGACCGAAACTCGATATCCACTTGAAGCCATAATTAACACGGTCGATAAATAATATTCTTATATATATATAATTATTTGTATTTATTTTAATTTCTAATGTTATGAAGTTAATTAGAAACATACAAAAAGGCCAAAAAATGAATATTTAGGAAAATCTCAATACTTACAAACACAGTTACAATAATTTGCTAATTAAAGAACAAACTCACGTAAAAACAAAACAAGACGATCTATTTAAAATTATAAATTTCTATAAACATATAAATCTATTTCTATAAATCTATCTATTTAATCTATTTAGATTTAAAATAATCTATTTAAAATAAATTAAATATAAACATAAAATATTTCAGTCTAACCCTCAAAACAGCTGATTAAGTAAATAAACATTAAAACAATCGGTAAGTTAAATCAAATTAAATCTATAATTTCTTTTATATTAAATTCGATTATTCGTTATTTTGTATGTTGAAATCGAATAGGTTCGATTATTTGTTAATTCATTTAAACACCTCTGATGATACCGATAGAATCATTGAAACGTTCTTCTTCTTCTTCTTCTTCTTCTTCTTCTTCTTCTTCTTCTTCTTCTTCTTC
The DNA here is from genome assembly GCA_034769895.1 of Magicicada septendecula. NCBI lineage: Eukaryota > Metazoa > Arthropoda > Insecta > Hemiptera > Cicadidae > Magicicada > Magicicada septendecula. The sequence goes on along the minus strand of CM068368.1, from coordinate 907,973,222 downwards.
TTCTTCTTCTTCTTCTTCTTCTTCTTCTCCTTCTCCTCCTCCTCCTCCTCCTCCTCCTCCTCCTCCTCCTCCTCCTCCTCCTCCTCCTCCTCCTTCTTCTTCTTCTTCTTCTTCTTCTTCTTCTTCTTCTTCTTCTTCTTCTTTCCACAATCCTTTTTGTACCTTACAGTGCATAGTTAGAAGTATTTCGAAGAAATTTCATTTCAGTACTCTGAATCTTGCAGCTTTCCTTTTTCGTCATTACCCACGCCTCAGTCAACGTGGGTATTGCAGTTGTCTTATAAAATTTAATCCTTGTGGTGTGTCTTGTTTTATTTCTAAGATTTCTATGAATCGTTTCCCCAAATATTCCTAAATTTATTCATCTTGTCTTTTATATCAGACTCTCACCTGTAGCTTACTTCACGTCCGCGATATGTAAAACGGGTGACTGTTCTTTAACTGTGTTAGTCCTCACCCTTAAAAGCCATGGTTTTAGTCTTATCTGAAATTGTCAATGAGTACTCTCTTCCTACTTCTTGTAACTAAAACATGGATCATTGTAAATCATCCTCACTCGCTTTCTTGAATAATAGCTGTCATACACATATAAGCAGGGAACACATATTGTTCATCTTGTTATTTGAATTGCCAGTCTCTGTAATTCCAACTTTGTCGTGCTTACTTGCTGAACTGATACCTGTCATACTCCGGACACGGCCTTTCAGTGTTGTGGTTTATGGACTTGATAATGGTAGAAACCCTGAAACGCCTCGTCGGATCATGACAGGTACACAGTTCAACAAGTGAGCACGACAAAGTTGGAACCTATATTGATTTGTTAAGCTCTGTCCCGAGGTCAGTCTAGATTTCCATACTATCAACATGTCGACAACAGATCTTCGTTTCCAGTGGTAAATTGTTCACAATTTTTTAAAATTTTGATACAGTACGACTTTTTACAAAAAATAGGTCCTTTCAATGGTTTACTTATCGAGACTGGAGATTAGACGGAAGATGATTCTGATGGTGAACCGCGAAGTTAATCTGAACAGGATTCGCGGGTACGAGAAAAAATCACGTGTTGTGCCATGTGAACACAGAAATCGTTGACGAAATGAAAAACAATTTGTAATTAAAAATAAATTATCAAGAACTACCGGAGTAGGTATCGTAACCAACACGACACTGCTGATCAGTACTGGCGGTAAAAACATGTTTCTTTTTTTTACCGTAATGATGGAATGTGTGTGTACATGAAATCAATAAACATAGTCGTAACTACATTAAGATTCTTGAAATGATATGGCTGTTTCTCGGTTGTTGGTAGGCCTTTTCTGTCAGGAGTATAGTTGTCAGACATGTTTGGCTTTTTACAGTTTAGTCCGGCTAAAAATAAGCATGTCCAGTCTGTCCAGATTTTGTTAGGCTTCTGTCTGAAAAATTTGCACGTAGTATTATGATAAAAGTATAGCACACTTTTATGCCTGATAAAAGTGCTAGATCTAAAAAAAATGTACGTACTAGATTTTTATTTCCTTTTCTTTCAGTATGTTTAGGCCGTTTATGATATTCCTGTTAATCTCTGTATTGTCATCGAAACCGCCGCTCTCATTTATACGAACTGGTATCGCCAAGTCAAAAAGAGGCAGCCGTAAACTACTCGTGAATAAAGAGCCTACCAGTGTCAACACTAGTCGTTGTCGTTTTAATAATTTGTTTTAATATGTAGGAGAGTAGGCCTATATATACGCAAGCACCTCTCCCTCTCTCTTTCTCTCTCGATTGGCGCTACAGCTCTTGGAGAGCCTTGGCGTCCTGGACAATCCGCCTCCAGACGTCTCCTCGATCCTCTGCTCTCAGTTTCCATCTTCTTGCACCGAGCTTGCGCAGGTCGTCCTCAAGATTATCCAACCATGGTTTTCTGGGCCGACCCCTTCTTCTTTTTCTATCAGGTCTCTCCGTAAAAATTTTCTTTAATATGGATGTCTCTAACATTCTCTGGACATGCCCTGCCCACCGGATTTTACTTTTCTTAATGTCAGTGGCGATATCTGGTTCTCCATAGATTTGCTGGATTTCTACATCCGTCCTTATTCTCCATGTTCCTTGGACGTTCACTGCACCAAATATCCTACTGAGGCCTTTTCTTTCCCACCTGCGCAATCACTCTTCCTCTGTCACTGTTGTTGTCCAAGTTTCAGACCTGTACATGACCACTGGCTTAAGAGCTGTTTTGTTGAGCCGAATCTTGGTTGCTCTGCTTATGTTTTTAACAAACATAAATGCTGCATTTTAAAGTGAAAGACTCCTGTCCGGCTTTTGGGGGTAAAATGTCCGCCTAAGCTAACTGCTGTGTTCGGCTTTTCTGATTTTTTGATCTGGCAAACCTAGTCACGAGTCCACTTCTAACTATCGTCAATGGGATATAATTCCGCGTAAACAAATGGCTAGAGTTTGGCGTACGTGGACGTTTTCGCGAACCATTTTGTGTACAAAAGTCGAGGACTCGCTGTGATTCAAGTCGTGTTATCGCGCAGATGTGACGACGAAACAGTGTGTGTGGGGTGTGTGTGTGTGTGTGTGTGCGCGCGCGGGTCGACCATGTAATTGTATGAACATAAATGGAGTGGAGCGAACAAGGAAAAGTGTGAAAGATTGCCGTTATACTACACAGTATCAGGCCCAAGGCCGCGGCATGACCGACTGCAAGGTCGCGGCTCCGTGTCTGCAGCCAGCTCAGCTCACTCACTGCCTGCCATTCCATGCCACTCCGTTTCCTGTTTGCTTGTTAAACGCGCACCGTCTGCAGTGCCCTACATCACGATCTGCTGCATCGAAATCTAAATATAAAACAAAAGAGAGGGCGATGTGAAAGCATTGTAGTCTCCATGAACTTGTGAGAAAAATGATTCCAAACAGCACACATTTGCGATAAATATGAGTATTTTAGGGATTTCTAAAGCAAAGCCAGAATCGGAGTACTTAATAAAGATTGTATTATACAGTTATAAGTATGTTGGTGATATTTTGATGATTATAAACAAAAATGTACATTTACAGTTTACATTCATGGTGCAAAATTACGTCGGTAATATGAAAATTTGTATTTTTTTCTACAATAACAAATGCTCTCTTGTATGTAATATTCATAAAAAATTATATTTTATTTTAAAATGTATCCCAATGAAAAAGAAAAAATAGATTAACACGATAACTTATAAAACTCTAGGCCTATACAATTATATACAATTACCTATTTATGTACTATATTTACACTATAAATATCACATTAAAATTTAATCACAGGACGTGATTGAAAGTTAATTACAAAGCACTAAAAATTAGAAATGTACGATTAAAATGTACAAATTTACAATTTTCTTATGAAACCGTAAATATGTTATATCAACGAAATTATCAACAAAAATTAAATAACATTTGCAAAATACTAATTACTAAAGCCAAAATGAATATTAAATTAGACTTCGTTGTACAACTAAAATAGGCCTATATCACAAGCAGGTCGTGTTTGGTGTCATTTTCCTTAAAAATTTTTATGAGATTAGAAATATGCTGAGCTGGTTTGTTAAAGCATTCATATTATAAAAGTTGCAGTTACGTAGTGGACGCGTCAGTAGATGATTCATACCCTAGCCGTGCCGGCCAGCTGCGTTTGTGTGTGTGTTAGTAAGGGTCTCCTAATCCCTCAGGTGCCATGCGACTTGGAACGCCGCGTACAGTCTCGAGTGTCAATATCATCACTGCTTTGTAATGCACCCTTACAACTTATTTGTCAATAAACTGAGACAATTACACCACTTAGGCCTCAGTAGCAAGCGTGCGCTTTACCTACCCAATTTACGTCCGCATTTTTTGTCGCATTCCTACGAACATAAACACACATACGCGCATCCGCTCGAATGTTAACATAGTCATCATCTTTTACACAACACTGTATAGACAAGGTGCTGCCTGTTCCGCCTTCAAAGACCCTCCAGCCATCTCTTCCTGGGTCTTCGCTCACACACCAGTGTCCTATAGGTTTGTACTTCCTCAATGGAAGTCATCCAACCATCGCTTATGGGGTCTTCCCACACTTCTCTTCCCCTTTGGATGTTAGTCAAGGGCTCTTCTTGAAAATCTAGTTGGATCAATTCTCTCTACGTATAACTGCCACTCCGTTTTGTACCGGGAGATTTTCTCATTTAAGCTCATTTATGCCTAGCTCCAATCTAATATGATCATTTCTGGTAAGATCTCTCCTGGTACAACCCTTTACAGCCCTCAAGAACCTCATTTTCGCTCCTTGTATTCTAGTTATATCTTTGGCCTTTCTAATCCAAGTCTCACTACCATACAGTAGTGGAGGTATGGGCATTACATTATATTTCCATTACGTCTTACATTATATTTCCATTACGTCTTTTCCCTTGTTTTCTTCTTTAAGTGTTTAATGATACAGCCACAAAGCGACTGGAAGAGACTAATTTTGCTTCAACCTCCTTATCATCTTGGTATGTGATGCTGCATCCTAGAGACTTGAAATCTGGCACCTGTTCTATTGGCGAGTCCTGTATGAAAATCTTTGTTCTAATAAGATTTGCCCCAGAGAAAGCCATAACTTTTGTTTTGGATAAGGAAATAGTTTTATTGTAAGCTGGCAAAATGTCAGTAAGATAAAACAACGACCTTTGGAGATCATTTTCATTCTCTGGTAACCCAGTCACGTAAAAAAAATCATATACTCATAAGTCTCAGAGGAATAAGCCGGATGGATTTCAAGATCACCGATTTAGCTGACATTAGGATTCTATTAGTTGACACTATTATTGCAATTAAATTATTTTACCTTAGTCCGTCACTGTGACCGCTTGGTTTCTGTCTTCTTACGCGTTTCGGATTAAACTTAATCCATCATCAGAGTAAAAAATCCGTCAGTTATGACTTCGTTAAAACATTAAAAGGAGACACTAAAGTACATCTATGTATATATTATACAAACACAGCGACGTACGCGGATGTGAGTGCGCACTCGACACCGGTTGAAGACGTACTGCCCAAGAAACCAAGCGGTCACAGTGACGGACTAAGGTAAAATAATTTAATTATAATAACTGTGACGCGGATACCAGTACAATGACTTTAAAATTACTATTATTGCGTGTGGACAATTTTTACTTGATTTGTTGTAAGAGACTATTTTGTTGATTACAAATTGTTAACTGTGACAATTAAAGCTGGTGATTAGTGACTTCATTGGTGTCTTGTAATGTTGTTTCCCACCGTACCATACGATGATCAAGGAGACCACCGTAAAAATATATTTCCATATATAATATTTTAAAAGTAAACAAATAGTAAAAACATAAACATGTAGGTAAGTAACTCGAGATACGGTAATTTTACATCGATAGGGCGCCCACATTTTTATTTTTGTTAAATTTAATACAACATTAGTAGTTTTAGTTTTTATTTTAACTTAACTGGTAAATTATTAACGAAAAGTAATCCTGAGGAAGGTATTTCCTAAGGATAGGTTAGGAATAGAAGAACGGATAATCTTCGTCGTCATTATAGTGTTACGTAATACAGAACATTCTCGTACATTCGATAGTGTCGTTCTACGAGCTTCTCAACTAGCCCAGCCGGTGTGTGTTTCTGCCAAGGCCGCGTTGAAGTATCATCTAGAATTTTTGAGTGCTTGTCAAGGACGCATATTATGGAACCCTGCAGACTATAAATAGCAGCCCACACCTGCCGCTTAGTTTTCAGTTTACGTCGGGCGATTACTCAGTGCGTTTAAGTGGCAATTTATTCAAGTAAGGTTCGAAGGATTGTGGCGAGGTGTTATTGTGTTATAATTGTGCGGGACTCTATTAGTTGACATTATTATTGCGTGTGGACATATTTTTACTTCAATTGTTGTAAGAGACTATCTTGTTCGTTACAGATTATTAATTGTGATAATTAAATCTGGTTATTAGTTACTTCATTGGTATTTCGTTTTGCACTGTAGTACCACACGACGCCCGACGGTCAATGAGACCGTTGTAAAATATAATATTCGTCAGGATCAGAGTACTGTGTTAAAAGAAAGAAAATCTTTTTTGGAAAAACGTTTTCAGCTAAACTGAATTAGTGAAAAAAATTCACATAATTTAAAAAGAATGAGGAAACTTTTGAAAGCGTTGTGTTTGTGTTTGTCGGGGAGCGGAGAGGAGACTAAGTTTGTCGTTAAGTAAACAAGATGGAGAGGACAGTTGTAAACACGCAACTTTCTTCTTCTTCTTATAAGCGGAACGGTATTGTTTGGGAAAAACAACAACAGCACCGCGCAGAGCTGATAACTTGAGGGGGGGAGGAGTTTCTTATCGATATAAACAATGTGGTTAGTCCTTACTGGGATAAAATAAAAATAAGGTTAACTTTTTTTTTGACGTTTGTAATTAGCAATGAGAATATGCATTCTGTAGCGAAAGTGTAACCTCTTTACAATTATTTGTTGTAAGTGTTCAGGCTATAGACCGAAACCAAGGCTCGCGGGGTCCTATCTCCATTGCGCAGCCTCCTGGCCATGCGCACGAAAGTCACCATATATCTTTTGTTTCTCAGGTCATCACCTGCTCCCGCATGGTGGTCTCTTTTGTCTACCACCAACAGGTATAGGCTGGAACGTTTCCAAGCCAAAACCCTCCCTTCCTGTCGTTGTGTCCCCTTGGTTTGTGAAGAACGACGTGATTCGCAGGGGTCTCCGAGTTCCGACCTTGTCAGCCTTTGTCCGGTCGTTGGCTGTAACTCTTTTTGCTGCAGCCTCGAACTCATCCTTCCCTTACCTGCGAACTATCAGCGCCTCAGAACCACCACCGCCGATTCGCGTCAAGTGCCCTTGGGCGCTTCTCGATGACCCGCCATAAAGCCATTCCTCGCACTTACATCAGCCCCCAGCCCTAGAGTTCACAACTGAAACCAGTCCTTCCTTTCCCGCCTCCTAGCACGCTGAGCCAGCTGCTTGTTGCTGTTATCTTGGTCACCGGCACGGGACCATGACCGACGCTTCATGGCGTCTACTAGCTGGGATTGAGACAGGCAATACCTGTTGCCTGAATCGCTTACAGCGGCAGTATCCCCCCTCGCCTTCTGCGATAACGCGTTGGCGGTTTCCTTTTCCAGTTTTAGGCTACCTGTCGACTGAACCAGGCTCAGTTTATTTTCTGGCAACCATTGGGTACGACCCAGATGCTGCAGTCAACCCACGGGTGCAAGACACCCCGCCCGCACAATGCAATGCAATGACAATCTGAGCTGTGAGACTCGAAAACGCTATTTGGGAATTTTCTGTATACTAGTGTGCAACACTTTCGAAATTTGAAAGACATGTTTGAATTGGTATCCAAGTCACTTATTTGAAAAAATCTATATAATATTTACCGTATTTCTTCCGTCGTGTGACTTCTTGTTTCGTTCGATTGATTAACGCGTTTCGAAACGTATGTTTCGTCTTCAGAAATAAAAATTCACTCTTAGCAAGGTCGTTACATATTAACTTTCGAAATGTGGCTCTACCGTAGAATACTGAGCATTTCATGGACAGCACATATAACTAATGTTGAAGTTCTTATAAAGATGAAGAAAGAAACGGAAGTTATTAACACAGTGAAGATAAGAAAGCTTCAGTATCTGGGACATCTCATGAGAAATGAACAGAGATTTTACTTATTGCAGTCCATACTACAGGGATAAAGTACTTGGAAAGAGAGGAGTTGGGCGACCGAGAATCTCATGGACATGAGAAATTTAAGGACCTGGTTTGGCATGAACTGACTTATTCCGTGCAGCAGTGCAGAAAGTTAAAATAGTCTGTATGATATCCAACATCGGAAACAGATAGGAACTATCAGAAGAAGAAGAAGAAGAAGTGTGCAACAGTGTAATGTCTATTTGTGAATGTAACCACTGATACAGATTAATTTTATACAAAAATATTAAATAAGTAGGTGTATTTAAAAATCAATACGTTAGCTTAATTGTCGGTATCTATCAGTGACACAGTTTTCCGTTCAGGCTAAATCCTGTCAGCATTATCGCACAGTTTTTTATCTGCTCCTCCTTAACAGCTCTTCTCACTTATCAGTCACTGTTAAGAGATAACACCTAGATTTGTTTGTCGTCTTTCGAAATCGGTGCTCTTTATTGTGGCGGAATTGTCAGTACGCTGATTGAAAAATTGTAATACTATTCAGAATACTTTCACGTGTCATTTTACTTCCATGTTCCGTAAGGAAATGGAAGTGTGGTGATCGCAAAAAACAATCGTGTTCGAAATAAGGGCTGATTCTGATTATACCACCCTCAAAACGTGAAGAAAATCCATTTTCCGAAAAGTGTCTGTGTGTAGAATTGTTTCTACGGTGAACGATAACTGCCCCAAATTCGCACAGAATCAAATAACTTTTTGTATGTGTGCCCGAGTTGTAGAGGACTCAAGGCCTATTGATTTTGGTGAAGATCGGTTAAGGGAAAGCGGTAGTTTACTTGCAACTCTTATGCTTTAACAAGAGTAAAGTACTTAATTTTGATAAGTATAGTATCCTGAAAAGAAGGTCATAATAATCCACTGTAGAAAGGTAGGTGAAATATCTATAAATGAAAAGGGTAGTTGACGGGGAGAGGGTAAGTTTTTATATATGTACTACCTTATCGGCAACAAAGAAGTAGTTTCTATGGAAATATTTCATTTCAGTTTGTCAAACTTGTCATTCTTTCAATTTATATTAAAACATTTTTAATATAAGTCTTAGAACATGGAAGTCATGTATGGTTCTCCATACACCGATTTTTTATTATCCGCTAGTGGTGTTTATAAATTGTGTAACATATACCCCTTGAACGTGTACAGAAATGTTAAGAATTCACAGTAAAATTCAAACTAAAGTTCATCATCATCATCATCATCATCATCACCACTCCAAGGGTTAGGCCCTAGACTTGTTCTGGAACCCATCTCCTCCTCGGTCTACCGGCATCTCTCTTCCCAGTAACCCAAGACAGCCATGGGTGGACGGATATCAGGCATTCGGTTTAAGTGTTCACACCATCTCCTCTTGTGGTATTCAGACTTCTAGTGCAACGATACAATGTTCATGTCTGATGAAACTAAAGTTATGGGTGAAAATCGAAAAAATCGATATGGAGAACCATTCATGACTTCCATGTCCTAAAATTTATATTTAAAATCATTTAAATATTAATTAAATAAGTGGATGCTTGAGTTCTGAAAAAATTACGTATCAGCTAAAATGGTACCACCATGTCAGTTGGATTAAGACTATCCTCAACCTTCGTGAGGAAGGACTGTACTTTTGGATAAAATGTCTGTAGGTCGAACGAAGAGCTAGCTGCAGCTGCGATCTGATTCTTGTAATGAAATTGGACTCCCGCTGCGAGGGGCCGAGGGTGAATGATGTCTATAGTGTTACCAAAGTCTTTCCTGTCAATACTATACTAGTCATTTTTCGTTTTTAAAATCGAGTCTTGATTTCTTTCTTTCCATTTGTCTTCTGATTTCCTGAACGACTATTCTGTTCACCCGTATAATTATAAATTTCTCAGCAAAACATTTCTTTCTTAATACGTTTGTGTCTCCTGTTTAACGCCCACCATTCTGAGTCATGTCATAACGCTATATTCCACACAGGCTAGTAAATAACTAGCCATCAGGGAGGTCAAAATATTTTCAAGGAGGGGCAAACAATTTTCCAAAGGAGAAAAATATTTATACATATTTTTCATACATACACAAATGCACATATTAGTTTATAATTCTCATATCGTAATAGAAATAAATACACAGATTGTATTAATTGCTTTAATACAACAACACTGCCAGCGAGCCACAGGAAGCAAATCGATGTCCACCTTTAGGCTTGCACGCGTTGTGTTGGTGTGGGTTTCGACACTTTCCATTTAAAAAGCGTGCAAACATAATAAAATAAACATGAGTGAGGCCAGAAATAACGCGAATTTTGTGTGTGTGTGTGTGTGTGTGTGTGTGTGTGTGTGTGTGTCCTGCCGGCCTTTTTATTGCGGTAATCACAATAATAAAACTTTGGAAAGTAAACATTACATAATTGAGATATGCTTGCCTGCCAGGAACGATATATTTTCACTCATACGTGATTTAAATTAAAAAATGAAAAATATAGAGTTTTGTTAAAGTGAAATGAAATGTTTCCATAGAAACTACTTCTTTGTTGTCAATAACGTAGTACACATATAAAACTTATAAAAATTTACCTCCTCCATCATCAACTACCATTTTAATTTAAAAAATTACCCCCTCCCCCATTCAACTACCCTTTTCATTTATAGATATTTCATCTACCTTTCTACAGTGGATTATTATGACCTTCTTTTCAAGATACTGTATTTATCAAAATTAAGCACTTTACTCTTGTTAAAACGTAAAACGTTGCAGGTAAACTACCCCTTTCCTTTAACCGATCTTCACCAAAAACAATAGGCCTTGAGTCCTCTACAATTCAGGGCTGTATGCAAAAAAGTTATTTGATTCTGTTTGAATTTGCGGCTGTTATCGTTTGCCATAGAAAAAATTCTACACACAGACACTTTTCGAAAAATTACTTTTTTCATGTTTTGATGGTAGTACAATCAGAATCTGCCGTTATCTCGAACACGATTTTTTTGGCCATGACCATACTTCCATTTCCTTATGGAACATGGAAGTAAAAATACCCTCCAAATGTGTATCGACCACAATAGTTTGTAATTTTTAATTCTTCTTCTTCTTCTTCTTCTTCTTCTTCTTCTTCTTCTTCTTCTTCTTCTTCTTCTTCTTCTTCTTCAGGCCTTGGACCTTATAGCCCTTTGCGCACTCATTGTTCTGATCACCTTAGCGAAAATCCTATTATCCATCCTGCGGTCCTTCCTATCGAGTTTGGCAATAAGGAACCCTCGGCCGAAGTACTTCAGGGAAAGGCCGGTGATGGGGCTGTCACCTCACTGCTTCCGGCCTCGCACGATTTTGTGTAGGGTTTTCTCCCGTAGATGAGCTGCTCTAAGCTGACCTCCGGAGTCTCATCCCCCCCCCCACAAAGACGGTGAAAGGACAGTTAGGGACTTGGGTAAACAGATGTGTCGTTGTGGGGAGCTCCTAAGTTGAGACCTGTCCGGCAAGGGAAGCGCTACGCGCTACCAGTACGGTACGCTACCGCTGGCTAACAATTACTAATAGAAAATGAATTGATTCACATGAAGTCATTCACCGTAAAAGTCAACTACTTCGTACAACGGGTAATTGGCGCGCCAATTTGTTGAAAGCTAATTAACTTGGGCACTCTTGAACTTCAGTATGTGAAGAATTCGTTTCGGGAATCCCCTTCTGGCCGGGAATTGTGCCATATGTAGACTGTATATGGGGATTTACATGCTATCTGATTTGTGTACAGAGTGACTGATGTGACTGCAGACGATAATTGGTTTGTATTATTAGCGAGAACACGTCACTTGTCTTTCTCAAATTGTCTTACTCATTGTAGTCAGAACATGCAATGCCGTTTGTCAACAATTATTGCAATGACGGTGACTTTTGTAACAAGTTTATAAATAAATTAATACACAGTTTATTTATAAGTAATACACAGAGTTCACGTGAAACTAAGAATTACGTAAACATATACTGTACATTTTCTTTTTTTTTTGTAAAGAGGAGCGCGGGTGAGTTGTGCTTTATTATTAATATTCCGGCTGTACAATGTTTACACATTTTTCGGAACGTAGAGTCCTACAAAGTGATGTACTCTCCTCAATCGTTTTTAACATGGGTGTAACCAGGAACGGGGTTTTGGAGTTCAACGTCGCTCACAAAATTCCCCCACTCTTCCAGAAGCGTCATATTGTGTTGTCTAGATGCAAATAGGAATTCTTTTGGTACACATGTTTATAATTTAACATTTATTTCGTGTGTCACATTATTATTATTATTCCGGCTGTACAAAACGTTTACACATTTTCCGGAACCAAAGATTACAGAAGTGATTGAATTCTCATCTTCCACTGCTGCTTGTCCACCCAAAGATCTTCTTCAGTTTCTCGTTCCCTCAACATAGTCTGAATTTCTTCTGTCTAGGTGATAGGTGGTCTTCCTCTTTTACTTCGTCCTGGTGCGGTCCATTCCATAACTCTCCTTGGCAATCTTTCCTTTGTCATTCTTTTCGTGTGTCTACAGGTATTTAGGGGTGAAAGTTACGGCCAGTGGGAAGCAAGACAAAGAAATACAATCCAGAATTAGTTTAGGAAAGATGGCGATATCTACATTAAATGGAGTTGTGCTTTATATGGATGATATAATCAAGTGAGGAACAAGTTACAGAAGGCAGTATTTATGGTTTAGTAATGACGTATAGCAGTATGGGTTGAAGGTATAGGCTACTTATTGTGGAAGGTGACCTGGCGCCAACGTTCTACATCGACGTCGGAGACAGCGTAGCAGCTCAGAATTCTCCTTCCCTCTTTTATGTCTACCACCTCCGCCGTAAACCACACAAACGTTCCAAGGGAAGGAAAATTTACCGTTCTCCATCCTCTGGGTACGTCAACAAGGGGTCTGGAACCCTCTCCTCGCAAGGAGACTAACAACGCACACTTCGCTGCTACGGCATGTAAAAACATGAACTGTTGAAAAAAAAAAAAAAAAAAAAATTCAGCGAGGGCCGTGTGTAGGCGGCGTTTTCAGTACCCGTACAAGTGGTCGGGGGGGAGCCCCCCCCCCGTAGTCAAGAACTCGAGTCAAGTCCAGTGCCGGTTAAACAGGCCCTACCCTCGGTCGCGCCACCGAACGCCGGACGCTTTGTTCCGAATATCAGCCATACTACAGCCGAATATCGGTCAACAACCGCGTGCCTCGTAAGGCATTGTGGCCCAGGGTGGGTGTTTTGGAGGGAGGAGGAGCTACCGTTATTCAGCGGTATAGCTCCAGTCCACAGTCACCCAAAACCGTAGCTCCAGGCGCCACGTGGAGGCTGTGCTAGTAGGGTCCTGCATTTGATGTTGGGTAGGACCACTGGGATAGGGGTGGTTTCCTAGTGCAGGTATCTTGCCAAAGACGAAACAACCGTGACTCCTTTTCGTCAGACACACATTTTGGTCCGATGTCAATCACCCGCAATCCAGCCGAAATACCGGTCCGTCCCCGGGCCACGATGAAGCGGTATGTCTCAGGTGGAGATGGCAGATGTTGGAGCCACCGTGGATGACGGTATAGACCTCAGCGGGTTAACCCGCAGGCCTCCATATGTAGTGGGTATTGAAGCTACAGCCCAAAAGGTATTTAGATGCAAACACCGTGCTGACCAAATATTATAGTGGAAATTAAATGTTAGAGCAAGTCAAGATATTTAATTATCTCGGGTTTGATATTTCTTGTCATTATTATAATGACACAAGTAATAAGCTAACAGAATTTATGAACATTTGTGGAACGGTACGCAGAACGATTAGAAATAAAACACGAAAGGACACGGGTATGACTTTCAACACAGCGGAAACTTTTCCGATAGTTATGTACGACACTGAGTCGTGGACAGTTTCGAGACGGTCGTGAGGTATGATAATCTTTAAGTGGTATTTTGGGGCTGTTCACTCGTAGACAGAAAAGGAACATTGATTCTCTGAAATATCTCTGTAGCATCTACGAATGAATCAGTAAAAGAAAAGGAAACCAGTTAATTAAGCGAAGAATACACACAGATAGACTACCAGTGGCAGCACTACGTAATACAGACGTGAAGAAAGAAGATATGTAGATAGGCCGAAGAATCGGTAGACACAGGAACAGGCTCGGTGGGCCAAATCCGTGGTAGTGGAGAAGAAGAAAGAGGAGCGATATATTAACCGCAATTTCAGGTTACCCTCCAAAATATTCTCCTACTACGAAATCATCATCATTCGCAGTGATTAAAACAAGAATGGTTTATTCCAGTCTCAAACAGGAAAAGATTAGAGCTGGTCACTCCAGCGCTTCCTCGGGCGTCCCACACCTGTCCGTCCCTTCAGCTTATAGTTCCATAGTTATTTGAGGATGCGGCGGTCATCCATTCGGCGAAGATGTTGCCACCAATTCAGCCGATACTGGGCGATTCTGTCGCGTGTACTCATAATATTCAGTTCCTGCCGTATATCTGATTATATCAGTTCTATGATCGTGGGGAGTATACCCTGCCACGTGCCTGAGAAATCTCATTTCATCCGCTCACCCGCCAAAATCGGGTAATTATCCGCCGAAGTCATTAGTACCGGTTAGCAGATTTAAATATCTACGGTGTGGTTACAGTTCAAGGTCGCGTTTGAAATAATAACAAACAGCTGGTCTTCGTAACAACAGCTGACCTTGTAGATTCGGTGCGCTGCTGACGCGATTGTACATAACTTTGGTAAACACCGTGGCATTTTTGTTGTGGCCTATGTGTTGTACAGTATGTCAGAGAGAGAGAGAGAGAGAAACGTGCCGAAGTAAGTACAGTATAGTATTTAATTTATATTCTACGTACACATAACATGTCTACATTTTCTCCTATCTTATGGGGGATTTACAGGTTTACAAATAAAAGTAATAATTTATTGTTGTCGTTTTTATTGCTTCCGTAATCGTTTAATCGCGACTCACGTTCCTAACAGATATACGCACCTATACGTATAGACGTATTTAAACGTTCAGTCTCGTGTTGCTACATTATGCCTTCTTGATTCAACCTTCAGTCTCTGAATCACCTTGAGGATGTTTTCAGTGTATCAATATTGAGGCCTACACACACACACACACACACACGCGCGCGCGCGCGCTTCATTTTTTGAACGCGATCTAAAAGTTAAAATTATGTTACTCCGTGTATCCTGTTTTGCGAGCGAATAGCGTACAAAAACTGTGTTATTGAAATGCTGACAGTAAAGTTCAAGTTTGTAATAATTGAAGAGCGATTCATCAGCCAATATATGTAAAAACCTACAACCAAAATATTTGAAACCATTGTTAAAAGTATCATGACTTGCGGGTCAGAAGTTTGGACTACTCATAAACACACAAGAACAAAATTAATGACAGCAGAGATTTCGGCAATGTTTGGAGACGTTCGGCAAGAGTATCCCGACGTGAGAAATTTAGAAATGGAGTCGTTAAGGACAGAATGAATATGATGATCAATTCGATTGTTGATTAAAAAAAAAAAAAAAAAAAAAAAAAAAATGGTGTGGACACACGAAAAGT
Organism: Magicicada septendecula; assembly: GCA_034769895.1. Taxonomy (NCBI): domain Eukaryota; kingdom Metazoa; phylum Arthropoda; class Insecta; order Hemiptera; family Cicadidae; genus Magicicada; species Magicicada septendecula. Next base: position 907,957,963 of record CM068368.1, on the reverse strand, counting down.
ATGGCGCAGGAAAGATTGCCAAGGAGAGTTATGGAATGGACCCCACCACGAAGAAGGAAAAGATAAAGACCACCTATCACCTGGATAGAAGAAATTCAGACTATATTGAGGCAAAAAGAAGTTGAAGGAGATCTTTGGATAGGTAAGCAGCAGTGGAAGATGAGAATTCTGTAATCAATTCAATTCTGTAATCTTTGGTTCCGGAAAATGTGTAAACATTATACAGCCGGAATTATCATAATTCAGCCAATATAGTTGTCTTCTAAATCACTTCTCTGTCTGTCAGTCTCGCTCTCTCTCTCTCTCTCTCTCTCTCTCTCTCTCTCTCTCTCTCTCTCTCTCTCTTTCTCTTCCTTTTCAGCGTCTGTCGTCATTAGTCATATGTGCCATTAACGATTCCCAATGCCCACCTGCCAAAAGTCATCGAATTTTGTAAGTTCTTCGTACTTTTCTTCTTTCAACAGAGCGTTAGGCTAATAGTCGGTTGCGACCTGATCATTGCGCCTGCTCTTTGGTTTTCCGAAGCTTCCAAAGTCAATGTAATAATAATATCTCGTATGGAACTGATAGTGATTGGGACAGTAAGCGAACAAAATTTAGTTACATCTGTGGAACGATTCATATAGGTACCTGAAAAATAAAACACGTTAGGATACACGAATTAAATTTTATAAAACTGTGGCTGTCCCCACATTCCTGTATGATAGTGAGACATGCACTCTTGGTAAAAGGCACGTGCAGAGGATTCAGGCAGCCGAAATGAAATTTCTAAGAGGGACGCAAGGTTGTTCTGTGTTGGATTGGAGAAGGAACAAGAATATTAGACGCGATTTAAACATTGTATCATTGCACCAGAAGATGTGGGAAGACCACAGAAGGAGATGGTGTGAACACTTGAATCGCATGTGTGATATCCGTGTACGTGTGGCTGCCTTGGTTTATCACCCTACTGGGAAGAGAGATGTCGGTAGACCGAGGAGGAGATGGATTCCGGATCAGATCTAAGACCTAGTGCTTGGAGTGGCGATGATGATGACATTACATATACCACATTCTACCTTTCAGCTAAATGTTTCTAAAAAATCATATTGTTACAGTGAAAACAAAAAATATGTGTTACATATTATCTCTATAAGTATGTATATATACTGAAAAAGTCTCTCTCTCTCTCTCTCTCTCTCTCTCTCTCTCTCTCTCTCTCTCTCTCTCTCTCTCTCTCTCTCTCTCTCTCTCTCTCTCTCTCTCTCTCTATTTATGCACCTAAGCATTCAAAGAATTTCGACGAAACCGAAACATCGAAGCATGATAATGTTTTTAGGCTTTTGAAACGTATAATGTGGATTACGTTTGGTGGCTTACGTAAATCATTTCCAAACCACAGAGGATCACAAACAGAGCATGTAAAACCAAATTTATTCTCACTAAAACGTTTCCTAAACTCAATGTTAGTTGCGATTATTTCTGTCTTGATGCGCTCAGACTGTCAAATTTCTAGACTGTGGGGAATCGAAAGTGTGGAAGCGTCACGTTTTTCGATGACGTTACATTTTTGTGGAATGACCCCCAGCCTAAAAACATTATCATGTTAAAATAATACGAAACGTAATATGCTTCTATTTATGTTCATTGTAAATATCGATTTCATATATAATTAAAAATAGCCTATATAAACCCAACTATGTCCTCGTTTCATATGCGTTCCGTTCCGGGGGAGACTCTTAATTCTTTATGGCATATCCGTCGTAATCCAGAATACATACGAGCCACCTTTTACACGTTGAATCAGTTCACTCGCCACTCGACACTCTAGTTTTCACTTCTGCCGCCTGTCCCACGACACACCCATTTTTTTATTAACATGATAATGTTTTTAGACTGGGGGTCATTCCACAAAATGCGTGATGCAAAATGTATAACGTTATCGAAAAATGTAACGCTTCCACACTTTCGATTCCCCCACAGTCTAGAAATCTTCGGTCTCTGTCGTTTTTAACATGATAATGTTTGTTATATAGTAAATATATTTGTTATATAGTTATATAGAAAACATGATAATGTTTTCCACAAAATGCGCGATGTAAAATGTGTAACGTCGTCGAAAAATGTAACGCTCCAGGTGATGTTAGTAATAAATAAATTTGGTCACAGTGAAATAAGATGCATATCAGTGTATACTGTTCAGTGTTAGTCGTGATGTCTTCCACTGAACGTGTGCGACGCTTGCATCAACGACAACGCGAAGACAGGGATCGTGAAGAATTAAATGAATTCTTGATGAATACTCCGTTCGCATCAAATACAACTGAAGATGAGAAAATTCGCGCGTTTCAAACATTACATATAAACATTACATTTAGTTTATGCACATTATACGTTTCAAAAGCCTACAAAAATTATCATGCTTCGATGTTTCGGTTTCGTTGAAATTCTTCTTTTTCGCCAAAATAGTACTAATAATAGAAAATATCACGAAAAAGAAAATAAAAGTTTAAGGACAGCTTGTGTCTGACATAAACTGAAGCTCTCCTTGGTTGGAAAGCTCTCGTGCTCTGCCCTACATTCCTCGGAGTCTGTCACTGGTGTACCTAAATCTTGCAAATCGGCAATGAAATAAATAAAAATTAAAAATAAGTGTAGTAGGTCAGCCAGCCGTAGATTTATCAATCGCTCAGTACCTTAACCATGCGGCCAGAGAGCTCAGACAGAGGACAACAGAGTCGTCAGCAGCGGCTAAACTCGTTACTCACGACAGACCAGCAGACACCACCTTCCTCTGTATCTGCGTATCCTGGTCGTGTTTCTCTAATCCTTTTCCATATTCGTACCGTCCTTATTTGATCCTCGCCAGTAACTTGTAAACACTTTCTCTTATAATTCCTTTGTTCCAGTTATGTCTCGTTTTTTATTCGTGAAAGACACTAGGGTCGCCGCTCGTATCCAACTTTGACTTTACCGCCCCTCCCCTCTTCTAATGTACTTTCCTTATTCGTAATTTGCCACATTATATCACATAATAATAATAATAATAATAATAATGATAATAATAATAATGATAATAATAATAATGATAATAATAATAATAATACCATTTAACCAAGGACACATATAACAAGAAATCAATATCCATTAATGCCAAAATTAGCCATTATTCAACAGTAAATCGCCCGAAACACTTTATGCAGCTGAGTGACTCTGAACAAGAAAATGATGATGAAATAACTGGAAGTCACAGAAAGGAAAATATTAGGCAAAATCTTGGAATCAATAAAAGATAGAGAACAGTATAGAAGACGCTATAATAATGAGCTCTATACACGTATTGAGAAAATCACAGGCGTAATTAGAAAAATAAGAATTTCTCTCTGCGTACATGTTCAAAGAATGACTCCTGACTGAAGGGAAACTTTTTAACTATTTCAAAAAAAAAGCTCATAATGTCCAATACGTGGTTCAAAGAAACAGAAAAAGACATGGAAGAATTTCAGATTACTCAAGAAGACATTGAAAAATGCTTGCCACTCAAAAAGAAATTAAAAAATACCCAAGGTTTTCAGGAAATACTTAAGAAGAGGATAGGTGCCATCTGGACTGACAAAAGGAGGGAGAGACGTCGATCAAGAATGAAGGAGATGTGGGAGAGGAGGAAGAGAGGGGAGAAGAAGAAGGGAGGAACCAGTTGAACCAAACCTAGTCCACAGTCGCTCATACGCAAAAAATAATACTAATAGTAATAATAATAAATAGTATAATATATAATACTAATAGTAATAATAATAAATAATATAATATATAATACTAATAGTAATAATAATAAATAATATAATATATAATACTAATAGTAATAATAATAAATAATATAATATATAATACTAATAGTAATAATAATAAATAATATAATATATAATACTAATAGTAATAATAATAAATAATATAATATATAATACTAATAGTAATAATAATAATAATAAATATAATATATAATGCTAATAGTAATAATAATAATAATAATAATAATAATAATAAATATAATATATAATACTAATAGTAATAATAATAAATAATATAATATATAATACTAATAGTAATAATAATAATAATAATAATAATAATAATAATAAATATAATATATAATACTAATAGTAATAATAATAATAAATATAATATATAATACTAATAGTAATAATAATAAATAATATAATATATAATACTAATAGTAATAATAATAAATAATATAATATATAATACTAATAGTAATAATAATAAATAATATAATATATAATAGTAATAGCAACCCCTGTCAGTTTCACATAGAAGGAGATACAAGTGACCACAATTATTGTTTTAATTAATAATAATTCTGGGTATATTTTGAAACATAGACTATTTCATAAACCGAATAAGAATTATTCCTTAACACATCACGTGAAACTAGGTCCATCACTCGGTTAGGCAAATACCATCTCCCAACAAACATCAGCTTTCGTGTTCTTACGCGGGTCGGTGCCAATGGATTATCGGCAATCCTCCTCCTGTCAGTCGGTTGTCGACCTCTCTTTTCCAATTCCGTTTCAGTGGCCAACAGTCAGTCAGATAATGGTTTCGTCCAGCCTCCATCCGTCATTCTTACAACATGACCAGGCTAATTCAATTTAATTTAGAATTTTACCTTATATAATCCACTAGGCGATCTCAGTTTTTCCAAATACGACATGTTTCAGGGACTAAATCCCCATCCTCAGGTACAGTGAAATGCTATTCCCCTAATACATAGGGGTCGTCGAAAAGATTAAAACGTTTATACACATAAACACCACACGCACAAAACTCACTATGAATAAAATAACATATATACATATACATATGAAAACGTTATTCAAACGTAATTCAATTTGTTTGACAGCATGTACAAAGTCTCATTCCCGTTACGCTGTATCGTTGAACAGGAGATACGATGCACCCTCAAAATATGGTAGGCAGATGGATAGAGCGATGGGTAAGTAGGTAGACGGATGGATAGATAAGTAGGTAGGTTGGTAGATGGATCGATGGATAGATCCATGAGCAGATAGGCGGATGGATACATAGATAGGTAGGTAGACAGATGAATGGTTAAATATATAGATAGCTATTTATTTCCATTGAAATTTAATGGGTGTGAGCGGATAATATTTAACCATTGATGTAATGCTATTTTTTAAGTACGGAAATGGTGACCTCGTGTAATAGAAGAGAGAGAGAGAGAGAGAGAGAGAGAGGTTCTAATGTGATTTGTGTAAGAGAGAGTAAATTAATGGGCCAACAGAACTAATTGTGTGGTTGAGTCGTCATAGGGGACCGTACAGTGGTAGCATTGATGACGTCATACCGCGGCGCAACGAGCCGGATACTGACTGGTCATGCCCCCTCGCCGTATGGTGTTGCATACACGGTACATATGTTGCTTGCCTTTGTCCTCAACTTGTCTTCTTATAATTAATGTAATTATTTTTATTTTTATCGAACTCTCATATCAGTGGATATGACGCTTGGTTGCTAATACAGAAGCTCCGTTTTCGATTTCTCCGCATGATGAAAATGAAGGTGCGTGTTTTAGCATGCAGGCGGACGCACGCAGACTTTAGACATGAGTATTTAGAGTTAAAATATGAACAACACACGTTACTTATCACTGATTCAATTTTTTTTAAAGCAGGTTTCTCGTATATATATACGAGATAGATTTCTTGGTCTTGATAGATTTCTAAACCATACGTTTGAATTATCTGCTGGAATTCACAGAGCGAGATCTGCAGAACGTATTTGTTTCCATGTTTAGTCTAGAAATGCCGTTCTGTAAGATATGTTTTGACAATGAGATGGTAATTGTTTGTCATAAGTTTTTGAGTTTATGAAGAATACCCTGCAGGTAATTGGTGATTGCCTTCAAATAGGAGGATGATAAGGTTTATACAACTTGAATGATCAAGGATCAAGCAGTTCAGACAGGGTTGGACGGACCATGCGCAGAGGATACATCACGAACAGAGCAACTGATGTTTTATCTTTCCAGGAGAAACCACAGAGTCGGAAGACAGAAGAAAAGATGATCAGCTTAATGAGTGTGCAACGGACTGTAAGGTCCAAGCCCTGAAGAAGATAAGGTTTCTCCGATACCAGAAATAGATGAAAACTTATTAAGGATACGCCCGCCATTCTTAAATAATTCATTGTTACATTCCTAAGTTGTTGCAAAGGATAGAGATGACAAAATTGTCTATTTTAGAAGAGAAGTAAACAAGCAGATGAAAATAAAAACAAATAATGTAACGTGGCATCAGAGTATTCTGTTCCGTCTGTATTGTGTACACGTAGTTTGATTTTCCGTGATTTCCTTCTTACCCACAATAATATCAGAAATCGGGAGATGTAGCCTACTTGATGTCACATTCCCGTTAACTTGATTGTGTCGTCACTTATGACGTGGTTATAATGTTGATCATAAGTTGGCCACGTGTCAGTTCAATATTTGGCACAATTCGTTAAGAGTTATCCAGGAAAACAAAGGAAGAGACTCGACTACAATTTTATAAGGTAATTGCTGTGCCAAGGTTGTATGGTTCTGTAAGTTGGGTTGCGGTGAAGAGTTGGCTAGATTGACAGATTTTTTTTTTTTTTTTTAAACTGGTCTAAAAGACCAACCAACAATTTACATCTAATGTTATAATTTAAGTTACTTATACAGTCGCCCACTGGTGTACTGTATATTACTTTCTAGATTTCTGCACACACTGCACTACACTAATTCAAAAGTTTTAGTTCTCTTCAGCCTTCTCACTGTAATGGTGTTGTCAAGCAGTTGAATAGCTTCTACATTGATATGCTGGTGTAGTGCTTTGCAGCAAACCTTTTAATTTCACTGGCGACATCAGGGATCCTAAGGTCTCGATGTATATCACTATTTCTGATGTACCATGGAGCACTTACCATGTTCCGTAGCACTCTATTCTGGAAGGTTTGAATACATCTAATGTTCGTTTCTTTCGCACAACCCCACAGTTGAATTCCATAAAGCCAAATTGGTTTCAGAATTTGGTTATATATCAAAATTTTGTTGTGTATTGACAACTGAGAATTTCGTCCCAAGAGCCAATACAGTTGTCTATATTTGAGACCAAGCTCCGCCCTTTTTTTTCTGATGTGCTCCTTCCATCGTAGCTTTGTATCTAGGGTCATCCCCAAATATTTGGCAGTGTTTGCGCATGGTACTACAACACCATTTAAGGTAACTGGAAGACTGTTCTCTATCCTTTTGTTTGTAAAATTGATATGGACAGATTTCAGTTCATTAAGCTTAATTTTCCATTTCCCAGTCCACTGCTGTATCTGATCACTAGCATCTTGAAGCATGTTGGTAGCTTCACCTTAGGTCGAACCAATCGCCATTATAGCTGTTTCATCAGCGAAAGTAGCAACAGTCACATTCTCTGGCTGTGGCAGATCACATGTAAACAACAAGTAGAGGATGGGCCCCAAAACACTCCCTTGGGGCACACCTGCCCTCACTTCTCTTAGCTCAGAATAGTCATCTTCCTGTTTGACTCTAAATAATCTTCCGATATATATGATTTTAACACGTCAGCATATTGTTTTGGTAGCATTTTGTTAAGTTTATGTATTAAACCTTTATGCCAAACTTTATCAAAGGCCTGAGCCACATCGAGGAAGATTGTCGAGCAGATTAGCTTTTTTTCTAGTGCTTTTTCTATTGTGTCTGTTATTCTATGTACTTGGTCTATTGTGGAATGCTTTTGTCTGAACCCGAATTGATGACTTGGTATCAGCTTTTTTCTCTCTATTACTCGATTTAGCCTTTGCAACAGAAGTTTTTCAAAAAGCTTTGATATAGTTGGCAACAGTGATATGGGCCGTTATGATTTGGCCTCATTTGGCGGTTTGCCTGTACGTAGCATAATAACTTCTGCCACCTTCCAGACACTAAGAACATGCTTTAGCCTAAGTGCCGCATTGAATAAATATGTAAGCATAACAATCCCTTTCTTAGGCAACTGCTTTAAGATCTCACCTGTAACGAATGTATGACAGATGAGAGGATTCTTGCGATTTGTTAAAGGCTGCACGCGAAAATATGGACTCTACAATGAAGATATTCGCAGAGAGTTGAAAACGTTTAATATCCCAGATCCTATTCCAGAAAAACAAAGAGAGATGGATTGATACCAGATGGTAGGTTGCCTAAGGAAGGTTGGCAACACAAGTCTGTTGGATAACGAAGTGTAGGAAGAACTAGGGGACGTTTGTGAAGTGGATGTATTCCTTTCGGAACGGAACAGGTGATTCACCTACTCCCTGTCGGAACAAAAAGAAGCAGAACGAGATATTTGGCTCGCTCCTGTACGCGATGATTTAGGTCTGTTTCCTCATCAGCGCTTACATTTGAACTAATCATTGTTCCCAGATATTCTGTCCTCTTGGTCTGTTCCAGTTGTCTTCCTCCCCAGTTGATATTTGCGTCCCCTTCATGATTTTGCTGTTGTGTTCATTGATCCTCATTCCTCTGCCCCTGATGGCACTTGCCCTTCGAGTACAGTAGCACTCCAAAGTTATTCCTTTCTCTTTGCAAATTAGAGCAGTATCACCACCATAGACCAAGACTTAGCCATACACTTGTGTCATTCTAAAGACTCCTACTCTGCATTTTGTTGTTCTTCTTTTACGCTGCTTAAGATCTGGTGGCAACATTGAAGCGGTGGAATGTATAAAGGAAGATACGTGTAAAGGAAAGGTCGCCTTCGAAATGTGGACTCAGACAGGCTCTGAACGTTTGAGCGAAGATCGTATTATTGCCCACAGGACACCGGGATAAGGTGTGTCTGGCGAACGGGAACCGGGGTTGCCTGGTCCCTGGGAAATCAGCTGCACTAGGAAACCACCCGTGTCCTAGTGGTCCTAGCCAACGTGAAGTGCAATGAACCTTACTTGCATAGTCTTCACGCGGCGTATCCCTGTTCTTTTGGGGGAGGGCTGCTAAATGTAAGTTGTCGCGTGGTTGGTTGGGCCTGCGGCTACGGTCTGGGAGGTAGCGAGCTTGTGGGGTCCTTCTCCTTCCGAAACACCCGCCCTGACGGAGTCTGGCTTCTGGGGCACGGGGCTTATCGATGTTGGGTGGTATCAGGACTAATCGGAACAAAGCGTTCCATAGTGAGATCCGAGGATCGGGTCTGTGTAGCCGCCGCTGCAAGAGCCTGTACCTGACGAAGTGCGTTATTGTACTTGAGAGGATAGGGTTCCAGCCCGCTGGTTGACGTGTCTAACGCAGGGGTCTCCAACAAACTTTTTCACTTAAGGGCCGAATTGAAAAATCTTGGAAGTCAGGCGGGCCCAACAACATAAATAGCCTATATATTTTGTAAACTTATTTTTTTTACGTTTACGAAATTATCAAGTCAATAAAATAGGTATTTAAATAAAAATTAAGCAGACTTATCCAAAGAAAACAAATTCATTTATTCAAAATAATGTAAATAAAAGTAAGGAAAAAATAACATTCAAAGATACTTCTTATGTATTATTTTTTGGCTTTCTTATGTACGTATGGGATGTGTGGAGTTGCTTCTGACATATAATGTCTGTCCATTTTGGGTCAAATTAGATGCTCCTATCACTAGAATGGATTTCAAGTGTTCTTCTGAGAAGTTAGCCCTGTGCTTTGATTTTATACTTATTTCTTGTTTAATGATTTAGTAAGATGTTATAATATTTGAAGTATTTTGACAATCTGTTTAAAAACTGCACGCAGCATCGGCCGGGTTGCCGCGGGCCGCTAGCCGCAGTTTGGAGACCCCTGGTCTAGTGGATGGAGAGCGAGGACTTTTCCTGCCTTTCCCTAAGTAGCGATGGTATATAGAAATAAAGGAGCGCTGAAAGGAGTCTTTAGAACTGGTGTGACGTCTCGGACGTCGAGATACAGTGGTGGCACCAAGTCACCCTCCACAGTACATGCCCACAGAAGGACCAAGTGGGTGGGCCGCAGATGTGCAAACCAATGTCCATAGATGTGCGAGTTATAAGCGGTGAATAAGAGGCCCCGGACCGAGGCGTAGCGTCCGCTCAGTATGGAAGGATAACCACTGACATGATCATACTTGTCAATAACCAGTAGGATACCCAATGACGTCGTATGCCCAATTTGCTATAGCAAATGTTAAATATAGCGCTATATTTAATAATGCTATAGTAAATGCCAACATTAAATGTGTACTATCTAGTGTTGCCTTGTGCCATGTAGGAGAGGATCCAAAAAGGTAGAAGATGTTGTTCTTGATGATGAAAACAACTGGAAACTTCGAATCAAATGAGTTGGTCCTCCAAATTGAGGTTGTAGGAAATCAGAGCATTTCAGGCTCCTGAACAGGTAGAGAAATTGGCTAGTCTAAACGTTGGGAATCCGGAATCAAATGACCTGGTCCTCCAGATTGGGGTTGTAGAGATAGTTTCTGAACATTAATTACTATACTTTCACATGTGAAACTTACTTTGTATATATTCCTCGTACGACGTTTCAGCGTGATGTTCGCCTTCCTCAGCGAGGTGTGATACTGAATGTCCCTAATATAGATAGTTTCTATATTCTTTATCACTCGGGAAGATTTATATTGCAAAACATCCTACAGAGGGCTGAGACATGAGGAACAGATGAGTAGCCAACATTGGAAACCGGGATGTGAGAGGCAGCGAGAGCCATAATGAAAACTCTGATGTCGGAAGAAGACTAAGTGAATAGCTTTGTGGCACAGAATGTAGTAAATGAGAATTCCCGGGAAAGTGTTTCCGTACTTACCACAAAAAAAGAAAGATTTTGGAAGACCATATAAAAATAGTTACACCTTTGATCTGAAACAAGTGAGCAGATGAATGCGCGAACGGTGGCGGAGGCGTGATAAAGGGACGCTTAAACATACAAAACTAATAAGACGGACATGCTGCACGCCTTGTACTCAATCCTCTGTTTGTTGTAATCGTTCCTCGCTTGAACGAGACCGCAGGCTTCACGGTTCGCATCGATTAGATTCGATTTACCGATTAGAACTGAATTTCTCTTTAATTCGATTGCGTTCCGTTCGGTCGGGGTCTGCTGAGTCGACACTCGACGTAATTGTTGTTCGGACTGAAATATTGCTTAGAATGGTTGGTGTATCGAATCCGCGGGTCAACCCGTTGACACATCACTTTCTCTTGCCCGCTGTGTATGTCGCAATTACTGTTGTATCCTGTTTGTTTGTATCTGTGCCAGTAAATTAACGCGTTTGTTGTAGTATCCTTTTGTTTTCCATGAATTAATTACATTCTGCAATTATTAACGAGCGTTATGTCTCGCAACGATCGGTGTTTCAGTGAACAGTAATGAAAACAGTATTGCTATTCTGTATTTCGTTGATCAGAAAATTTTTGTTCCTCCTCCTTCTTCTTCTTCTTCTTCTTCTTCTTCTTCTTCTACTCATCCTGCTCCTTTTTTCTGTTTCTCCTCTTCCTCCTCGGCTTCTTCAAGTCTAGATTTAAGCAACTCCCAACTAAACTTGTCTACCGTCACCACTTTGACCTCTGTTTCCCATAATAATGCCTGGCCTTCCTTCTTTTTTCTGCCTACTGTAATTTCAAATTCTTCATATACACTGTCATACACTGAACATATGGGCATCATTATACGGGCTCTAGTTTGTAACGTCATTATAATGGACCTTTTATCCTCAATGGTCTCCATGCTTTATACAGTTCCTGAACGGTACGAATTTTATGTCATGCCCTTTCAAACATAAAACTATAGTTTATACTTTAAGTACTAATAGCAGTTGTAAGATGGAGGCATTATACAACTATGTCCTCTCTGTAAGATGGAAACAACTCAGCAGTCCAAAGAGTCTGGAAAACTCAATTAAGTAATGCACTTCTTGACTTCGGATCGATATTTATTTAATTAAACTCTAAAAAAATTTAATTGAATTTTACTCGAGTATGAGCCAGATTTTGTCGTACGAAGTTTGTAAACACGAGAAAGCTGGTAAAATTTAATTAAACTTTACAGCTGTAGCGTTCCAAAATCGGGAAAATGCATTATGCTGTAGTTGGATACACGGATCCGTCATGGACAAAAAACGCAAGAATTTAACTGTCTTAACTTTGTACCCACTGTAGAATATAATATTATTCTCATCATCACCACCACTCCAAGGACTAGGACTTAGACCTGTTCCGGAACCCATCTCCTCCTCGGTCTACCGGCATCTCTCTTCCCAATAGGGTGATAACCCAAAGCAGCCACAGGTAGACGGATATCAGGCATGCGATTCAAGTGTTCACACCATCTCCTTCTGTGGTCTTCAATCTTCTGGTGCAATGATACAATGTTTAAATCACGTCTAATATTCTCGTTCCTTTCCGACCCAAGAGACAACAACCTTGCGTCCCTCTTAGAAATTTCATTTCGGCTGCCTGAATCCTCTGCACGTCCCTTTTACCAAGGAGTGCATGTCTCACTAGCATACAGGAATGTGGGGTCAGCCACAGTTTTATAAAATTTCATTCGGGTATGCTTCCGTGTTTTGTTTTTCAGGTACCAACGAATCGTTCCACAGATGCGTCTAAATTTTGTTAGCTTACTATCCCAATCAATATCGCAATATTATTGTCTTTATTTAATTAACAATCAGAAGTTTACATTCTGTAAGCTAATTGGATACAAGTATAAACATAACGTGATTGTCAATGGCTTAGTGACTACATCAGGTCAGTTGGACATCTTCTTTTGAGTCTGCTGTTAGCTTCTGTGCGCAGCAGTGCACCTGTCAGCGGATTCTCATGGGTTCCGAGTTTACCATGAGGTTTTCTGTTTTTATGATGAATTGAGTCTTGTACAGAACTTACTCCGAAGTCACTGTAGAGCAGTGATTCTCAACTTTTTGATTAAAATTAATTCCTGGGCTGTTTGGCCATGGTCCAAAGTGTCTAACAAAACCAGACGTTTCGGCAGTACCACTGACTGCCATCTTCAGTGAAAATGAGTCAACGCTAACGTGGGATGTAGTACTGTGGTCCTAACGTGCTACGTTACCTAACCTACACGAACACATTTGAACAGTACGTCAGGACCACAGTACTACATCCCACGTTAGCGTTGACTCGTTTTCACTGAAGATGGCAGTCAGTGGTACTGCCGAAATGTCTGGTTTTGTCAGAAATTTTTAACCATGGCCAAAGAGCCCAGGAGTTAATTTTAGTCAAAATGACACCGACCGTGTAAGCCTTCAAGCCTTCGTACAACTTAATGATTCTCAACCTTCTTAAGTCCGGGACCCGGCTTGAAGGATATTACACTTCATTGGACCCATAACCATTGGCACCGTCTGAATTATTTGTACGGGTGTGCACCCAGGTTATAATCATATTTTTGCTAACGTCGAATACCTTAAGACTTTTTTTAACGCTGAAACAAATTATACGTACTTGATTCTGTTTAATACTAATATAATAGGTTTTTTAGAGACAGGAAATACATTTTCGAGCCGGACTTCACTGTCCACAGTCGTTCGCGCCACATAGGGTGAGCGTTTGATTTGAAACACACTAAGTGGAATTGACTATCATTCTCAATACTTTAGATTGACAATCTGTCAACCGATATCTGTGGATTGTTACACGCCTAAACTTCTACAAGGTGATCGCCCTTCCCACGCTTCTTTACGGGTCTGAGAGAGGCCAGGCCAGTCGTATCCAACCGATATCTGTGGATTGTTACACGCCTAAACTTCTACAAGGTGATCGCCCTTCCCACGCTTCTTTACGGGTCTGAGAGAGGCCAGGCCAGTCGTATCCAACCGATATCTGTGGATTGTTACACGCCTAAACTTCTACAAGGTGATGGACCTTCCCACGCTTCTTTACGGGTCTGAGAGAGGCCAGGCCAGTCGTATCCAACCGATATCTGTGGATTGTTACACGCCTAAACTTCTACAAGGTGATGGACCTTCCCACGCTTCTTTACGGGTCTGAGAGAGGCCAGGCCAGTCGTATCCAACCGATATCTGTGGATTGTTACACGCCTAAACTTCTGCAAGGTGATGGCCCTTCCCACGCTTCTGTACGGGTCTGAGAGAGGCCAGGCCAGTCGTATCCAAATGAGATTACTCAGGCACGTGGCACGGTATACTCTCCATGATCATAGAAAAAATAGAGATATACGGCAGGAACTGAATATTATGAGTTTACTCGACAGGATCGCCCAGTGTCGGCTGAATTGGTGGGAACATCTTTGGCGAATGGATGACTGCCGCATCCCCAAACAACTATAGAACTGTAAGCCGAGGGGACAGAGAGGTGTGGGACGTCCGAGGAAGCTCTGGAGTGACCGGCTCTAATCATTGCCTGTTTGAGACCGGAACAAACCATCCTCAGTTTAATCCTTGAAGATGATGATGATCTTTGAATTATTACCTAGATGGATTTGCTGGCTGGCTTATCATGACAACTGAATATGACAAATGTCCATTTAGGTATTATTAAGGCTGTGTATATTACGGTGTTATTATTTACTTGTAAATTTGATTTCCTTTTTATAGTTCAATTCAGTTGTTGAGTGGTTAAATATACTTGGTTCCTTTTTTTTGCTGTTTTCGTGTCATCCTGGTGTGTTTGTCTGTGTACATTATTCAAAGTATTTGAGTTCATTTTTCTCTTGTTAAGTGTGAAAATTCTGTAGCTGAATTTACTTCCCTTGTTGCTTATGCTTCATTTCTTAAAGCAGACATTTGAGTAGGTTGAGGTGGTATTGTTAGTTTGACGCCGCTGTGCTGGCTATTATGGCCGTACCATCTCTGGTTGTCAGTAAACTGAGGGTGTAAAACTACATCGAGAACACTACTTTGTTTTATCGGGTATCGTACAGATTTCAGTTCCACAGTTTTACTTGGAATTGGCGGTCGTCTGTTGAACTATGAGCATGATGCTGTATGTTTTTTTTGTAGTACTAGAAAGAATAAACATGGTGTGTTTACTCGTTGTTTGTTCTCTGTCTTAAACAGATATTGAAATAATTAAATAAGTTTATTCATTATCTTGACTACACCAAAAAGTACTTTTCAGTTCCATCCACATTAACGTTCACCAACAATTTGTCCACTAATAATTGATTTCTTTAGTTTTCTGCTGAAGTTGCCCAAACCAAAATTGTGAACTTTTTCCTATAGTTTGTGCTGGTAAGCAATTGAGTGTGCAGGAAAACGAAAAATATAATAGTATTACAATAGTAATACTAAAATATATATAAGTGCAATATATTTAATATTTACTACTATTTTACAATCAAGATATATTGTTTCCTTACTTGGAACATGTTTCGGGAGTTAGATATGTTTCCCATCCTCAGCTATCTTAGTTTTGATCTTGTGGAATATTTGTTGTCCGGGTTGGTTGTTGCTATGGCTTCCTGTTGGCTTTTTGAAGTTTAAATTGATAATATTGGTATAAACACGACACAATTTTCAAAACACTTAACATTGTAAACACTCACAAAAGAAATAGGCTATATATCCAACACACACACATACAATAATACAAATTTAAGCTTCAAAAAGCCAATAGGAATACATAGATACAACCAACCTGGACACAAATATTCCACAAGATCAAAAACTAAGATAACTTAGGGTGAGAAAAATATCTAATTTCCGAAACATGTTCCAAGTAAAGAAACAAATCCAAGAATGTAAAATAATAGTAAATATTAAATAAATTACGCATCAAGAAACTGACTGTGTCAAGAAGCGTTTGTGTAAATGTATTAGTATGACTAATTTTTTTTTAAGATCCGATTAAATTCTCAAAGAATTGATAATTACTAAAACCTACAATAGAAACCTAGTAATATTAGGTACGGTCGGTTTGGCTAGTTTTTCTAAATTTTTGGCTGGTTTACAGGAAAACTGCATTTTCGAAAAATACTGTAGATATGTACAAAATACTAATAGATTATGTTCATAAACTTAAATAAGAGAAATTGTTATGGTCGCCTTTAACAAACTAATACCGCAAATATAGATAGACGAGAACGAGAAATATTAAATAAGAGTGGTTTGGTCGGTGGTTCTGTTTTTTCCGTCGATTCGCTGAAAAAGTGTATATTACAAAACGAAGAATGTAAAAAAAAAACGATAGGATATGTGTAAAAACTTAATATAGGAGGCTGGAGATCCCATTTAACGAAATAAGTACAGAAAACAGTAGAGATATTAGAACATTTAAGTAACGATATAAGCTGAAAAATTAAGTGTTTGTATTGACAGTCGTAGTACTGTGTCAGCCGTTTATTAACGAATCAGATGAACTGCAATAAGCACGACTCAGTTGGTGTTTTTTACGAGAAGCACTTGAAACCATCATCACATGTAGCCAAGTTGGTTTGATATAAACAATAACAAACCAACCCCCCTTTGTGTACTTTACTCTGTCCAATATCCTGTAAACGGCTGAACGTTCCGCCCAATCTTCTTTGCTCCCCCCCCCATATACTGTAGTTGGCTTCAAAATTTATGTCGAACGAAATGCGGGAGAATTGCTTCAGCCTTTTTAGAGGATCGTTTTTTTTTCTTTAGTGGAATTGATTAATAAAGCGAAAGAGATTTCCCTGTGCGTTTCAGCACTGCCGACGTCTGAACTCTCTGATTACCCCGTCACCACAGTCACTTAAGGAAATGTCTAACTAAGACACAATGGTCTGTCGATGTTTTAGGGTTATGGTTATTTGTTTTTGTGTATGCTTTTAGTCAACATTACCACAGCACCAAAATAAAGTCAACATTAAGTTGAATATATTATGTATAGACACAGGCGTAACTAGAACATTTCCGGCTTCTTGTACTCAACAATTTAAAAAATTATATTGTAAGATTTTTGAAGTGAAAACTTCTATAGGCACGTTGGGCGATTTTTGGATGGGTAAAATCTTATGAGTTCGCGTCACCGACATGCTAATGCTAACATGATATCTGTAGCTATAAGTATGACGTGTTGCGCGTGGCCAGCAGTGAAAGTATAGATTATACTTGTGTGTAATACTATTATACTACAATTATATTATACAATTGTAATACTATTATTTATACTATTTAACACACTTTTATCGTTTACGTACTTTATTTTGGAGTTTCTTACGCTGCCGAATTTGCTATCGCGTGTTCGATCCCTAGCGCGATTTCGGCTTTCCGTATTAACAATTAACGCAATACTCATGATCTATTTTACATTATTTTTATTCTTATTAATTACTTATACTATATTATATGATATTTACATAATTGTTATTTGTCCGTCTGGCTGTTAACTTAGGGTTTATCGTCATGTCTAATGTCGAAGTATGTATTTTTAATAGTTTTTTTATTATTGTAAGATTTTAACATTAGTGCTGTGTATATGTATATAAGTAAAGTTAAATTGACTACGTGGAAAGTTTAATGTGCGTATACTGTGCATTGTTTAAATTGTGTTTTAGTTTGATCATTATTTTAAATGTTCAAATGTAGGATCACTGTGCAGTACAAAAGTGAGTACTAAATATGTTAATATTTTTATATAGAAAAATGAATAACATAAACAAAGCATGTATTTTCAAATATTTCCAATATTCGTATCAATATTTCCGTTTAAAAATTTGATATTATTTATTTTTTATTTTTGATATTTGACCTCTGCCATACATCATGCAATGAGTATTTCATAGTGGCTTAGGAGTTATCTTACTAGCGTGGTAAAACAAATTTCTAGTTGTTCGATAGTATTTTTGCCGCGGTTTTTAAAATTAAAAATTCTATAAAATTTTATAATAATTTTAGATTTACGTGTTGAATTCTGAAAATATGGTTACTAATTCAAAATTATTTTTTATTAGCTTATATGTGAAAACCAGACTGATGTTAAAGATTTTAATTTACAAAAAATTTTAATTTTTGATACTACAATTAATTTGAATATCCAAAAAAACCACTGTTATTTCATAGTTTTAAGTTTTCACTTCTGTCGGCAGTCCTCAATGACTGCCTATTTTGAAATTTTTTTTTATTAATTACAGGTTACTATTTCAAAAAATAGCTTTGAAATACCTATTTTAAAAAACGATAACTGACAACTTTTTTTTTCGGGTAAGAGCAACGTAACAGGCGGCCGGTAACACGAGGTTATAGCAGGCCTCAGCCGAGATCCCCCGTAACTGTTTTCCAACACTGTCGCTTTTTGCCGCCTGAAGAAGATCCCCCGAGGAGGGTGGGATTCGAAACGTTGTCGACGGTGTCCCTATGATATGACAACGTACCACGGCCTAACAGCCCGGTTATTTAATCATTCTGAGTATTTTCAAACCGGACGTGTGAGCTTAAGACAAAAACACAGAACAATATATGGAAATAAAATATCGGTATGGAGAACCATACATGACTTACATGTTCTAAGATTTATATTTAAAATCATTTTCTAAATGAAATATTTCCACAGAACTACTTTTTCCTTCAGAAGTACTGTGGTCACTAACGTATACCACCTAACGTTAGCGCACTCGATTTTCACTGATAATGGCTGTCGATGGCATTGTCGAAACGTTTGTTTTGCAGAAAACATTGACCACGGCGAAACAGCCAGGGAAGGAATTTTAACAATAAACTACTTCTTTGTTGCCGATAACGTAGTATTATCCATATAAAAAAATATCCCCTCCCCCTTCAACTATCATTTTCATTTATAGAAAATTATCCCCTCCTCCTTCAACTACCCTATTCATTTATAGATAATTCATCTACCTTTCTACAGCGGATTATTATGACCTTCTTTTCAGGATACTTTATTTATGAAAATCAAGTACTTTACTCTTGTTAAAACGTAAAACGTTGCAGGTAAACTACCTCTTCCCCTTAACCGATCTTCACCAAAATCAACATGTCTTGATTCCTCTACAATTCAGGCGTATATGCAAAAAATCATTTGTTTCTGTTTGAATTTGCGGCAGGTATCGATCGCCAAAGAAAACATTCTACACACACACTTCGGAAAATGACTTTTCTTTATGTTTTGAGGGTAATACAATCAGAACCATCCCTAATCTGGAACACGATTTTTTTCGCTATCACCATACTTCCATTTCCTTACGGAACATGGAAGTAAAAAATTCATTGTGTGTATGGTCACCAAGTTGCAATGGTTAATTTTAAATAGGTTAGATACCTGATAATCCTTCATGCAACTTACTTGGTCGCTATGCACTTGTGTTACGAATGCACAAGTGCATAGCGACCAAGTAAGTTGCATGAAGGATTATCAGGTATCTAACCTATTTAGAAGTAAAAAAAACTTCGCCCCAAAATTTGTTTTCTGTCCGGACCATACGACCGTTCAGCCTCCCGCTTGTGAGACGAGTTTGATGTTAAGAAAACTTATATTTTAGACGTGTGTACGAAAGAAAAAGTCAGGAAAGAAATGAAACGAAGGTAGGGTTACACAGACAGTGTGCGTGAGAAACGGTGCAACGCAGTCATGAGAAACTGCCTGACCTTGGTACACAGAGATAACGACCGCGATAAGCTCTGATACACAAACTAACTGATTCTCACCGCTGCTAGCTGTGAACAAGATAAACAGTCTTGATTGAATACGAATCTGTTTTTTATTTAAATTTATTTCTGCAGTTAATTTTTTTAATGTTAAAATAATTATGATTTGTTCTTAAGCGTATTCGGAAGAGCTACTACTACGCTACCTTCTTAGTCGCCATATTTCGGGCTTGCAGAGCCTCCACACATGCGTGACAGCCTTGATTCCTAAGGTCCAACCGTCCACTTTGTGACCGATCCTTCATCTTTTGCCAGTGACTTGCCCTCAGTTTCACTTGCTTTGCTGGTGATGTGAGTGAGAAAGGGTTTCATTTATTGTCTACGATAAGCGTTGGTTTATGATTCATCATCATCATCATCATCTTCACAACTCGACATAGGCAAAGCCCTGCCTGTTCCGCCTTCAAAGATCCTCCAGCCCACACACCTGTGTCCTATAGTTTGTATTTCCACACTTGTTTGGCCAGCCTGGAATCTGCCATTCTAAGTGTTCTTTCCTCTGTATCTAAGTGTTGTCTCCTAAGTGTTCTATCTAAGTGTTTCTATACCAACCTCTGTTAGTTCCGTGCACATAGTTACATATACAACATAGAAAGGCATATACAAGCATGCGTGACCTTGATTCCTAAGGTCCAACCGTCCATTTTGTGACCGATCCTTGCCACTGAACTGCCCTCAACTTCACTTGCTTTGCTGGTGATGTGAGTGAGAAAGGTTTCATTTATTGTCTACGATAAGCGTTGGTTTATGATTCATTATCATCATCATCATCATCTTCATCATCTTCACAACTCGACATAGGCAAAGCCCTGCCTGTTCCGCCTTCAAAGATCCTCCAGCCCACACACCTGTGTCCTATAGTTTGTATTTCCACACTTGTTTGGCCAGCCTGGAATCTGCCATTCTAAGTGTTCTTTCCTCTGTACCTAAGTGGTGTTTCTGTACCAACCTCTGTTAATTCCGTGCACATAGTTACATATACAACATAGAAAGGCATATACAAGCATGTATACATGGAAAGGAATAAACAAGGAAGTTTCTTCATCTCATCACCGCTTCACAACACAGCATAGGCAAGACGGTACCTGTTCCGCCTTCAAAGATCCTCTAGCCCACACACCTGTGTCCTATAGTTTGTATTTCTAGATTTGTGTGCCCAGTCTTGAATCTGACATTCTTTCCATCGTTGTTTATAACATTTTAATTTATCATTCAAGTTAAAAACTTGTAACTCTTCTTTTTTTTACGGCCTCATTCCTTATACGGTCCAGTTTAGAACACCTTTTAACTCCTCTTAAGAACGCCATTTCCGAGGCCTGTATTTTACTGTAATTTGTCTTGGTTGTTGTCTATAATTCACACCCATAGGACAGTACAGGGGCTGCCATAACTTTGTAATACTTTAATTTTGTATCTCGACGTACCTTGTTTATGAAAATACGGTTGATTGTCCCACAGATCATCCGGAACTTACCTAACTTGGTTTATTATTAACTCCTCTAATTCGATGTGCTATCCAAGGTACTATCAGCAATTCGCCTTTGCAACCGAACAAGGAATGTGGTGACGTATGCCATTCCACTGCCCGCATCACTGTAATACTACACATTTAAAATACGTTTAACACATTTTCGGTATTACTTGACTCTCTCTCTCTCAAGGTATTCCTTGTAGCGAAAAAAAACACACTTTAACAAAATATTCAGTAAATTACACTTACATACAATGTACGAACGTTCGATCTAATACGCACACAACTTTACAACCAAATACGTGTGAACAATGTGTTCAGAAACAGTAATACCGCGCCAACGCAAGCACGCACTATCATTCAGTAGACCCCCCCCCCCGCTCCTCAGGCGTCTCGTCAGCAAAGCTTGTGTACGTACAGTATATCAGCAAGCATTTCATTTGTAAAACGGATTTCCTTACGATCACTTTCTAGTAGCGTACCAGCCTCTGCTGTATTCCCGTATTACAATAGGATTATAGGATTCTGAATTTTGATGTTCTGACCCTAAAAATCAGTAGCAGTCTTCAAAAACTAATGCATTTTTGAAAGGTACTAAAGGTTAGAGAAAGGAATAGTGATACAATGGAACCTCACTAATTTGTCTCTCTCTGTAATTCGTCACCCACTCAAACTTTTTTTCTTTTTCTTTATTAACAAGCGAGTAACATATACGCTCTAATTATAGCCGGGGTAAACCAGAAACGTGCCGATTGTGGCCGGTGTTCTAAAAATAGCCAGGAGAACGGATTACGAAAGGTATTGGTTCCGAGAATGGGTATTTCGTACTTGTGTACACGGCACAATAAGTGTTGTGTTGTGTTGTGTTGTGTTGTGTTGTTACAGCGTAATACGTTTCCGGAAAATTCAGAGTCCCCGAGGCCTAGTGCTGATTCCCTACCAGCATTTAGTAGTTTAAATGAAGGCGACGACGTCAAAAATTGGTGTGAAATAGACTTGCCGGATGTAGGCTACGAATTGTTTAGTGATGATGAAATTGTTACATACGTATCCACAGAACCTACAGGAGCTAATGATGAAGAAGATGACCAGCCAATAAAACCTGCGATCTCTTATAAGGAGGCCGTTCAATCACTGACAGCAATCAAGTGGTACGAAGGCCAAGATAAAGCAGAACTGCCTAAAATAATTTCACTGCGCCAGATACATAATTTTCCTTTTGAAAAGTACGGTCGACAGAAAAAACAGAGGAAAATTACAGATTAAATAATTTTTTTTTTTGCAATTACAGTGGTCAACTTGTTTTGGTTTGGAAATATGTTCGAGCATAACATCAGTACTGTACATTGCCAGTGTTGCAATAAAACAGTTTATATTGTCTTTTATGGGTTTGTTTCTTACTTCCTCAATAATGCGTCAATTTCACTAAATCGTCACTCCTCCGGTCCCGTAGGTGGCGAATTAGTGAGGGTCTACTGTACTTAAAATTATCGTATGAAATAGAAATTTTGTTATAAATTTTGTATAGCTTTTATGGTAACGGGGTTGATACGAGTTGATGTTAAAGCTGTCCACAGATTGGCTAACGGTACATTGTCATAGGCTTTTTCAATCTCAATAAAAACTAAATGGAGAGGTTGTGAACGAACTGTTTTCTTCTTCGTATTGTTTAAATTAGCAGCCATCCTTACTATTTCTTTTATGAATTTGCTAACTGCTATAATTTTTATTGTTTGACTAAGCTTTTCGTCATCACTGACATCTTCAGGTCTTAAACAACCTTTCTTTTCAATTATTTGCTGTGAGGGGAATATATGATCTATAGTTGATCTACCAACTCTGAAACCTGCTTGTTCTTTAGCCTCCATTTCCGTATAATCAGCTTCTAAGAAATGTTTTAAGTACTCTTCCATAATAACGTGACGTGAGAAAAGTAGAAATGAAGTCCTTAAAAACAGAATGAATGTGAAAACTTCAATTGTTGATTGTATCCAAACAAAAATATTGCAATGGTATGGACACACGAAAAGTATGGCACAGGAAAGACTGTCAAGGAGAGCTATGGAATGGACCCCACCAGGAAGAAGGAAAAGAGGAAGACCGCATATCACCTGGATAGAAGAAGCTCAGACTGTACTGAGGGAAAGAGAAATTGAAGAAGATCTTTTGAGCGACAAGCAGCAGTGGAAGATGAGAATTCAATCACTTGTGTAATCTTTGGTTCCGGAAAATGTGTAAACATTCTACAGCCGGAATAATAATAAATAATCGTATGAAATAAATGAATTGTCTTCGAATGCGAGGAGTTTCTTGGTTGTAAGGGGAAGTGTGGTTTGACCATTTCTTCAACGTTTTTATTATACGATGCAGTGGGTTTTCTTATTACTTTTCACGGGCGCGCTTATCTTGTGGCATTTTGAACAATACAAGTATAAAGTAATGCAATATAAGCGGAAGAAAATAGACACTGGAATGAAGAAACGTTGTGAAGAGGCGGGCGGTGTGTTATATGAACGTGGGTGAGGGGGTGACGGCTGGAACTGTCTGAAATTGCGGACCAGGATTTTGAACACAATGATGATAGTAATAACACTGTAGGGTCCCACTGTTGTGAAACAGAAAGTATTAAACTAAATAAAGTGAGTGGCGGTAATTCCAGCAGAGCGGAGCGGTGTGGTCACATCGTATAATGGCAGAGTCCTCTCCGCGACAATGGTAATATCCTGCACTCGCCAGCGCGTTATTATCGCAGTAAGTGATCGGGGAGTGACGGTAAGTTGGGCGAATCGTAATAATTATTCGAAAATAAGTCTAAACGTGACAGTGTTACACTAGGACATCACTGATACGGATTAATTTCGGCGTGAGCATGGCCGATTCTAGTAGAAGGCCGGAATATTAAACGTGGCAACACTGGAACCAGCTGATATTTGACACCGACTAGACGATCTCTTATGTATTTCAATAATCATATCGCTTCATTTTTAATTGGCGGTTAACAGCAGTTTTATAATTCTTCATTTTTTGCAAATTAAAAGTTTATTATAAAAAATACTGTTATGTTATTTAAGAAATATAATAATTAACTCATTCATATGATACGAATTCAATAATTCAAAAAAAAAAAATTCATTAGGCCTAACACTAATTCACGAATTTCTTCAACTTAAACGTATAATACTAAGTGCGCACAGAACTATAGTTTAGATTTAGCTATAAATAGGCCTACTCATGATTTTAGTAACGCTATGAAATTAAATCAAAATATAACAGGTTTACTTTAGCTATTTTATTACACTATGCTTATAGGCATCAGACGCAACGTTGCCACGTTTAATATTCCGGCCTTCTACTAGAGCCGGCCATGACTTGAAGTTGTAGGGAAGTGGAGCAACTGCGGGGCAGGTCAGGGGATCAGTGCCCAAAGAGCTATTAAAAATTTTCATCGAAATTCCATAATCACTTAGCGGAGGCCTATTCCTAAACCGGTTGTGTGGTTGTAAATATTGCCTGCAGCCTAACAGGCATTGTTATAGTTGGTGTTGTGTACGTGATTATTATTATTATAGAAGGCTTGCAAATAATTGTAGAAATAAACGTGATTACAATATTTGTAAATTAATCAAATAAAGTAGAGTTTTCGTAACCAACGATCTTCTTCTCCACGTCAAGCTATAGGCTTACAGCCTGTTCCGCCTTCCTTTGTCTACCTATATCTCGACGCATTCTTTGAAATTATAGGCTAAATTTAACGAGTGTAGTACGAGTAAAAACATCTTACAATATTATTTTTAAATTGTTGAATAGAGGAACCTCCCCCCCCCCCCCAGAATGTTCTACTTACGCCGTCGTGTCTATAACACAACATATTGAGTTTTATACTGACTTTATTTTGGTGCTGTGATAATATTAAATAAAAGTTATACATAAAAACAAACAACCATAACCCTAGAACATCACCAGATCATTGTCTCTTAGTTAGACTGTGCTGACAGGGTAATCAGAGCGTTCAGACGTCGGCAGTGCTAAAACTCAAAGAGGGAAATCTCTTTCGCTTTATTAATCAATTGCAGCAAAGAAAGAACAAAGTACGATCCTCTAAAAAGGCTGAACCTGTTATGCCGCGTTTCGTTCGACATAAATTTTGAAGCCAACTACAGCTGATCGTGAGGGGGGAGAGCAACGATGGTTGGGCGGAACGTTCAGCCGTTTACAGGATATTGGACAGAGTAAAGTACACTACGGGGGGAGGGAGTTAGTTTGTTGTTTATGTCAAACCAACTTGGCTTCACGTGATGATGGTTTCAAATGTTTCTCGTAAAAAACACCACCAGAGTCGAGTTTATTCCAGTTCATCTGATTCCTTAATAAACGGCCGACACACTACTACGACGAGTGTCAAAACAAACACTAATTTTTCAGCTTATGTCGTTACTTATAGTATGGTCTCGTCTATCTATATATATATTGTCAGAATTAATTTGTTAAAGGGGGCCATAACAGTTTTCCTCCTTTTAGTTTATAAACATCATCTATTAGTATTTTGTAGCCTACATATGTATTGTTCGGAACTGGAGTTTTCCTGTAAACCGGCCATAAAATACTAAAAACTAGCCAAACCGACCATAACTAATCTTACTAAGTTTTTATTCGTATATTGTATTATAATTACTAATTCTTTGAAAATTTAATAGGATCTTTTAAAATTAGCCATACTATTATATTTATAATTATCTTGTTGATTCATCCTCTTCGTTCACTTTATTAGATTTATTAATATATATAAACTTTCACTTATGAACTTACTATTCGTTGTCACTTCCCCAAACGTTTCGAGGTGATGTTCCTCTTCCTCAGTGGGAGTAAATAACAGTGGGATAAATAAATCTACTCCCACTGAGGAAGAGAAACATCACCTTGAAACGTTTGGGGAAGTGACAACGAATAGTAAGTTCATAAGTGAAAGTTTATATATATTAATATTATATTTAGTTTTTCGTTTTTCTGTGAATGCAAGGGTGTACTTTCTCCCCGCTATTGTTCAATACATATCTTGACGATCTGCGTAAAAGACTTAATGATGGGATCCCTTCTAGCACCCCATTAGCATCCAGTAAGTTAAACAACTGTACTGCATTAAATATGCTGCTCTTTGCAGATGAGGTGACTGTAATCCAGGCTAATGAGAATGCACTGCAGAAAAGTTCAACAGATAAGTGAGGAATATAATTTTAAAATTTCAACTGCAAAAACAAAGGCTATGGCTTTTTGTGGAAAATACCCCATTCTATCTAAAATTATGTTAAATGACCAGTTCATGTAACAGGTTGTAAATTCAATTACCTTGGTTATAGTCTTTCTTATTGAGGTAGTGATGATCTTAGCAGTAAACTGAGGCAGGTTGCAAACTATATGTGGAATGCTGAGAAGGACATTGAAAAGGAAAGCTAGACAAGAGACGCGTATCAAATTGTATAAGACAATGGCAGTACCATGGATGCGACACCTCGACTATAAGGCTAGTTGGTTTTGGACTGGTGCCAATTGCAGGCTGCAGAAATAAGCTATTTGAGATCGGTAAAGAGATATACGCGACTCGAACATATAAGAGACGAGTATGTTAGATGAGAACTTGGCATAGTTTCCCTAAATGAACTCATTCAGAATTATAGAAATTGCTGGGAAGAACATCAAGAAAGAATGGACAATACCCGCTTTCCGAAGTTGGCTTGTGAGTGTGAGCCGACTGGAAGATCTGTGGGCAGGCCAGTCACAAGATGGCGGGAGTCATGAGGCTGGAAGAGGCGAGATCCTAGCATGCGTGATGCTTTTCTGCACACATTGACTTACCAGCACAAACTATGGAAAGTTCACATTTACGTTTTGCATAACTTCAGTAGAAAACTCAAGAAATGAATGAATGTTATTAGTGAACAACGTCAATATGTAGCCGTACATGGAAGTGGAAAGTATCGCGCCTCTGATAAGTATCAGAAGATTGTCACTTTTCTGAAGAAGATTGTAGGCAGTAGCGGCTCGTACAGGGAGGGCAAAAGGGCGCAGCCCTCCCACTAAATTTGCAAATTAAACTTGTCAATAATATAACTATAATGTGATAATGTGTAGTATCCTTATTGAAAGATATTTTTGGGGCGACTAATAGCGATCACCCGATGTTTTTGGCATGGTCCCGCAGGCAGGACGGTTTCGCTATCGTCCTCCCTGCATAGGCCAGTCTTTCGGGGAGCGGGGCAAGAGACGTGTACACATGTCTATGGATTTACATGAGCATCCGCTATTACAGGTAGGGCTTTGCCCGCTTTCTGATTTCGCAGCTAAATTCATAGAGGGAGCGTTGTTCAAAACTTCTCTGTTGCTGTTATAGGATATATTTTCATATAGCATATATAAGTGGATATATTTTCTATTGTGTTTTATATAGTTTTGATTGTGTTCTTGTTGTACTTTTTGTGTAAACGTAATGTTCTAATAATTTATTCTTTATTAGGCAGTGTATTCTGTGTACGATAGTGTTTTTGTCGAACCTTGCGTAGGCCTACATAAACGTGTAACTTATTCTGTGTAGGCTTGAGCCTGTGTCTTCTGTGCGTATTTGTTAGAAACGATTAAAATGGCTATGAATTCGGTAAGTAATATTAAACGATTGATTATTTCAAATTCACTTACTTACGAAAAGAAAATAGAACTAAAAAAATTAGGGCCACCAAAACCGAATTTAGATATTACACAACAAAATTATAAAACGGGGTTATAAATAATTTTAGTTTCAAACACTGTGTAAATATTGGTAGTTTGCAAGGTAGGTTTTTGGTATTAACAATAATTTTAGTAGTGAAGCAAAAGATTCAATTTTACAATTTTTGATGATAATAGCAATAATTTAGTTTCTACTGGTTTTTTTTTTTACATAATATATGGGTACAACTAAATTTTGCCACCCCCAGTCAAAAACATTACCAGCCGCCACTGATTGTAGGGCAATTATAAAAGAAGAATAAGAAAAGAAGCTATATAAAGAAAGAAGAAGATGTAACAGTTAATCGATTTTACTCGTTAATTGCAAATAGAGGCGGGAGTCAATCTTTTTTATGTTCAAAAATTAATTGTAACTGACCATTATAATTAGTACAATAAGTGAGGAAGCCGGGATTTCTCATTTGTGTAAGAAGCCCAAGCTACTCTGTCCTCCACACCGGTGCAAATGCTAGTTACGACACTGCCTAATATTCAGTGGCGTATCTAGAATTTGCCTTTGGGGGGGAGGTGTATCCGGGGTCGAGTCGGCTTTACTAAAAGAAAAAAACCAAATTAAGCCTAATCAACATTACTATCTTTAAAGTGGCAGAAAACGTGCGATAACATTGAAGTCAGTCCCATTCAAGTAAACGGTGATAACACAATAAACAGGCGTGTTATTGAAAACACTGTTGACAAGATAGTTATTGACTGAACTGATTTTCCTATATTTCATATGTGTACGCCAGTGCTAAATACGCCTGTTTTTAAAAAGTGATTACTAAATTAGCGAACACAGGTGACAATATAATAAAACAGCCTAAATATTAAACCATTAACACAATTTGTCAACTTTTTTCAACCCTCTGGGGGGGTCCGGTCCCGTTCGCCCCCCCCCGTAAATACGCTCTTGCTTTTCTTGTGTCATAACTGTTGTCTTTGTAACTGTCACCGTCATTTTGAATAGTTTGTATAACTTTCCTGAATTCGTGCACATGTTTTTCATCAGATTTCGTTTTACGCCGTCGAAAGCGTGTTTAAAACTTACAAAAAGTGTTTCAAACTTTTGTCTTTGGATATATTGCACGGCCGGTATCAATATATGCAACTTTATTTCTAAAAACCGGGCTGTCAGGTTGTTGTGAATGTATCTATCTTGTCGGCAACGTTTCGACTTCCCCTCGGGGATCTTGCTCAGACCGCCAACAAGCGACAGAGCGTTACGAAAAACAATACAGGGAGTGCTTCGCCGGAACAAGTACGCGATACCTGTCTCAGAGTGGGAAGCAACAAGGCGGCCAGGTAACAAAGGTCTTCTTCTGCTTCTTCTTCTTCTCTTCTTCTTCTTCTTCTTCTCCTCCTCTCCTCCTCCTCCTCCTCCTCCACCTCCTCCTCCGCCTCCTCCTCCTCCTCCGCCTCCTCCTCCTCCTCCTCCTCCTCCTCCTCCTCCTCCTCCTCCTCCTCCTCCTCCTCCTCCTCCTCCTCCTCCTCCTCCTCCTCCTCCTCCTCCTCCTCCTCCTCCTCCTCCTCCTCCTCCTCCTCCTCCTCCTCCTCCTCCTCCTCCTCCTCCTCCTCCTCCTCCTCCTCCTCCTCCTCCTCCTCCTCCTCCTCCTCCTCCTCCTCCTCCTCCTCCTCCTCCTCCTCCTCCTCCTCCTCCTCCTCCTCCTCCTCCTCCTCCTCCTCCCCTCCTCCTCCTCCTCCTCCTCCTCCTCCTCCTCCTCCTCCTCCTCCTCCTCCTCCTCCTCCTCCTCCTCCTCCTCCTCCTCCTCCTCCTCCTCCTCCTCCTCCTCCTCCTCCTCCTCCTCCTCCTCCTCCTCCTCCTCCTCCTCCTCCTCCTCCTCCTCCTCCTCCTCCTCCTCCTCCTCCTCCTCCTCCTCCTCCTCCTCCTCCTCCTCCTCCTCCTCCTCCTCCTCCTCCTCCTCCTCCTCCTCCTCCTCCTCCTCCTCCTCCTCCTCCTCCTCCTCCTCCTCCTCCTCCTCCTCCTCCTCCTCCTCCTCCTCCTCCTCCTCCTCCTCCTCCTCCTCCTCCTCCTCCTCCTCCTCCTCCTCCTCCTCCTCCTCCTCCTCCTCCTCCTCCTCCTCCTCCTCCTCCTCCTCCTCCTCCTCCTCCTCCTCCTCCTCCTCCTCCTCCTCCTCCTCCTCCTCCTCCTCCTCCTCCTCCTCCTCCTCCTCCTCCTCCTCCTCCTCCTCCTCCTCCTCCTCCTCCTCCTCCTCCTCCTCCTCCTCCTCTCCTCCTCCTCCTCCTCCTCCTCCTCCTCCTCCTCCTCCTCCTCCTCCTCCTCCTCCTCCTCCTCCTCCTCCTCCTCCTCCTCCTCCTCCTCCTCCTCCTCCTCCTCCCTCCTCCTCCTCCTCCTCCTCCTCCTCCTCCTCCTCCTCCTCCTCCTCCTCCTCCTCCTCCTCCTCCTCCTCCTCCTCCTCCTCCTCCTCCTCCTCCTCCTCCTCCTCCTCCTCCTCCTCCTCCTCCTCCTCCTCCTCCTCCTCCTCCTCCTCCTCCTCCTCCTCCTCCTCCTCCTCCTCCTCCTCCTCCTCCTCCTCCTCCTCCTCCTCCTCCTCCTCCTCCTCCTCCTCCTCCTCCTCCTCCTCCTCCTCCTCCTCCTCCTCCTCCTCCTCCTCCTCCTCCTCCTCCTCCTCCTCCTCCTCCTCCTCCTCCTCCTCCTCCTCCTCCTCCTCCTCCTCCTCCTCCTCCTCCTCCTCCTCCTCCTCCCTCAAGGATTAGGTTATACAAACCTGTTATACGACCAACGTCTCTTCTACTAATGGCTTTATAGTTCACTGCCGCTTTCGTCAATCGATCCTCTTTCATCCTTCTTAGATGATCCCACCATTGTCTTCTGTAAATTGAAATAATGTCATTTATGTCATGTAAATTGAAATTATGTCATTTATGTCCTTTACTTGGAATTCTACTCTGATATCTTCATTCCTTATTCTATCTTGCAATGGATAATTTAAGGTATTTCGAAGAAACTGCATTTCGGCACTCTTGAATCTTGCCGCTTTCCTTTTTTGTCATGGCCCACGCCTCACTTGCATAAATCAACGTGGGCATTGCAATCGTCGTGTATAAAATTTAATCCTTGTGCTGTGTCTTGTTGTATTTTTAAGATTTCTGTGAATCGTATCACAAATATTCCTAAATTTATTTACTTCTCTCGTATATCATACTCCGATTCATAGCTTACTGCACAGCCGAGATATTTGAAACAGCTCACTTGTTCTAAAGTGCTGTTGGTTATAACTGTCTTAGTCCTCACTGGATATTTACCTTTAAAGGCCATGGTTTTGGTCTTCCTTACTGAAATTGTCAGTGAATACTCTCTTTGCTACTTTTTGTTATTGAAACATAGCTCTTTGCAAATCAATCCCCATTTGATAACAAAACGTATACCTATATAAACTCTTTGACCAGGACTCGTTGTGTCGCTTTTTGGCGGCCTGAGGAAGATCCCGACGGGGCAAACGAAACGTTGCCGACAAGTTGTCGTTCTTCCGCAGCAACCGACCGCGGCCTGACAGCCCGGTTTTTAGAAATAATTTTCGAATAAAAAGTGTTTCTATATCCAGTACTGAGCTCATCAGAATCAGTAATTAGTTTTAAATTTAATTGACAAACGGATGCACAACGCATGTCTTCTGTAGAAGGCGATGCATTACTCAAGTGTCATGTCAGTCAAATGTCATAAATCAGCTGCTTTGAAAGACTTCTTTTATGCGGACACGGACCCAAGCGTTGTTCAGTCAGTCAGCCACGCAGATTTGAAACAGCAGATAAACGATATTATACTGTACAACGCTGCAGTATCAAAGTTAACATGAAAGAAACATACACGCGAGTGACAAGGTCAATGTTATCGGACACAGTAAATTTATTAAGTAACAATACATTTGTTAACCCCAGCACAGACACAGATATCAGCAATGACAAGTGAGCGCGATATCGCGTTGTGATGGGCGAGGTTTTTTGTTCGTTTGTTTTTATAAACTTGAATGTATTTATATAAGTTATAACAGCCTTATCTCGCAAATTGTTTAATTAATTCTGCAAGTTTAGTTGTGCCAGCAAAAGTAATCGCGTTGCACAGCTCTTATCAAAACGCGTTCATTGCAGAGTTATGAGACTGTGTTTACAATATTGTGAACTTGGATTTTGTCTATTGTCTCTCTGGTCTATTGGCTGACGTTTACTTGAATTTTTATGAAAACTCTCGTTTGCTCTCACATAACAAATACAAAAATGATATAATATTTTATGCACGTTATGTAGACGATACTTTTCTAATTTTCAATGGTACTGTACGACAGATCGAAAACCTAAAACATTATATGAATAATATTAATAAAAACATTCATTTCACGTTGGAAACTGAAGTGGATAATAAATTGAATTTTTTAGATTTGTCTGTCACTAAACACGTAAATAAATTGAAATTTAACATTTATAGAAAACCGACTATCACTGATGTGACAATACATGCTGACTCTATCATCCATTTTCGCAAAAGTTGGCAGCTTATAATTACTTTATCCGCAGATTGTTGGCAGTACCTCTCAGTGATGATGATTACCGTGAGGAGTTGAATACCATTAAACATATAGCTTTAGCTAATGGTTACCAAAACACGTTAATTGATAATCTCATCAAGAAACATAAAATTCGAAAATCCAAGCCCCCAATAGATAAGGATACAAAAATAACATTTATTTCTACCGCATACACAAATATAATACCAAAGATTCTAACCTCCACATTTAATAAATTGAATATTACGGCTACCTTCAAAACAAACAATAGTCTATTAAAATACTACGTCATAGAATACCCATACCTTTAGAAAAGAAATCCGGCATATATAAATTATCATGTAACGACTGCAACAGTTTTTACATTGGTCAAACGGGGAGAGGTTTCCTCAAACGATTTAAAGAGCACACAGCAAAACGTCACCCAAATAATCTCACTTTGTTAAATGATATCAAGTCCAACTTTGCCAGCCACTTAATCTTACACAATCATAATTATACTGATTTTAAATCTAATTTAATACCCCTACATGTGCGCAACAAAGGCCGTTACATGGACGCAATAGAAGAGTTCGAAATATACAAAGCATATAATAACATAAACAGCCGAGACTTCATATTGAATGACCACTTAAATTTTAAATCCAACCCGCTATACGATACAGCTTTGAACCTGCTTAGGCGTAATCACTCAGATAATAGTTCAGTGTCCGATCGGCTTCGTCGTGGAGCGCACCATTTAGGAAGCAAGTGAATTACATAGTGGACAATTATGTGTAACATGTGTTTTTAACGTTTAACGACCTCAATAGACTGATGATGGAGCAGATGTTCCGAAACACGTCATTTTAATCGACGTAACGAAGTCACACGACGGATATAAGGTGATTTATTTATAATAATTACTATTGTAGAGAACTGTAATGTGTATACTACGATTGCCAGTGGAGTATAATTTTTTGTGCTTTCTACTCTTCCTTCCTTCCTTTTCCTGTTGTAACAACCCAGCGTGGGTTTTAGCCTGCTCAATGACTTTCTTCCATTCCGCCCTTTCGTTACACATCCGTCTTCATCCTCTCACATCCATACAACTCAAATCATCATACTCCACGTCATCTAACCATTCTTTTTCGGTGTCCCTCTAATTCTTCTTCCTACCGGTCTACAATCTGCAATTCTCTAAGCTATTCTTCTGTCATCTATTTTCGTTACGTGGCCCAGGCACCACTCAAGCCTCCTACACTTAACCCGGCACCCTGAACCAGTTGCTCCAGTTCGTAGTTCATTGGAATACTCCGATAGCCATCTTTAGTTTGTAGAGGTCCAAAGAGTTTTCGTTCACATATTCTTAGATGTTGTTCGTCTATGCTGGTTAATGTCCAGGCTTCGCATCTGATGGATAAAATATAATTAAATAAACTTCGAAATGCGAAGCATGCTACTGTACAGATCGCATCGTCTCAAAGTTGCCCCATCCAATGACTGCAGTGTACTATGTTAGCAATTAGCGCCCAACTGTAGCAACTGTAATCCAAACGTGTGTTAATCCATACAGTTTCCCAACTGTACGTCGACTCGGGGAAAGTTTCTCATCTCTCTTAACCACTTTTTCCAACGCTCCAGTAATGCGGCGGCAACTCTCGTTAATGCGGCGTCAACTCTCGAGTAATGCGGCGGCAACATTTTCCAACAGTCAACCAACTCGGTTCCACTTGTTACTTGATAATTAAACTTATTTAAACGAGCACCACCGCTCAGTTTCCCAAAAATATTTATTTTATACAAATACGACATTTTTAGCCATAATTATTCCTTCCTTCCTTTTCCTGGTGGTTTAGCCTGCTCAATGACTTTTTTTCCATTCGCCCTTTCATTCCACATCCGTCTTCATCCTCTCACGTCCATACATCTGAAATCATCATCCTCCACGTCATCCAACCATCTTTTTGGGTCTGCCTCTAATTCTAATTCTCTTAGCTATTCTTCTGTCATCCATTCGCCTTATGTGGACCAGCCACTCAAGCCTCCTACTCTTAATAAACCAGATTATGTCACCACCCTGAATCAGTTGGTCCAGTCCATGGTTCATTCGAATCCTCCAGTAGCCATCTTCAGTTTGTAGAGGTCCAGAGATTTTTCACCAGACTTTTCATCATCATCATCATAATCTTCAAGGATTATGATGATGATCTTAATCTTCATTATCATTATGAATCACCAAGGATCATAATCTTCATTATCAAAAACCAAGGATGGTTTTTTCGATCTGAAATAGGCAAAGATTAAAGCTGGTGAATCCAGCGCTTCCTCGGACGTCCCCTTGACTTATAGTTCCATAGTTGTTTGGGAATGCGGCAGTCGTCCATTCGGCAAAGATGTTCCCACCAGTTCAGCCGATACTGGGCGATCCTGTCGAGTATACTCATAATATTCAGTTCCTGCCGGACACACTGTAGCCCAGGTACTCAGAATTGCTAACTTGCCAGACTTTCGTTCAAATATTCGTAGATGTTGCTCGACTGTGCTGGTTAATATCCAGGCTTCGCATCTGTATGTTACTACAGGTCGTATAAGACTGTTGTATATAATTAGCTATTTCTACTCTATTTCTCCACAAATATAGAATATTTTCTCCAAAAATAGTGTTACGACATCACAGAACAATCTACGTGTTTATCGAATGTTCCAGAGGGATCCGGAATGTAATGCGTGTGGCGTACGGGATTCTCGACGCATTAGCTAGACTGTGGCCCCGACACAGAAGCTGCGCGGACTGTGTCGAGACCGCAGTTAATTACGTCGTAGGTAGAGATAACGCGTAGTTTGGAATGTTCTGGTCTGTGAGCGGGGGTATAAATACAAGGCGGCAGCGGCCTTAGTTCAGTTATAGTTGCTGTATATTACAGTGCGGTGTGAGTTATTATCGGGCAATATTACCATGTGCGTTCAAGTGGTTATTAGTGAAATGTTGTCTTTTATAATCGGGCGGTATAATTGTAATAGAATTGTGTTTTTATATTAGTTGACATTTTATTGCGTGTGAACAATTTTTATTTGATTTGTTGTAAGAGACTGTGTTGTTAATTAGGAACTGTTTAACTGTGATAATTAAAGCTGGTGATTAGTGACTTGTATTTTGTTTTCCACTGTACCAAGTAGACCGTCGTAAAAATATGTTGGTGTAGCGTGATGACGGCGCGGCCACTTATGTCCGATAGCGCGAAACGTCAGCTGGAAAAGTTCCATTCGAATCCTTGTCACCGCACATTGGTTTGTCTGCTATCGAACAATCAGGACGGACCTCCATTTGTCAATAGTGGAAGGGTTCGTCTTCAGACTATGTGTACTGTTCTGCAACAGTTCGGTAATTTTGAATATCTGGGATTTAAATGTGTCTTACATTACAAACAATGATGTCGTGAAGAAGTTCAACCATATAGGCTATGTGTGGGACTGGTCGTCAGGAGAAGTCTAAAATCGAAGGTTCAAGTAACACGCATCAAGTTCTATACAAGGTGATGACCCTCTCCACACTTCTCTATGGGTCTGAGAATTGAAGGCCAGTCGTATACAATCGGCCGAAATTAGATTTACCAGACACGTGGCAGGGTATACTCTTTAAGATCGCAAAAGAAATGTCGATGTACAGCATACATACATACATACATACAATCAAATATATTGGAACTTACAGTCTGCGGCTTTTAGAAACAGCGTCTTTACAAAATTGACAGAGTGCGCGGTCGGTCTCCATACGATGTACATCGGTAAACCTTCGCACTCGCTTTAAATATTTTAGTATCATATTATTTTAAGTTTTATATTGGATTTTAATGTTTTAAGTGATTGACAAGTGTATCAACTTTAAATGATACGCGATTGTTTTAAATTCTGATGATGGGACAAGTGTCCCGAAACATGTCAATTTTGTAAAGACGCTGTTTCTAAAAGCCGCAGACGGTAAGTTCCAATATATTTGATTGAACAACACGTGGCTTGGTACTAAACACTTGGAATTTATTCCTTTTAAACATACATACATACATATCCGGCACTACAGTCCAGGATGAACCTTGGCCTCCCGAATGATCTGTCTCCAGATAGTCCGATCATGTGCCCTCGTCTTCCACGAGCCGTCACCCCTCCTTATCAGGTCGTCTTGCCATCGTATTCTTGGCCTGCCTCGTCTTCTGCGCCCATGTATCTGCCCATTCATTAGGGGAGTCTTTGGTTGTTCATTCTTTCTACATGTCCTATCCAGCTGATTCTTCTGGACGATATCTCCCTGTTTTACAGTGGAGTCTATTTCTTAATTAGATCTGAGTCGATGCACAGCGTGAACTGAATATTACTCGTTAGGATCGCCTAGTGTTGGCTAAAACGTTTGGAACATCTTAACCGAATGGATTTCACGCGAGTGCATAAATAGGTAGGCCTATCTAGACAACTCGTCCGACTTTTTATCTAATGCGTTTCCTAAGACACGACGATATGTTTTTGAGTTCGAAACGATAAATTTATCCTTCGTATTGTTTAAATTAGCAGCCATCCTTACTATTTCTTTTATAAATTTGCTAACTGCTATAATTTTTTTTTTTTTTTTTATTGTTTGACTAAGCTTTTCGTCATTACTGACATCTTCAGGTCAACGTTGTTTAAGACCTGAAGATGTCAGTAATGACGAAAAGCTTAGTCAAAAAAAAAAAAAAATTATAGCAGTTAGCAAATTCATAAAAGAAATAAATGATAAATTTATCGTACGACAGTGCATAAAACGGCACATTTGTTTCTGTTGTTCTACATGTCGTACGAGTTTATTATCGTAGGTTATCGTCCGATATAAATCGAATGCATAAAAGTGTCGGCTTAAGGTCGTCGGGTTGTACATGTCGGTACATCGCAGCACAGACTTCATTTCGGCCGCCGGGTCATAATCGCTTTATCTCTGCGCTGCGGTGTATAGACGATTTATTTTGTCGTCAAAATGAGATTCCGACTTCATAAAGAAGCAGGAGGTATGAGGTAATATATCAGCTGGGGAGATAGGCAGGCGGGAAGGCATCGTGGTGTCATACCGCGGTTGAAGCGTGTGGGTATTATCCACTCCATTTAGCGCCTTCTCTCTCTCTCTCTCACTGTAGGGTCAAATATGCAAAGTGCGGTCTCTTGTGGACAATAGGCCTCGATAATATGGTTACGCGGGTAAATGGAGTGTACAGTGATAAGCCAGCCAGCCGCTCCGCTCTGCTCTGCTCGCTTCGAATGAATAGTGAGTGACTGCGAGCCTCAGAGCATTTGCTCGAGTGTTTCTTGGCTGTTTACTCAGTTTTAACCTGGCACGGTTTGGTTAATTATAGCTTTGTTTTGTCTTCTCTTTTAAAAGAAATGATCCTATATTTGTACGCCTTTAAAGGAACATGGACAGCTACATCTAAAATTGTTTTGGATAGTAAAATTGTAGAACTAGTCTCAGAATTTAACTATTTACGCTGTAAGCTCTCATATAAAAAGGAAGAAGATATTGTTACGACGGTCTAACTGATCGTCGTAAGGTACAGTGGAAAACAAAACACAAGACACCAATGAAATCACTAAAAACCAGCTTTAATTATCTCAATTAACGGTTTGTAATCAAGACGTTGTTCAACAAGATTAGACTCGTACAATAATTCAAGTTAATCTGTCCACACAGATAATAATGTCAACTATAAAGAATTCCGCACTATAATCATTTTTCACTAATACACCACTTGAGACGCACTGTGTAAATCGTCCGACATAAACTGAAAACTAAGCGGCGGGTTGGGGTATTTATAGTCTGCAGGGGGTCCATAACATGCGTTCTTAACAAACAATTGAAAATTCTAGAGTGTACTTCAGCGCGGTCTTGGCAGAAACGCGCACCGTCGGGCTAGTTGAGAAGCTCGTAGAACAACACTATCGAATGTACGAGCATGTTCCCTATTACGTAACACTGCCTCCCATTTTAAGAGTCACGTACGCACACAAACATTACTTTTATTCAAAGGCAACACAAGACAAGTTGAAAACTTCCACAAATACATAAACACTATACACCACAAATTAAAATTTACACTGGAAATTGAAGAAAACAATAGTATAAATTTTCTAGACCTAACAACTAACAAAACTAACAATACACACAAGTACAAAATATACGGGAAACCAACCACAACTGACATGGTTATACACAACACATCAAACCACCCAACACAACATAAACATGCGGCCTTCAACCATATGCTCCATAGACTAACTAAAATACCCTTAAATAAACAAGATTACACCGACGAACTCAACGCAATAAAATACATAGCAATCAAAAACGGTTACAACCCTAATTTAATAAACACACTACACAAACGCATCAAAAACAAAAACAACAAAACACAAAATACCATCAACACACAGCACAATAAATACACACACTCACATACCACAACTCCTACACACACAAAATCGCCAACACATTCAGAAAACACAAATACAAAATAGCATACAGAACAACCAATACCATCAAAAAACATATCAATAATACAAACACAGACATAGACAAATATAACAAAACAGGTGTTTACAAATTAAATTGTAAAAAACTGTAATAGTTTCTACATAGGCCAGACGGGAAGATCTTTTTCATCCCGTTACTCTGAACACTTAAAAGCTTTAACCAAGAACAATATACACTCCGCGTTTGCCACATACGTACACACACAAAACCACAATTACACCAACATAGACACTAATCTTGAAATTTTACATTACTTACCCAAAGGTCGAAAACTCAACACAGCTGAACAATACGAAGTATACAAACACCACACAACACAACCAAACAACATACTTAACGACCAATTACAATATAAATCACATACATTTTTTGACACAATTATACAAAAAACAAACATTAATTTGAATCCCCGCGCCAATCCCCTTCCTCCACGCACCGCCCCCACTACACCTTCCATACAACAACCGTTACTAAATACTGGCAGTCTGTGTCTAAGCTGAAGAAGGCGAATACGACGCCGAAACGCGTTCGACGAGAAGAAAAAACAGTAAGTTCACAAGTAAAAGTTTCATTTTTAAATAAAATTACAGCTGAGCTCTGCTGGGAGAGCCGGGATACTCGTAGAACGTTCTGCAGTGGCGTAACAGTATCAGTGGCGTAACCAGATAACAGTAACTCTACGACGTTCTCCTTTAAAACACAAGGGAAGGAAAGAGTCCGTAATAAAATTATACAAATCCATGGTAGTTCCTACCCTTACTTATGGCTGAGAAATGTGGACAGATATGGCTCTGCTACACAAATATCAAGAACTCAGGCTACGGAAATGAAAATTTTCCGTTCCATAGCTGGGTACACAAAGTGACATATGAAAAGAAACACATTCAGATAAGAGAGGAACTGAAATTTGAAGAAATAAACGGAATCATCAATAAGTGTAGCGACAGCTGGAAACAACACATTAGCAGAATGGACAGTGACAAATTCCCCAAGGTGGCCGTATTGTATCAGCCGAAAGGGAAGAGAAGCCCTACCAGTTTGGAGCCGGAACAGTCTAAACCAGTGGTTCCCAAACTTTTTAGGTCATGGAGCACTTTTCAGTAGAAAAGTTCATCACGGAGCACTAATTTTCACCTAGCACTTATATGACCATACTATTTGAGGATAGAAGGTAAACATTCAGAATTTAGAACTTTAGACATATGAAACATGCTTTATTAGTTTATTTCATTACAAAAAAATATTTTCAACTCTAATTTCACTACATACATTACAAAAAAAAAACCATATTAAGGCAACACATTTTAAAACGAACTAAAAGCAAGTATTGTAAATCCATAATACATCCTCATAGATCTGGTACATAAAACCATTTTTAATGTTGCAAAACCAAAAATGCTACTTGGGACCGTAAAAGAACTATTCTAATGAGAGGGATGAGACTGAATTGATTTATCTGGTTGAATTTGGGACAGCTGGAGCCGAATATCTGGCTCCGCATTGAGACGAGATCTGTTTTGTTTTAGTACCTGCATAACCAGACCTGGTCATTTCTTTATTCTTCCAGTTTCTTCAAGGAGCACTAGGAGATGTTTCGCGGAGCACAGTTTCGGAACCGCTGGTCTAAACCGTGAAGAAGAACAAGGAGAAGATTTTATGATGACCGTTTTCAACAATTTTTGCCTTCAAACGATTGCGTTACAGATTGTCGTTGCGCTGCCGCATGCCAAGAGTCACATAATTATCTTTCATGTGGACGTAGCAATACTCTTGGCATTCGTGCTCTTCTTGTAATTTCTTCCTTAATTACCAGCTGAGGGGTTGTGCGGGACTTAGGACAAACCCGTCGCCCTCTCGTTTGCTGCGTCCCGACCTTCAGTGTACAGCTCCTGCCGCACGGACCGTGATACTCTGGATGTTAATGGTATGGCCTGCTAAGTGTATCGCTCCTGCCGCAGGGACCGTGATACTCTGGATGTTAAGGGTATGGCCTGCTAAGTGTACAGCTCCTGCCGCAGGGACCGTGATACTCTGGATGTTAAGGGTATGGCCTGCTAAGTGTATAGCTCCTGCCGCAGGGACCGTGATACTCTGGATGTTAAGGGTATGGCCTGCTAAGTGTATAGCTCCTGCCGCAGGGACCGTGATACTCTGGATGTTAAGGGTATGGCGTGGTACCGGCCAGGGTGGGTGTACGCCGAGGCCGGCTCCAAGATTCACCTGGCACAGATGGGTTGCGACCGAGGGCGCTAATGAAGTGATTGCCCTCGAAGCGGGCACATCGGCGATTACAACTTCCGGGAAAGTGTCTGTATGGTGGCGTTCAAGGAACGGACACGCAGGGAGTCTCTGGTGGTCTTGTTGGAAGTCAGGTAGTGAGCTTTACACGCCCAGCGCAATCGTCGGTCCAGGAATGACTGAAGTTTTTGCTTATGGGTCTTGGCTAAAGCAGGGGACGGAGTTTATACAGACGATGGGCGGTCTTGCGGGCTACTTGCTCGGAGCGTGTCCTCCAAGTGAGACGACGATCGAGGTGAAGCCCGAGGTACTTGACACAGGGAGACCAGGGCAGGGCAGTATCGCCTATGTACAGTCTATCGGGGAGCCTCCTGTGTCTGGAGAAGACTACGTCTGTGCTCTTGGCCGCGTTGATAGCGACCCTCCATTTCTCTGCTCACCCAACGTAGGAGTCAAG
This sequence comes from Magicicada septendecula, assembly GCA_034769895.1. Lineage (NCBI taxonomy): Eukaryota > Metazoa > Arthropoda > Insecta > Hemiptera > Cicadidae > Magicicada > Magicicada septendecula. The sequence continues at coordinate 907,916,349 of CM068368.1, read as the reverse complement.
CTGTTCCTGGAGCCAGATAACTGCCGCCTCAGCTCGACGATCGACAGCATACACCGTATTGTAAACTTCGTATCATTTAAACTTCAGACGGTTAAAGAATGTCACAACTTTTTATATCCTACCACCCCAAAGGCAACTATCCCCCCCCCAAAAAACCAATCCTGGATCCGCCCCTGCCTCACGGCATCGAAATTCCTTCTTTCGTGGCTCACAGATCGCTTTGGATCCAATCTAAAATGTATAAAGGACGCCGAGCCGATTAGGAACATTGCCATTTTCTGTCAACTATTTATCGTCATTAGTAAATAATCATCATCATCTTGACAAAACGGCATAGGCAAGGTGCTGTCTGTTCCGCATTTAAAGATCCCCCAACCTCTCTTTTCCCGGGTCTACCCACACACCCGCATTCTATAGGTTTGTATTTCCAGGCTTGTTTGGCGAACATGGCCAACCTGGATCCAGGCAACTTGGCACGTACACAGAGAAAAGCAAGGGCTCAAGACCTTTCCCCGAGGTACACCAACCGTAATAGCCCTTTCTGAAGAAATGGTGTTAACTACGGAAGGTTCTGTTCCGCCTTACAGACCCCTCGACTATAAACACTACTTTAATACGTGAAGTGGTGAAAGAGATGTTAGAAAACTTGTCTCGTTGGAAAGTGATTACACCAAGTACTTTTCTCTGACTTTTAGAAAACAATTCTAATTCATTTCACAATCATTGTTTGTTCGCTGATATCTGCAGCTTCACAGTGCAGTTCCTTCCCATTGGATCGCAACGCGCACTATAATATTTTATTTTTATTGTGACAAAGACGGTGCGAGAAATTATCAGCAGAGAGAGGCGACGGCTTCGGGTAAAGTTTGAAAGGGAAGAGTTACGGGTTGGGGCGGGGGGCGCGAAGGAATCATGTGAATGACTTTGTTTTCCTTTCGCAGTCATTATTCCTGTACAGACGATAAATTATTGCTACCAACTTTTTAAAAGAAAAATAGTAGAAGTTTGTGGTGGGTTTTATGGAGCGTCGAGAGGGCGGCGACGGACATGCCTCCAGGGATTGCTGTTACATGCAGCCTTTTGTCTTTACCACAGCTTTGCGGGGAACAAGTGAAACTTTTGCACCAACCCCTTTCCTCCCCTCCCACCCACCGTCTAACCTCGTTCTTTAAAACTCTTCCCTTGAGCGCAATCCAGCTGGTCGGAACTTTTTCCATTCACTCACCTGTTTGTTTGTTGATTCTTTTGTTCTTTTTTGTTTAGAATTCATCATTTTCTCTCCAACGTCGATTGTTTACCTGTTATTGAAGGTGAAATCTGTAATTCAATTTATTTTATAAAAGAGATTGATCAGTTTTAAGTAAGCCAACTTTCAATATGTAATTAATTGTTTTTGTTTTGAGAACTATGGCGCACCCAGTCTTGACGTAAACTCTCGCACTTTTTCTAACATGAATATATGCATAAAAGTATTTGATAATCTTCTTTAGTTACCTTAAAGTCATTGTACTGGTATCCGCGTCACAATTATTATAATTAAAATTTTTTACCTTAATCCGTCTCTGTGACCGCTTGGTTTCTGTCTTCTAACGCGTTTCGGATTAGATTTAATCCATCATCAGAGTAAAAATTCGTCAGTTGACTTCGTTAAAACATTAAAACATTAAAAAGACACTAAAATACATCTATGTATATGTCGTACAAACACAGCGACGTACGTGGGTGTGAGTGCGCACTCGACACCGGTTGACGACGCACTGCACAGTTTATTTACGTTATCATGTTATCTATTGTTGTGTTGGGGCGTGTACTCTATGGTTATGTTATCTATAATCTTATCATATATTGTATGTGATTTAAATGCCAACTGTTCGTTTAGTATATTATTAGGATTATATCTGAAGGCCCGGTAAATTTCAAACTCTTCTACTGCATCCATATATCTTCCCTTTTTGAAAATGTGTAGGGGTTTGCAATTTGCCTCAAAATTTGTGTAATTATGATTTAATGAAACGAGATGTTTAGCGTAATTTGATTTATTTGTATTTGAAATGCTCGTGGGTAAGTGTTCTTTATATCTTTCGAAAAAACCTCTGCCAGTCTGACCAATGTAATGCATGTCGCAGTCATCACATATCATCTTGTATACTGCTTGTGATGACTGCGACATGCATTACATTGGTCAGACTGGCAGAGGTTTTTTCGAAAGATATAAAGAACACTTACCCACGAGCATTTCAAATACAAATAAATCAAATTACGCTAAACATCTCGTTTCATTAAATCATAATTACACAAATTTTGAGGCAAATTGCAAACCCCTACACATTTTCAAAAAGGGAAGATATATGGATGCAGTAGAAGAGTTTGAAATTTACCGGGCCTTCAGATATAATCCTAATAATATACTAAACGAACAGTTGGCATTTAAATCACATACAATATATGATAAGATTATAGATAACATAACCATAGAGTACACGCCCCAACACAACAATAGATAACATGATAACGTAAATAAACTGTGCAGTGCGTCGTCAACCGGTGTCGAGTGCGCACTCACACCCACGTACGTCGCTGTGTTTGTACGACATATACATAGATGTATTTTAGTGTCTTTTTAATGTTTTAATGTTTTAACGAAGTCAACTGACGAATTTTTACTCTGATGATGGATTAAATCTAATCCGAAACGCGTTAGAAGACAGAAACCAAGCGGTCACAGTGACGGATTAAGGTAAAAAATTTTAATTTAGTTATCTGTTTGAAATACGGTATTTACCGGTTGCCAGCAAATGAGTAACAACTGTCTTCACAAATATTTCGTTTAAGAATGAATTGAATTTAGAAATATTTGTGCTACGATTCATAGAAATCTTAGAAATGAAACAGGACACAGCACAAGGATTAAATTTTATAAGACAATTGCAATACCCACGTCGATTTATGTGAGTGTCGCGTGGATCATGACAAAAAAGGAAAGCGGCAAGATTCAGACTGCTAAAATGTAGTTTCTTTGAAATACTTATAAATTATACATTGCAAGAAGAATACAGAATGAAGATATCAGAGCAGAACTCGAAGTGAAGGACATAAATGAAATCATTTCAATTTACAAATTTACAAAAGACAGTGGGTGGGATCATCTGCAAAGAATGACAGGGGATCGATTGCCGAAAGCGGGACTGAACTATAAAGCCATTGGTAGAAGAGACGTGGGTCGTCCGAGATGACATGGGTGCCGGAACAAGTTTATATAACCCTAATCCTTGAAAAGGAGAAGAAGACGAAGAAGAAAAGATATTGATCAGGCCAACTTTCAAGATTTAATTATTTTTGTTTTTCGCACCCAGTCTTGACGTAAACTCTCGCAGTTTTTCTAACATGAATATATGCATAAATGTCTTTGATAATCTTCTGTAGTTATGGTATTTACCGGTTGGCACGACCTGAACAACTGTCTTCACAGATATCTTTCTAAGAATGAATTGACCAACAGACCCAAAACTCCCCTCTTAGTCATGGCCGGATTAAGGCTATGGGGGGGGGTTATTTAAGAGCAGGGGCTCATGTATGAAATTTTGCGTTTTGCACAATACTTTACTTTATTCAGACGATCATTTAATAAATATAATAAACAAAGTATTGTCCTTAAACCGTATTTTTACTCACATTTTTTTAAATTTTATGCTAATTAAATAGATGCTGAAACTGTTTACTATTATTTTATTTCGCAGATCTTTTTACAATGATCAACAGTACAATTAGAGAATACAAACTAATTTACTTGAAATATTTCTTTCTGCTTTTCTTCTCGGGAAACTTTGCTATCAAATCATCCAAATCAAATGTTTTTAATAATTCTGTTTCAATAGTTAAGCGGCTATCAACCATTGTTGATCGGTACATGTTCTTGATTCTTTTAAGACTAGAAAATGATCTCTCAGCCTCGCATAACCATGTGATCTCTTACGGCTTTTACCATAACCTTAAGTTCCTAAACATGTCTCCAAGTTTCATTGAAATCCGCGATCCGCATTTCAGGTACTCTCCTTGTCAGTGCGGTTTTTAATATTCCGCTTGCTCAGAAATTTTTTTATTCGTTCGAAAATGAGAATTTTTAAATGGTCGGCCATGGGGCCCTCCGACAAGCGGGGTCCGGGCCCCGTTAATCCAGCACCGCTCTTAGTCTGAGCAAGAGTTACCAACAGTCGGACCATCTGTTTGATTAGAAATGTTTTGTGATTTCCTTCTATGGGATAAAAATATAATCCCATAGCTAAACTCAAATTATTTAGTTTTACAGTATATACTAGCACATTTCCAGCACCAGTGGTGTAACTACGGGGGGAGGGAGATCAGGGGGATCAGCCCCCCTTAACGTAGGCCCAGTTGTGTGCGTGTGTGTGTGTGTTGAAATAAGATGTATAAATAATTGTTGAAATAAAAGGAATTACAATATTTGTAAATTAATAAAATAAACTTAGAGTTTTCATATTAATGATGACAATCATTCAACATTTAGTAAATGACATAATATACATATTTGCAGTATTCTTCACATGATTTTCTTCTATATCTTTGAGAGGCAAAGAATTTACAAAATGTATTTATAAAATTATATTAGAAAAATGCTGAAGTTTTCTTTGGTCCTCAGGAAATTGTTAGTACAACCTTCAAGCTAGTTTCCCCCAGAAGCTAGGCCCCCCCCACCACTAGGAGCAACTCAAAGTTACGTCACTGTCCAGCATTGTTCCTCCAAAGTTAGCCAGAGGATACCCTATGATGGAAACTCATTTAAAGAAACTAGATCGCTCTAATATGTAATCTTTCGAAATGTGGCTCTGCCGTAGAATACTGACCATTTCATGGACAGCACACATAACTAATGTTGAAGTTCTTAGAAAGACGAAGAAAGATAGGGAAGTTATTAACACAGTGAAGAAAGCTTCTGTATCTGGGACATCTCATGAGAGATGAACAGAGATTTTACTTATTGCAGTCCATACTACAGGAAAAGTACTTGGAAAGAGAGGAGTTTAGCGACCGTGAATCTCATGGCTGAGAAATTTAAGGACCTGGTTTGGCATGAATACAACTGACTTATTCCATGCAGCAGTGCAGAAAGTTAAAATAGTCTGTATGACATCCAACATCTGAAACGGATAGGAACTATCAGAAGAAGAAGAAGATCGCGCTAGAAGTAGTTGGTAAGAAGGAGCAACAAATGACGCTATAGTGGGTCGAACATTGACTCAGGAGACGATAATACTACCTCGGCCAGCAGGATGACAGTCGCAAGCTTTAGATGTAATAATGTATTCTTAAAGGTGCGACATTTCCCGACACGGTCTCTGTGCGCCAATCAGTTTGCACCACTAGCAAGATAAGATTACCGATTTGAGTCCACGTTGGCGCCACATTGCCACACTTAGTATTCGTCAACCGCAGTAGCTTATCGCCTTCAACGGAGCCGACCACCTGCCGTGTCGTCGTCATTCTGCTGTCGGTATAGCCGTTATTTAATGATGTGTGTGGAAACATGTCAACAACGTAACTACACTGATGCGACTTAAATAATTAATTGCCACAGGTAATTTCCTTTGTTGCCGACTGTCATCCTTCTGAACTAGGAAATATTATGTGATAGGCAGGAATGGCGACTGCCAACCGGAAAACGGCGACGTTGGTTATGAACCAATTAAAAACATCTTTGTCGTGTTATATCTTCCTTTCTTTTAAGCCCACTACATTTTTTGTGTGCTTTTTTTATTCTGTTGTTCAGTTACAGATGAAATAGTAAGACATGAAACGGTTCGTGCAGATCGTGTTGAGGGAAGGGCGGGGAAGGCAGTGGTGAAAGTGGGGTGTGAGGTGACCAACCACGACACAACCGTGTGACACACCAACAATGCAGCTCTTCTGACCACAAAATGTTTGGACGAAAACAATGCGTCAAAGCGCAATGAGATCTTTTGACAATCCCCATTCAGACGCCCGTTTCATGGCTAATTATATATATATATATATATATATATATATATATATATATATATGTATATCGTAGTCCTTCAGCCTTTCGACTGGTTAGTACCCTCCCCGCATATACCCGTGGTGCGTGTGGTACTGAGTCTCTCACAGGTATATGGGACCTACAGTTTAACGCCGGATCCGAACGGCATAATATATATATATATATATATATATATAATAGGGTTGCTCCAGCTAGTGCCGACTCCCTTCCTTCAACCTGGCTTTCCAATTCTCCCGATGTTCCCATTGACCTTCCTCAAGTCCTATACGTTGCATATATTCATCCACTTCGTCCCTCCAAGATCTTCTCGGTCTTCCCTTTTTTCTCCTTCCTAATGGACTCCATTCCGTCACTTTGTTGATCCACCTATTCCTATTAAGGGTCTTCCGGACATGACCGTACCACACCAATCTTTTTTCTTCGATGTAGTCAATTACACTTCTTTCCGTTTCCATTCTTCTTCTGATCTCCTCGTTTGTTATTCGGTCTGCTCTCGTTATTCCACAGCACCTCCTCCAATATTCCATCTCCGTTGCAAGAATCTTTCTTTCATTCTTTTTGTTAATAACCCATACTTCCGCTGCATACATCATAATGCTTTGGACTATGGTCTGATATATCATCTTTTTCTAATATTTTTGTCCCATATAACACTGTGTAATTGTCTAATCCTTGTTCTAGTCTGCCCTAATCTACTTTTTATTTCCTCTTCCGTTGTGCCTTGTTTACTCAGTGTGAATCCTATGTACTTGAATTTGTCTGTTCCTTTAATTTTAACATTTTCGCCTACTTCTAAATCTGTTGTTTCTTCATCTCTAATTGTCAAGTATTCAGTCTTTTTTATGTTTATTTCCAATCCCATCTTTGTGTATTCTTCATTCAGCTTTCTGACCATGTAGCTTAGATCTTCTTCATCCTGGGCTATAACTACCTGGTCATCGGCGAAGCATAGTATGTACAGGTGTTCATTTCGTATTATGTCTAATTATTTTAGCTGTAAATCGCTTTCTTTCGTGCTTCTTCCAGTGTAATCTATAGATATCTGAAGCCGATACCCAACTGTATCAATTCTGTAATTTCTTTCAGCCATGCTTGTATTTCCTTTTTTTTTCTTTTGATATAATTATGATTCTTTCAAAAACTTGAAATAGGCAGAAAAAATTTAGAGGCAGTAAAAGAGTTCATAATATATCTTGGCTCCCAGATAAACAGCACTAAAAACATCAACACTGAAATAAGAAGAAGAAAATATCTCGGGAATAAAACATTATGGATTAAAAAAGGATCTGATATCTGGCTTCATCTCAAGAAGCACGAAGTGCAAAATTTACAAAACACTTATCAGGCCAGTGCTGACATATGCTTCAGAAACCTGGACAATGACAAAAAATAGCGAGAGACTTCTAGGTTGCTGTGAAAGACGTATTCTAAGAACAATATGTAGAGGAGTACAAGAAAATGGAATGTGGCGCAGGCGCTATAATTATGAACTATACCATTTTTACAAAGAGCCGGACATATTCAGGATAATCAAAATATACAGGCTAAGATGGGTTGGACACGTAGAGAGAATGGAGGAAGGATAGCCTACGAAACATATTTTCTACCAGAAACCAATGGGTAGTAGAAAAAGCGGAAGACCCCGAAGTAGGTTCAAATACCAGATAGAAGAGTACCTCGGAAAGCTGAACATAAGAAACTGGAAAGCCAGGACACGCAATAGGGAGGAATGAAATCGACTCTTGGAGCAGGCCAAGACCCACCAAGGGTTGTAGAGCCACGGCTGATGATGATAATTATGATTAAAAAATCTCGTATTTGTATAAAATAAACATTGTTGAGAACGCGAGCGGTGATGGTCGTTTAAATAAGATTAATTATCAAGTAAGAAGTGGAACCAAGTTAACGCGCGGTTGGTTGGTTGACTGTTGGGAAATGTTTCCAATGTACGATGCTGCCGCCGCATTACTCGAGTGTTGGAAAATGCGGTTAAGAGAGTTGAGAAACTTTCAGCCGAGTGGAGCGAGACTCGTACGGTCGCATATTTGGGAAACTGTATGGATTAACACAAGTTTGGATTACAGTTGGGCGCTAATTGCTAACATAGTACACTGCAGTCATTGGATGGGACAAGTTCGAGCCGATGCGATCTGCACATTTCAAAGTTTATTCTTAATCACAGTTTTGTAGGATGCTTCTTTTCCATTTTTCGAACGAACGAAGCGAGTTCTCAGTGTTAACTTGACTGTTTGGTATGAATTTTAGATAACTTTCGCCATAACCTTTGAATGCTTTAAACGATTTTCGTAAAACTTGGCATGCGTACCCCCCCCCCGTTCGCAATTGTTACACAGAGATCGTACCCCCATAGTCTATTAGTAACAGCAGGAGTGGATCACGGCCCAATAGCCTGGAGATTAGTCTATTTCTTTCTAACACAACTTTACGTACAGTTTTTAAAAATAAAATGTATTTAATTTGATTTTATCTAATAAACAAAAATTCATTTAGTTCAAAATAGTGAACGAGTTGTGCAGCTCACAGTTAGCTCTAGTTATCTAGGTAGATCCGTACTGAACTGCGCCCCTACAGCACTAAATATACCGCCATTTAAATAGCGAGATTACTACCGACTTGCATAAATAATACCGAGTTGTAAATAAGTTGCAAAAGTTCAAACTTATGTGCGGGACCATTAGGCGAACTCTTAAGTCAGCAAGTAAAGAAACACGCGTAAAATTCTACAAGGTGATGGGTCTTCCCACACTTCTTTATGGGACTGAGAATTGGATGTTAACGAAAGGCCAGGTCAGTCGCATCCAAGCGGCTGAAATGAGATTTCTCAAGCACGTGGCAGGGTATACTCTCCATGATCATAGAAGAAACACAGATATACAGCAGGAACTGAATATTATGAGTATACTCAGCCTACTGGATCGCCCAGTATCGGCTGAATTGGTGGCAACATCTTTGCCGAATGGATGACTGCCGCATCCCCAAACAACTATGGAACTATAAGCCGAGGGGCCGGAGAGGTGTGGGACGTCCGAGGAAGGCTGCAGTGACCGGCTCTAATCTTTGCCTATTTGAGACCGGAACCAACCATCCTTGGTTTAATCTGTTAAGATGATGATGATGACTTACCGACTTATATACTGTAATATAACGCCTTGTCTACCCTTCAACATCGTGATCAGTGTCCCCAGGTTACTCTGTGTTAGAACCAAAGTGAACATACTGTCAGTCCATGTAGGGTGTTTCAGTCGTTTCGACTGTTACTGAACCCGAAGTGTTACATTGTTGAAATTATTATTATCAGCTGGGCTGTTTAGGCCGTCGTGGTCCACGTTTGTCGTTATTAACAAACGTATCGGCCCCCATCATCGGTCTCCGCCAATTCACCTCACGTGTTTTGTGTGAGAAGGTCCACTTTTATGAACTTTTGTACCAGCACGATCTAAGCTGGAAACCAGCATCAAGTGCTATCTGATCGGCTTGGGAGCACTTGCCAAATTACTTGTACTAATCTAGATAGCGGACGCCGTGCCAATCTAGACACTGAAGATGGCGTCCGATGGCGGGGCCACAATAACGACAACTGTTGACCACGACGGCCTAACAGCCCGGCCGATAATAATAATTTCAACGATGTTGAGGACGGCCGTAAAAGCGTTCTAAATGTTACGTTACGAACGGTGTTCATTAAGGTAGAATGGAACCCCGCTGGTCCGAACTAATTGGGACCAAGTCCTTATACAGTACTGTATATTATAAATATAAATTGTATAACGTGTATAAACTTTACCACATTCGTGCCTACAGTCAAAGTACTGTACTACTTGTAACATGATAATGTTTTTAGGCTGGGGGTCAGTCCACAAAAAGCGTGATGCAAAGTGTGTAACGTCATCGAAAAATGCAACGCTCCAGGTGATGTTAACACTATATTTTTTCCACACTTTCGATTCCGCACAGTCTAGAAATCTTCGGTCTCGGTCTAAAAGCATTATCATGTTTCGGTGTTTCGGTTTCGTCGAAATTCTTCTTTCTTTGGTGGTTTTGACATGATAATGTCTTATGGCTGGGGGTCATTTGAAAATTTCTGTAACGCATCACGCTGCATGACGTCATCATTTACCAGCCGGGAATCGTTAACTAAAACCGCGACCGCTAACGTGCTAACGTCCGTCGCAGATTAAAGACCTAACAAGCAAACAACACTGCATAGCTGTAGATAGGTATGTAACCAATCAGTCAGTCAGTAACCATAATAATGTTGCGTTTAGCTGGCGGCTGAAAGACATTATCATGCTCTTAAGCTTTTACCATTTGGTAAACGGTGCTTTACATTTTTTATCTTACAATCTCTCTTTTATACTATAAAAATACAGTGAATACCAGTTAAATATTGCATTGGCTACTGTTAATTCCGAACACTACGTGACTCGCTTGAATGAACGACACTGTACAACTATAGACACAGTGCAGGGACAGTGACGGGCGGGCGCCGAGTATGACACAATAAGATTACTCACGATTCCGATAAAAATGAAGAAGCAGATGATCCTGTGCCACAGATCTCACATGCCGAAACAGCGAGAGCTTTTGAACTATCGTTAGCTTATGTAGAGCAGCACGCCAATGCTACACCAGCAGACGTCTTATTTTTGAAGCGCTGGCGGAACATCGCGGCGTCTGGTGTATTTACAGCTTTGCATCAGAGAAAAATGACTGATTTTGTGCAACACCTTAAGTAGTGTCTAGTTATGTAGTGTGTATTTATTGTAGTTTTTTGTGTTTTATATACTTTTTTTATATACTTTTACTGGCACTAAACTGTAAGTACAAATATGTTTTTCCATTTATTTTACAGACGCTAATTTCTTGATAACCTAATTCAAAACTTTATTTTGCCATATGTTTAAAACAATCTAAAGTACTTAGTTTTAATAAAGATTTCACTAAAAATGCATTAGTGTGTATTCATCTAAGCTTTTTATGTACAAATTATATTGATATGTTCTAGTTATTTTGTCGTATTTTTTTATTTCTTTGTCCAATTTTTAGAGCCTTTTTTTCAAACTACCGGTTCGGATTAAGCGGGTTTTCGGACTAGTGGGGTTCGGACCTATGGGGTTCCACTGTATTTTGCCATTGACTATGCTCAGCTCTCTATGAAAAGTATACATACAGTAGCTTATACGCGAGTTAAACAGCCCAGGCCGCGTGGGGGTACGCACGTAAATGAGTGACGTGTTTACCCGGATGAGATGACGTGCGTAATGTGACGAGCGTGGTACCACAAAGCTCACTTCGGCACTTCCCAACTCCCCACACGCCCCCACCCCAAAGCGTCGATTGTATTGTCTCAGTGACATACATGAGCGCGCCCTACTCACTGCCAACGGAGCGACAAAACCACAGACAGTGATATTACAAACCCGATGAGAGAGAGTGTGACTGGAGAGATACGTGCATAAAGAACGAGGCAGAGAAGATAGTAGTACGAGTATATAGACGACTGGGCAGCGTCTGACAAGGCACATAAGGATGGACGGCACAAAATCAGCGCACTCTTCGTCGGTTGATTTTATATTTCCACACTGATAAAAAATCTGCCGCCACAGCGAAAAATAATTTTTTTTTAGGAAAAGCTCGGGCTACACAAGAAACTGTTAACCGTCTTCAAATTAAACCAATAAGCTTACATATTATCATCATCATTGACTTTTTAAGCAAGGATTAAAAAAAAAAACTTTATTCCGGTCCCAAGCAGGTAGACTAGAACTGGTCACTCCAACGCTTCTTCGGACCTCCCACACCTCTCCGTCCTCTCGACTTATAATTCTATAGTTGTTTGGGGATCCGGCAGCCAACCACCATTCGATTAAGATTTTGGGAAATCCTATCAAGTATGCTCATCCTTGCCGTTCAGTTCATCCTTGTTCAGCTCATCAGCATTTCTTTTGCAATCTTGAAGAATATATCGTGTCACGTGCCAGAGAAATCTCGTTTCGAGGGCTTGAATACGACTGGCCTGGGATTCCGTAAAAAAAAAAAAAAAAAAAAAAAAAAAAAAAAAAACTTCATTCTTCTTTTGCGCGTATTCATCTTCAAAAAAGAAATTAATGTATTTTTTGCACACGTAATGTTAAGAAAAAAGCACTCAGAAACTGTGAAAGAGGGTTTCACCAACATTGCAGTACAAAACATCTTCCCCCGAGGATTTAAAAATGTTTAGTTGGTCAACCTTAAAGGTCCGATATTAAACCATCTTTAGAGAATGTGTGCGAGACTTGTGTTAGCACAAGGCACATCTCGCTTCCTTTATGCCGGTCACACTAATACTCCTGTAGACTTCCATTTGCCACGGTTTATTGAATATCAGCGTTCCAAATCTTCTTAGACGTCCCTTCTTCCTGCTTCCGTCTGATGTCCAGTTGCCGACTCTTTTTTGTCGTCTCTGATCGTCCATCCAAGTGAAAGCAAGTCCCTAGGGGAAGAACAGCCCAAAATCAAAGTCCCCTGGTCCTCCAGTTCGGGGGTTAGGCTTAGGGTTGACGGCCCTATCCTGGAAAATGGTATTGTTGCGAAATCAAAAGAAGAAATTACGCCCAGTACTGACTTATCCATCAGAGATATTGACGCTACCTAGATCAGATGAGAGACAACTAAATATATTTAAAAGGAGGATCCTCAGGCAACTTTTTGGTCCAGTAAAGAGGGGGGGGGAAGTCTGGAGGAAACGATATAATGTAGAGGTCTATAATTTGTATGATGAACCTCATGTGGTTACCTTTATTAAATTAAAAAGATTAGAATGGCTGAACACATTATATGTGCTTGTGAAAGCAGAGTTGTTGGGAAGATGTTTGATCCAAAGCTAGAGGATAAAAGGAAAGTTGGAAGGCAAAATCTGAGATGGAGGGACGGGGTGAGTTGGGACATCAGTACTCTTGGAACTAAAAACTGGAAGAATATGGCTATGAATAGAGAAGAATGGCGAAATCTTCTGAAGAATGCCAGGACCCACAAAGGGCTGTCGAGGCAATGATGATGACCGTCCATCCTATAGACGTGGCTATAAACTGGTTTTGTACTACTTTGTGCAAGGTTATTCCCGCGTATCTGTTTGACATCTCCGACTCACTTATTTGTTCGGTGTCCGGTACTTGAAATTCCATTCCTGTATTCGATTCTTGTCTTCCAAAGTTTCGCAGCCACCGTAGAAAACACTCGGGCAGCGGCAAGAAGACTGCGAGAATGGGATACCAGATGGAGGAAGGAAGAGGGGACGTTCAGCGGAGGTCTGGCGGGGGTGGGCCCAAAGTGTTATGCCACCGTAATATTCTTTAGTAGAGAGAGATTCGATTTTTACTTCTCGTCTAATTCCTTCATGTCTTTTCCGACGATCTGCCAGGTAATGTCTTTGATAGCTTTTTTTTATTCAGAGTAGCTGTGTGTGGGGGGGGGGGTGAACAATGTTATTAGGTCTTTATCGAATTTTCAAATCTGTATTTTTGCAGATTTGTCTGCATTAAGCAGAAGGGGGAAGTCAGTGTAATACCAACAACAGAGTACTCAGTGAGTCAGCTGTAGGTTGGTGTTAGTTTCAAACATACAACAAAACAATATCTGTTGTGATAGTTGTCGGTCCCATGGCAGTGCGTATAGTTGGTGAAAGTGGACTGTGACCTGTTCAGCCAACTAGTTCAGCAAGCGTGGGCAGTTTGTCTGTTGTCATTACCGGTACCGTTATACGAGCAAATTGTGTCCCGTATTCTGTGTTTATACACAGCGACTGCTCCAAATTTGCTACGACTTTTATAGAAACGGAATATTTTTAGGTGTTCTATGGAAACAAAACGTACCTTTCTCAAGAAGCGAAAACTGGAGTTTTTAAAATCACAGTGGAACCAATATTAAGCGTAGCATTTTACAGTACTACGTTTATTGATTTCATACTGTAATACGTATTCATCATCATTTCACAACACGATATAGGCAAGGTGCTGCCTGTTTCAACCTTCAAAAATCCTCCAGCCATCTCTTCCTGGGTCTACCCACATACCTGTGACCTATAGGTTAGTATTTCCAGACTGGTTTCGCCAGTCTGGAAGCTGACATTTCCTCCAAGTGTTCTTTACACCGTTGTTTGTAATCTTTTAATTTTTCATTCAAGTTAAAAACTTGTAATTCTTCTCTTATGGCATCGTTCTTTTATACGATCAAGTTTAGAACACCTTTTAACTCGTCTTAACAACGCCATTTCCAACGTCTGTATTTTACTGTCTTGTTTCTTGATTGTTGTAGGACGCAATTCACATCCGTAGGACAGTACAGCCATAACTTTAAAAGCTATACTGTTGGGTCCTTCAGACGGGATCCGAATAGCATAGTTGGGGAGGGTTTATACTAGGCAGGATACCTCTCGCTGGTTTGCCGTCGGCTTGCGAGGGGGAACAGTCGTATCTAAATCAGATGGCCCCGGCGGGCTTCGAACCCGCGCCGTCAGCGTAGCAGCGCCATACGCTAGTCACTACGCCATGACCGCTCCTAAAAAAAGAGCTATAAATACTGTTTAAATGAAACCGGATCCTTCTGTTTTTATCGATCCGGAAGGACAAGTAATCCTGCCTTGTCTGGAATAATAGAAGATCCAGCCACGTGTTGTTTATTTAATCAACAAAGACGACTGCGGTATTGTTTAAACGGGCACATTATACCGCGAACTGCAGACAATTGTGTCGCCGCTACCTGTCAAACCGTGAAGGACAGTTTAGAAAAACTGTACCCACACTGTCACGGATTAATGTAACTTACCAGTGGCGTAACTGCATTGGGGAGGGGATCAAAGACCATTCCCCCCCCTCCCAGAGCTATTAAACATTTCATGAAAATTTCATAATCACTTAGCGTAGGCATATGTGTAAGCCAGCTGATATTATTATTCCGGCTGTACAATGTTTACACATTTTCCGGAACCAAAGATTACAGAAGTGATTGAATTCTCATCTTCCACTGCTGCTTCTCCATCCAAAGATCTTCTTTAATTTCTCGTTCCCTCAATATAGTCGGTGAATTTCTTCTATCCAGGTGATAGGTGGTCTTCGTCTTTTCCTTCTTCCTGGTGGGGTCCATTCCATAACTCTACTCGCCAATCTTTCCTGTGTCATTCCTTTCGTGTGTCCATACCATTGTAGTTTTTTTTTTTTTAGATAAAATCAACAATTGAATTTTTTACATTCATTCTGTTTTTAATGGCTTCATTTCTAATTTTCTCACGTCTGGATACTCTTCCCGAAAGTCTCCAAAAGTCCATCTCTGCTGTCATTAATTTGGTTCTTGTGTGTTTGTTATTAATTTATTATTATTAATTGTGTCCAGACTTCTGAGCCGTAAGTCGTGATATTTCTAACAACGGTTAGAAGCCAATTGCGGATGTTAACGCTAAGTCTTATAAATCAGCAGGAGCGTAAGCACTTATGGGGAAGGGGAACGAACGGTACCGGATGCCCCCACCAGAGTGTCGAAAGTTGACAAGAAATTTTGTTAGTTTCTTAGTTTTAAGCTGTTTAATTAAATTCTTAGCTGTGTGCGCTAAGTCAATAGTAAGCCTTTTTTAAATATATAGGTATACAAACAAGTCGATTACACAGCATTTGCGTGTACGTTTGAAGCAGGGCCGGATTTATGGGGCCCTAAGCTGAACATGTGGTGCGGACCGGACCCCTCTCCCAAAGGGCCGAAAAATGTTGACGAATTTTGTTAATCTCTTAATTTTTAGGCTATTTTATTGTTTTTTAGGTGTGGACGCTAATATAATAGTATCTCTTTTATAACTGTATAAACAGGTTTATTACACAACATTAGCGTATACGTTTGAAATATAAAATATAGGAAAATCAGTTCAGTCAATAAATATCTTGTAAACAATGTTTCAGTAAGGGGTATTTTTATTGTGTTATTACCGTTTAGTTTAATGGGACTGATTTCAGGATGTTAACACACGTTTGTCAGTCTCTTTGAAGATAGTAATGTTGGTTACACTTGTTTTTTCGTTTGTATGAAGCCGACTCGACCCCGGACCTTCCCCAAAGCTAAAGTCTAGATACGCCACTAGTGGTAGTAGTAGTAGTAGTAGTAGTAGTAGTAGTAGTAGTAGTAGTAGTAGTACTAGTAGTAGTAGTAGTAGTGAACCAAGGTTAACTGCTGACAGTAATATACGCGTACACACATACACAGAGAGTGTAATTACGCAAAGTGACGGACGGACTGTTGTTAACGTGCTGTGAATTGATTTTGTGGTTACAGAGAGCCAAGGTGTGTGGGATGAGTGCGCGCACAATATGGCCGACCAGACCCAGACTCGCACAGTGGTCCGAGAGTCAACCACTTCCTCATACATGGTGGTGAGTACTTAATTGATTGCTCGTGATATAATCTCACCTGTATCTTCAGTACCATTGAACGTTTAATAGCGCATTATATGTACTAACATTATATATAATTTATATTATTCCTTTGTAAGTAACTCGTTACGTTTCCTGCAGGTCTCCTATGTAATATCTTCAAATAAATACACTGCAAGTAGGTATATTTACACCTGACGCACACAGAAATTATTCTGTATCTTCAAAGGTTTGTTTTAATTGTAATTGAATGTTTCGCTTACAATACCAAGCGAAACATGTATTGTAAGCGAAACACTCAACCACCAACTCAAACAAACCTCCGAAGATACAGAACAACCTCTGTATCACTACCACAAGTAATGTCTTTGAATATGAACCAACCGGATTAGGCCTACCATTGTATATCTTCAATTCATTATTTGTTTACAACTTTGTTTTTTTTTAACGGCTCCAACAGTTTGTTTAAATTCCTGTATTTATTGAAGCTCTGGTGTTTTAGCATTTATTAAACTATTCATAAAATGTGTCTGAAGGAGTATTTTATATGGACTTAATGAGGTATCCCACTTTCTGTAAATTACAGACCGTATTAAAGTGTAATATACACAAGTCTGACTGTGGAATATTTTAATACACCTCCGAAGATACAGAACAACCTCTGTATCACTACCACAAGGTTTGTTTGAGTTGGTGGTTGAGTGTTTCGCTTACAATACATGTTTCGCTTGGTATTGTAAGCGAAACATTCAATTACAATTAAAAACAAACCTTTGAAGATACAGAATAATTTCTGTGTGCGTCAGGTGTAAATATACCTACTTCCAGCGTATTTATTTGAGGATATTACATAATATATATATATATATATATATATATATATATATTGTATACTAAATAATAATTATAATAAATTATTGAAAAGACAATGAAGAAAAAAATGGTCAGAGAGTCTATGAAGTCGGTACGGGTTATAGCCTAATCTATCTAGTGAAGAAGAAGAAGAAGAAGAAGAAGAAGAAGAAGAAGAAGAAGAAGTTTGACTTCTTAAAATTTTACCCTGGTTCTGTAGTGTGAATCCAAGTAGCGTGTAAGTCTGTTATATGATAAATATTCGCCAGTTTGACTATTCATGGCAAATACCAAAATACGGTTCGAAGGGGAGAGAGACAATGGCTTAGCGAGGAGGTGACATCTTGAGACGTAAGCACACGAGGTAATGTTGTATGCTCAGTAAATCATTGAATAATGAGAGAAGGGTTGTTAAAGTCGCACGCATTCCATAATAGTATTGTGTTGTGTCCAACTCGGCGTAACGACATACACGTGGGGAAGGTAATTGTCTAGCGCCAAGGGCGGCGAGTACGTCTACTTCGTCGGGGGTTGTAAAGGGTCTTCTCCTCGCCGTCTTATTTACGAGCTGTGATTGTTTTTTCACGGCTAATTGACTGTGAGTTGTTGCCGTGGCGCGGCCTTTTGAATAAAACAAGCCTTTAAGGTCGTCTAACGGGGCCGCCCCTACGACGAAGACGACTTTGCTTGCATTTCTTCGGATTTCCTTTTTTTTTTTAATTTAACGTTGTATTACAGTTGAGTAGCAGTGAGGGTGGACGATGACCTGACTTGACTTGACTTGGTCTACGGGAGCCCTACAAAGTGGTGTACTCTCATCAATCGTTTTAACATGGGTGTAACATTGGTTTAAGTCAGGGGTTTGGGAGTTCAACGCCGCTCACAAAATTTCCCACTCGTCCAGAAGCGTCATATTGTGGTTTTACTTCCATGTTCCATAACGAAATGGAAGTGTGGTGATCGCGAGAAAAAAATCGTGTTCGAGATAAGGGCTGCTTCTGATTGTACTACCCTCAAAACATGAAGAAAAGTCAGTTTTCCGAAAAGTGTCTGTGTGTAGAATTTTTTCTATGGCGAACGATAACTGCCGCAAATTCAAACAGAATCAAATTATTTTTTCCATATTTGCCCGATATGTAGAGTACTCGAGGCCTATTGATTTTGGTGAAGATCGGTTAAGGGGAAGGGGTAGTTTACCTGCAACTTTGTACGTTTTAATGGGAGTAAAGTACTTAATTTTGATAAATGAAGTATCCTGGAAAGAAGGTCATAATAATTAATCCACTGTAGAAGAAATGTCTATAAATGAAAAGAGTAGTTGAAGAGGGAGGAGGTAATGTTTTGTATTGATGTTATAAATTTATTCGACCGAAAACTTAAAAATTTCAATAAAAGATTAACAATTGACATCGTTTTATGCTATGTAACCACGGATACGTAAACAAAATAATTTTTCGTTTTCAAAAAATTGCAGATAAAAGCTGGGCGGTATTGGCTTTCTTTCGCGTTTTTTAAATAAAAGATAATTTAATCAAAATAATTCTTTATTTTTAAAATATTAACAACTAGGTACAATTCGTATTTTGATTATCTTTCTTGGTTTCTATATATCTATCTATCTTTGATTATATATTTGGTTTCGTTCTAAGTGTAGGCCTACATATTAAAAATAATTTGATAATTAATTAGAACATGGAAGTCATGTATGGTTCTCCATACAATTATTTCTTTTTATAAGCCTAGATTCTTTTCTGTTCAGACGTTTACAATTTAACATTACTTTCATCTGTCACATTATCTAGTAAAAAAACTTGTTTGATAGACGCCAGAGTGGGGCGTAGGCATGCTGTATAGATCCTGCTAAGTGTCTGGCTGGAGCAACGGTCACTCGAGACCTTGCTACGATTGGTTGTAAGAGGCCGGTACGATTGTACGATCTGTACAAGGAACCAGACATCGTCACAGCAATAAAACAAGGCAGAATTAGGTAGGCAGGTCACGTACAAAGAAGGAAAGGGCAGTGAAACCAGAAGAAAAAAGGGCAAGACGGACGCCAAGAAGAAGATGGGTGGACGATATAGATGGAGATTTGACCGGTGGGTCAGAAGGTGGCGAAGAGTCGTACAGGATAGAGAGGAGTGGAGGCATGTCGTTCTGGAGGCCAGGGTTCTTCATGAGCTGTAGGGCCGTGGAGTAGTAGTAGTATACAAGAATGCCGAGTTTAAGACCAATTGCGTTTGGATGGATTCATTTCATACAGATCGATTTCACTTTTTCCGCAACATGAAATCTGAAGATTCCTTCAAACTTTCAGAACAGTCAGTTTTTATAGTTATCCCTTACAGGCCTAAAAAATTATTTAAGAAAAACAACCAATCAGAACTGTCCGACTGATAGGCCTATGTTTTTCTTCTCTCGATGAGTCGTAGTACTCATGGAAATGTAGAGAATGTGATGGAGCGGACGGAAAAATTACTTTAAAAGACGAAATATGTTCCGCGCCATAAGTCTATTGTGTTAGTGTTGGGTGTTGGAAGTAGTAACTAATAAATAGTTGGCTCTTTTCTCATGATAGGTCAAAATATTATAATTTTTGAAGAGTCAAGATTCAATTACAGCCAGCCGAGTCTGTTTCGGTGTTTTCCGATCGGTATTTAATTTCCAATTTAGCGACGGTTTGGTATTGCTGATGGCGGAGACAAATTAAATACGTCGCGGGTTAGACGCAATGATCAGTAATTATAACGAGCAGTGGCAGTGGTGGTAGTATCGAACAATTCGCGGCATTTCGTTATGAAGGCAAATTAATTATGAATTTACCACCAATATTTATTTTTGTTGTGTTGCGACCACTAATGGGGGTCTGCGGACCAAAACATGTCGCGATGGGATCGATGCCGACACGTCTGCGGTTCGATTTCTGTTACAGACGAATCGATTCATGGTTTTAGTTAATAACAGAATCGCACATTGCGTCAGAGCTGCGACGCATCCTAACTCTTGACTACTGTAGCAGTGGTATAGGCATTTGCCAACACTAACCCTACTACATTTTTCACAACTCCTTCCAGAATGTTCCTGATAAAGTCTCAGTATGAGGTTAGGGTGAAAGGTTTCGGGCCTAATTTAAAAAAACAACACTTTTTGGGTCAATTTGCACTTATTTCTCAACATAATCACTATTTACTCTATTTATTTTCCGAGTTTAGCTGTATAGCAGGTTCCTTGCTGTATGCGGATGACATTGTTCTTATTCAAGAAAATGAGGATGATTTACAAAGAGCTATGTTTCAATTACAGGAAGTGGCAAGATGTTCACTGACTCACTGACAATTTCAGTAAGAGAGATCAGAACCATGGTCTTTAAAGGTAAATATCCAGTGAGGACTAAGATAGTTATAAACAACACCACTTTAGTACAAGTAAGCCATTTCAGATAACTCGGGTGTGCAGTAAGCTATGAATCTGAGTATGATATAAGAGAGAAGATAATTGAATTTAGGAATATTTGTGGTACGATTCATAGAAATCTTAGAAATAAAACAAGACAGAGCACAAGGATTAAATTTTATAAGACAATTGCAATACCCACATTGACGTATGGGTGTGTGGCGTGGGTCATGACAAAAAAAAGTAATGCGGCAAGATTCAGAGTGCTGAAATGTAGTTTCTTCGAAATACTTTAAATTATACATTCCAAGATAGAATAATGAACGAGGATATCAGAGCAGAACTCGAAGTAAAGGACGTAAATGAAATTATTTCAATTTACAGAAGACAATGGTGGGATCATCATTAAATATCAAAAGTCACCATAAAGAAACACTCACTCACTCTCTCTCTCTCTCTCTCTCTCTCTCTCTCTCTCTCTCTCTCTCTCTCTCTCTCTGATAAATGATAAATATATACAACATTGGAAACAGATATGAGTGAATAACGTAAACCATTGTGTTATAGAAGCTGAATTGAAAAGGTAAATATAGATTTGTCCCTCTGTAAACTGATCAATTAAACAGATGAATTCGTTTTTTCCGTTTTTGACAACTGGCCACAAAACTCTGATATGTTTTTGTTTATGTACGGTATTTTGTTTTGTCAAATATTGTAAAACAGTGTTTTAAAATTACACTGCTGCTGGCAACGACTGGCAGTGCAGTTAGTCAGGCGTGTTCACTTGTTGTGGGGGTGCATGTTGCGTGTGTACAATTGTCATACGAGTTGATGGGGTGAGTTATTTACCCCCCCCCCCGTCACCGTGATACGTGCTGATATCGACTTGATAATTCAACCCTAAACGTCCGCATATCACGTTCCGCACGCCCGTTTGCATCCCCCTCCCCTCCCTCTCACGGTGTAAATACATAATTGCTGATACGTGTGTACACGGTACGGTTCTTGTTTTGGGTGACAGAACTGTGACTTCGTTTGCAGCACACACCAGATTTGCCCTATTGCGTGTATATTATCCAACGAATCGAAAAGTTATCGTCTGTTAATCGACTGATCGTTTTAATTATTCCTTTCCCGTAAAAAAATACAAATACGAGGTGATTATAATACAGATAACTCGTACTTGGGGTAATTCAGACCACCATTGGGAAATTCATGTAGATCTTCTTGTTCAACACTTGAGCCCTGGCTTTCAACACCAATCTTATCCAAAGTCTCCTGTCCATTGCCATCTTAGTGTAACCCCTGACATCCATTCTTCTGATAACTTCTAGCACATCATCCAACCATCTTATCCTAGGTCGTTGGGTGACAGAAGGGCGTCGCTGCTTTCTGCCCTCAGAATTTTCTTTGGCCTACGCTGATCATCCATCCAGTCTAGGTGACCTAACTATTGTATTCAGTGAGCCTTTTGTGTTTCTTACAATATTCTCATGCTTCAATAGCTCGTCTATCTCCTGGTTATTTCTTATTCTCCATTCGTCATCTTCTTTAGCCGAGCCATGAACACGTCGTATGGTTGATTTTTCGTTTAAACCATCATCGTGTTTCTTGTTTCTCTTTTATCAGTGCCAATTTCTCACCTCCATAAGTAACAATAGGACTGATAAGTGTCATATATTTTTATTCATCGTATTATTTGAATGAACACTCTCTGTCATTCCAACTTTGTCGTGTTTACTTCCTAAACTGCTACTTGTCATGTTCTGGACTAGGCCTTTCAGGGTTTCCACCATGCACGAGGTGGTTTAGGACTTGAAGATGGTGGAAGCACCGAAAGGGCTCGTCCAGAACATGACAAGCAGCAGTTTAGCAAGTTAACACGACAAAGTTGGAATATGTTTTTATTTTTGTGTTATGACTAATGAGTTTGCTTGTCAATAGTCTGCTGTTATTGGCATAATATGACCAATTTCCTATTTGTATCCTGTCTTGTATTGACGTGTTTATGGACCCTTCATTACCTATCATCATGTTACCCAGGTATATCTTTCCTCCGTACACACCATTGTTTAATAGAAAAACTTCC
Source organism: Magicicada septendecula (assembly GCA_034769895.1). Lineage (NCBI taxonomy): Eukaryota > Metazoa > Arthropoda > Insecta > Hemiptera > Cicadidae > Magicicada > Magicicada septendecula. The sequence continues at coordinate 907,893,572 of CM068368.1, read as the reverse complement.
CCCTTCGATTTTTATCACTTCCTTTAAGTGTGCCATTTAGTACGTGGTGTGGTGTGTTGCGTTTTTACGATCGGAGAAGAAGAAAGAGTAATTGTTAGGAGGGAGGAGAGACGACAAGTGTTTTGTCGAGCCGTAAACGTAAGTCCTGAGGGGGGGGGGGTTTAAGCATATGACTGTCCGTAGTAACGACTCGGCGTTTCTGTTTGCCGTTTGCTGCTCGCTCTGGCGGCACTTTGCATAATTAGCTAACGCCCGGCTTTTGTTCTGTTCGACAATTGTTGTTTTAATTGCTCCGTGTGTGTGTGTGTGTGTGTGTGTGTGTGTGTTTGTTACGTCCGCAGTCGTTATTATACTACATGTAGTTTGGTACCGAGTGTTCCATTGTTGTTGTTTTTATTATTATTGTAATTGAGGTTTGCAGTTGTTCGTATGTGTGAGTGTGGTACTACGGGTGTAAGCCGCTAATGATTAGCCGTGATGAGTGAATATACTGCACAGCGTAAATGGGTAACGAGAGGAGTCACTGACTGCAGTCCTGTGGGAACAGTGAACAGAGAAGGGACTTGGAGAAACCGATCGTGTAATATTTTGTAGAAATGTCTTAACGTAAGGTCAGGCCAGTCGCATCCAAGCGGCTGAAATAAGATTTCTCAGGCACGTGGCAGGGTACACTCTCCATGGTCATAGATACAACACAGGTATACGGTAGAAACTGAATATTATGAGTATACTCGACAGTATCGGCTGAATTGGTAGGAACATCTTTGCCGAATGGATGACTGCCCCGGACCAACTTATAGTTAGCATAAATGGGGTTTATTTATTATGCTAATCGTGATATAAATGATTTACATTTAGTAAATGGGACTAGTGGTATTTTATGTGAGTTTATCACTTTCTCATATGTATCTCGCCCTAAAGCTGGATGCCATTTACATTTAATGCCAAGCGTTGTGCAGCCATTTACATTTAGTGGTGTAAATATAATTTACATCTGTGGTAATTAATTGTGTAAACCATTTACATCTAGTGAATATTAATCTGTGCTAATTATCTGCGCGGATTAATTACTCAACAATTATGAATCATATTAATTAAAGATTTATGTAATACGTTAAAATTGATATATCTAAAATTATTTCTATTCGTCAGATTTGACTCAACACAGTGTCTGATTAAATACGATTTTATGAGTCTATTAATCAGACGTTTCAATGGTCGAGTTTATTGTATCCATTGATGTTTAGCATAAGTTATGAGATTTTTAGTGTAATACTTAGAATGAAAATACATCAATAACAAAGGTGAAATTTCAATAATGAACGCATGAATACTGTAAATTAACTACTTATTTATTACACATCTTACTGAAGTAAGTAACTATATCCTGCAAATTACATACATATTAAAGCACATGATATAAATACAATTATTCAATTTATACGATGTTTCCTGAAACATAAACACATGGTACATTCAAATGCAGTAAATAATGCACATATATAAAACATACACGAATAATAAACAATCAACAATTATACTTATTCCTACCTAAAATGCGTTCATTATTTCTCAGATAACGAATTACGTTAGTGTTATTTTATAGATTTTATGATTCATATGACTCATATGTAATTATTCTCTTGGGGTTAGTTCTTTGAAAAGAGGCAACAGAACAGTAGTGTAGTATATACTACTAGGATTAAGTAGACATAAAGCTTATCTTTGAGAGTGTTTATCCAATTCCGTCGTCGTGAGAAGACACTTTCTAGATGATTCGTCGAAGATCATAATCACTGTTACGCAGAGCACTGATAATTTCACTTCACTCCACTAAATCTCCACTCCCGTCATGTGTATGGTATTGTGGTAACCCGCTGATGTCGAGTGTCCGGAGTTCAAATAGTGAGGTGTTAATGTTGTCATTAACTTGAATTGTTCTGAAAGTTTGCCATATTTGTGTACATGGTTAACTGTGCCGTCTATTTGGGTGTATCGCGTACTGCGTGCTTAATTGTTTGGTATAGTTTATTCAACTAATTGTTCAACATGGTGATACGTTTTGATGTGAGAATGTTTGAGGTGACACTCACTGTTCTACTTTAAATGTTAATTAGTATATTATTATGTGCGCGTCAGTTGAGATTTCAAGTCCCGTACGCACTCATAGTTTATATTTCCGCACAGAATTGTGTATAAGTGTGACTATACCGATGTCTTTGTTCACTTATGAATTTACAAATTAGTGAATCCGGTCGGTCGACATAATCAATCGTCTGTCTATCGTACGCACTAACTTCTGACTATTAATTGCGACTACCAACTGCTACTATTAACTACATACTCTTGACTACCGACTGACTGTTAACTGCGACTAACTGTTCGATTGAATACTTGACTATCCGATTGAAAATTACTGACTCTCGATTAACTACTTGACTGCCTGATTGAAAATTACTGACTCTCGATTAACTATTTGACTGCCTGATTGAAAATTACTGACTCTCGATTAACTATTTGACTGCCTGATTGAAAATTACTGACTCTCGATTAACTATTTGACTGCCTGATTGAAAATTACTGACTCTCGATTAACTATTTGACTGCCTGATTGAAAATTACTGACTCTCGATTAACTATTTGACTGCCTGATTGAAAATTACTGACTCTCGATTAACTATTTGACTGCCTGATTGAAAATTACTGACTCTCGATTAACTATTTGACTGCCTGCTCCGCGTCTTCGCCAAACAGTTTTATTGGAACATCTTACCCATAAGTCTAAGTTTCGATCTCTACGCCTTCTCGAACTCTTGATTGGTCGTACAAATTCCTACCCTTCTGTAGATCTCATCCTCTGTTTCACGATTCGTCGGCCGAACCCTTCCTACTCTCTCCACGAGCTCTCTTAGAAGATGCTTGATGCTGGTTGGTCGTCGTCATCCCCGGAGTGTTTCATGTGACGAGCGTAGCACAGATTCTAAGAAATTAGGACAATTTAATGGCCTTCTGTTATCCTTTGTTTAGACTTTCCCTAAGGTTCTGACTGAGCTTTTGTTAACAGACTCCAGGTCTTGGTTAATTGTCTAAGTTCCACGACGTTCGTTCCGCCGATTATCAACCCTTCGTTGTCTTCATTTCGGTGAAATTCTACTTTTCAGTCGTAAATTTCAGTAAACTGTCAAGAATGTGTTTTCACGCTGTGCAGGGTACACTGGCAGTATTCACTGAGTTACGTCTATTGTCTATCTCTCCGTTAAAATTGCTCTGTACTTCCTTTGTAACATAGTAAAGCCTTTCATAATTGAGCAGTTACACTTTGCTTCCACAGCAGGCGTTCCATCTCGATTCCGTGTAACTCGGCAGCTGGACGAAGTCTTTGTTTCAGATTGTTGGGTGCTGTAAATTTTGACAAACGGCTAGCTGTCAGTGACGCCTTGAAATACTCATTGTGTGCAGTGCTCAGACATTTTTTCTTTGTCTTCGCTCTGTCGTCGGGTTTGACGTGCCCTCAATTCGTCATTATTTACGACCTGGGCTTGTGTCCGTCGACTTGAGTGTGGGAACGTGTCACTTGATCGAGGAATTAAAATTTTTTTAAAATTTCGATCATTACAAACTATGGAACTATAACCCGAGGGGACGGAGAAGTGTGGGACGTCCAAGGAAGCGCTGGAGTGACCAGCTCTAATCTTTGGCTGTTTGAGACTGGAACAAACCAGCCTTAGTTTAATCCTTGAAGATGATGATGATGATGATGATGATGAAATATCTTAACGTAGTGGTAGACGACTAGTGCTTAGTGAAGAGCATGAGATTTCCAGCATTTGGAATGTAATATTTCATGGGGTCAAAGACAAAGATGTAGAAGACGAGTTGAGTAAATTTAGATCCGTCTGTGAGACGATTCAAAGATAAACATTAAAAAATAAAGTTAGATTACAAACCAGAATTAAATTTGATAAGGTTGTGGCAGTATCCTCCTGCACGGAGCAGCCATGGACTCTGCGAGAAGCTGATATAATTCAAAATCACCAGTGGAGAAACTAGGTTATTAAAGAATGAACAAAGGATGCTCAGGGTTAGATATGTTTCCCGTAGTCAAACCGACTAGAGGCTCCTACAGGCCGGTTATACGGATCCGGCTGCTTACCCGTAAAACTTGTTACTCCTTTCACTAGAGAGTAAATTTTGTACTAGAGAGTTATTGTCAGGTTCTATTGATGTAATATTTAACCTTAAATCACATTCAATAGACATCCTGTTAGATTCTAATGAAATATTACCGTAAAGTGTTTAGGTTGTGTTTTTATAAGGCTAATGGTTTTAAATAATGTATAGGATCCGAAATAACGGTGAAATAAATGAGTTGATCAGTGGACAAGACCTGGTGAGACACATAAAATCAGCTAGAATTAGATGGCTCGGACACGTATTCCGTATGAATGTTACGAGGATGCCCAAAACTATATTAAGTGGAACGATACTGGGCAAAAGAAGAAGAGGAAGGCCTCGAAGAAGATGGCAGCAGGATGTGGAAGAAGATCTAAGAAAGATGGGCATTAGGAACTGGAGACTGAAGGCAGTGGACAGAGATGAGTGGAGACGGGTCGTAGCGGAGGCCAAGGCTCACCATGGGCTGTAGTGCTGGAGAGTAGTAGTAATGGTTTTAAATAACGTCCGATGAAAATTTATTGTTGTTTTGAGCATAAAAAAATTATTTATTTATTTTTGTAAGTAAATACTTTCTACTAACTAGGTCTTCTTGCGTGCCACCGGTTGCGAACCACTGGTGTACAGCACAACAGTTCAATACGTTGGTGTTGTAATCATCATCATCGGCATCTGCAAGGATCAAACCAAGGTTAGTTTGTTCCGGTCTCAGACAGGCAAAGAATAGAGCTGGTCACTGCAGCGCTTCCTCGGACGTCCCACACCTCTCTGTCCCCTCGGCTTATACAGTGGAACTTGGTTATAACGTCATTGAAGGGACCAAAAAAATAATGACGTTATGTCCGAGTGACGTTATAAAAGAGTCGTTATAAAAGACCCTTTTTAATCATTAGTAAGGAAGGAGAAATAAAAAAAAAGATCTTTGCATTATTAACATTATTCGTGATATTTATTCTAAAGTTTACAAACTGCATTTCATTTATACAAACAGCATGAAGAATATTTTAAAAGATCAAAAAGAAAGTACATGTAACTTGCATTTAGGCTTACTGTCGAAAGTAATCCGTAATTTTTTTTTGAACGTTCCTTTCTGAAAAATAAATTCTTTCTGTTGTGCTGTGGAGATGCTGCGCTGCATTGAACGTGTCGTCAGACGTCTCTCTAAAGCAGTAAAATCGTGAAAGAGTTTCGGCGGCTCTCATTGCTTCCTGTACTGTCGGACAAACGATGTCGGCATCCTCCTCTTGCTCAGCATCTTCTTCAACACTGTCTTCTGCTTCTATGTTTTTTACTTCCGCCATAAATTCTGCGTCACTCAACACTTGGAATGTTTCTACTTGGTCATCCACTGATGCATAGGAATCAAGTTCATTTCCAAATTCATTTACGTCGAATTTCTTAATCCAGTCCGAGAGCGGCAAGTAGTCGGCTTCGTCATCATCGGGTAAATTTTCATGTACGAGTACGCGCGCGCACATATATACGTTTATATGAAATTTAGAGTAAAATATCTGAGAAATTTTTGACGCTAAAACAGAGTAGTACAATATTTAGTGACGTTAAAACCGGGAATTTTTATAATGTTAAAGATATCAGTTTGACCGGACTTATGACAAAATAACGCTACACCCGAGTTGACGTAACAGCCGAGGCCGTAATAACTAAGTTCCACTGTAGTTCCATAGTTGTTTGGAGATGCGGCAGTCATCCCTTCGGCAAAGTTGTTCCCACCAATTCAGGCGATACTGTCGAGTGTACTTATGAGAATCAGTTCCTGTCGTATATCTGTGTTTCTTCTGTGATCATGGAAAGTATACCCTGCCACGTGCCTGAGAAATCTCATTTCAGCCGCTTGGGTACGACTGGCCTTAAAGTGCAATTCTCAGACCCATAAGAAGTGTGGGAAGAGCCATCACCTTGTAGAATTTTAGGCGTGTTCCTATACTTGCTGACATAAGGGTTCCCCCCTAATGGTCCCGCACATAACGTTGAACTTATGCAACTTATTCACAACGCCGTTGCTTGTATTATAAGACACACTGTTGTAATACACCTTATAAGCTGTGGGTCGTGCGGACCTAATGTTTTCTGTACGGGTAGTAGTGACCGGGTCGGCCGGTGTCACTTGCAGACTTGATGGTGTCGTTTATACTGCGGCAGTAATTATTATCTGTCTGTCTGTCTGGCCGCAAGCAAAGTACAGTATTTCACCGACTGAAATTCCTGTTTATAACTCCTCTAAGTGTAACAGGCAGGCAGCCGTAACGTTGGCGAGATTATAAACTATTTATGTTGGCAATGCTGTGCAGATAAATTTTATTATACTCAATTAAATACTGTCCTCGTTCGTGCTGCTAGAGTGAGGTCGACATCTGGTTTCGGAATGCCGCAGATTGTCGACATCTTGGAAAAATATTTATTAATACTTGTACGCGCGCGAGTATTAAGGTCACGGCTTTTAGAGAATACGAACCGTAAAGCTAACAGCTGATGGGGACGTAAAGCTAACAGCTGATGGGGTTATGTTAAGGGATTAGAAGACCCTTACTCTCGCACGCGCACTCACAACCAGTGCAGGCACGATCCGGGCGGTTCAGGTGTAAATATACGGTTCAGTTCAAAACTATAAAATTGTTAATTTAGCTTATAGTCCAAATTAAACTATAATTTTTGTAATCTCCGTGAAATTGTGAGAAAAACGAGTTCAAGCAACACACAATTGCGATAAATATGAGTATTTTAGGGATTTGTAAAGCAGACGCAGAATTGTAGTACTTAATGAAGATTTTATTATAAAGTAATAAGTATGTTGGTGATATCTTGATGATTATAAACGAAAATGTTTTGACAATTTACATTCATTGTGGAAAATTACGTCGGTAATGATGAAAACTTGTTTTTTTTTCTACAATAACAAATGCTGTCTTGTATGTAATATTTATTAAAAAAATATTAAAATTCGATCAGTGTAATCTTTTAATCTTTCATTCATGTTAAAAACTTGTAATTCTTCTCTTCTGTTACGAAGACACAAAAAAAACACTTAATTAGTAGACCAGACTCAGTCTTTCAGTCTGTAGGCATAATAAAGTTAGTTACTTTCCCCAATTGAGCCAATATTTGAGCTGACCACCTTTCGCAGTGTACAGAGGAGATGTGTGTGTGTGTGTGCGCGCGCGCGGGGGGGGCGCTCTTCATTGAATAAACAAACCTCTCTCTCTGTTGTGAACAAAGTGGACGCTGCTGCTTGAAGTGTATCCCATCCATCGTATTACGTTATTAAAAAAGGAATATTTTCCCGTTCGAATTTTAACCCCGGCGCCCTCTCCTCTGTGACCGGGCGGACAGTCGTCGTGGATTTCAATTGCCCCGAGGGCGCAAGAATGTGTATCGCACGCAGGTTCATTAAATTTTTCCCCACTTCATAGCCCCCGCCCGCAGGGGGTAGAAACTTCTGAACTTGACGATGCTATCAATCTGAGTAAAAAAAAAAAAAAAAAAAAAAATCAAGCGCCGACACCAGTATCGGTAAACGTATGCACACGCCAAAACACAAACACACACAGCAAATTGAGATCTCTACATAGCAATGCACTTATGAGTACCGTAAACAAAATACGGTCGTTAATTTGTGGAATAGCGTTGGGGCATCCCCTGCTTCTCGCTAGCCTGTGTTAATTGACTTAATTCTGTACTGTAGAATTTAATATTAAATCCGAAAAGTTGTGTTGTTTAATGTGTTGTCATGTTTACCAAACGACACCTGTGGCAGATTTACTCGTCTTTTGACGATTGTTATGCCTTAATGACCATCGCTAAAACAGTGTTAGTCATTACTGTGTGTGTGTGCGCGCGCGCGCGTGCGCACGTGCGTGAGTGAAAGTAAACAGCGGGAGCTGAGAGTAGTGCGTACTCTGTCGCTGAAGGCGTTATCAACCGACACAAGTTCACTTACACACACACAACTCGGTGTTTATCATGGGAGGCCAGAATAACAAAGGAATATAGGCAACGTGTGTTGTTGGACTTGTGCTGGTCGCGTAACAAGGACGACACGTTCTGCCGTAAGGGTGCTTCAGTTGAGTCCATTAGCGCTTAGTACCTTTCCGATGATCGTTATATATTTACCGAGTAAATGTAACACTACTGAACGTTATGTTTTGTGGATACAGTAGAACCTCTGTTAACCGAAACAAAGAGGGGAGAGGCGGTTTCGGATAACCAAAATTTCGGATAATAATTAAGATGTCATTTTTTAAAGTCTGAGGTAAAATAACTGAAGGCAATATTATCAAAAGATTTTACTACAAATCAAACTAGTTACATAAAGTCATTTATGTATGACTAACTATCGACCTGACGGGTGACGCTCTATGCTTGATTTCTATCTCAAACTAAGGAAACCTGTGTGTTTTGGACAGAGCTATCATGACAAATCACACTTTACAAACAATGTTTATTACATTAATTTTCGTGTTTTATCCAGAAAACAAATTTTCATTGTAAAAATTTGGAATATATATATATTATAACAACACAAATTGAGTTCATGGAATTTAGTTTGGGTAGCCCCACGCTTTTGGTGCGCCAAATTATATAACAACACAAATTATGTTCATGGGTGTAATCGTAATAAGATGATGCGTTATATAAGTTTTTAAAAAATTTTTTTCATTATTTATTTTTTATTAAACAAAATTCTTTCATTTCGAACAACAAAATAATACTCATTATTATTCGTTTGTATGAACCATTCGCACATGACTTATGGCTAACAAATTATATATAACATGGTATGCGTAAACCTTATCATCTAATCTTAATTAATTAAATATTTTGCTCTCGGCTTACTCATTGTGTGGTTATCTTTGCGAGTTCATATTATTTTCTGTAATTCTGAATTTACTGTTATTTTAATTTATTTAGTCTTATTTGACTTTCACTCTTTACTATTGCATATGCATTTTACTTTATCAAACAAAGACTTTATCAATTACTCTCATTTATTTTAATTTAAAAACATATCAAACAAAGACTTTATCAATTCTTTAATTTATTTTAATTTAAACTCAAATATTTCTCTCTTAGCATTTATGTTTGATTCAACTACTAATTCCTATACATGAGTTATTATTCTACATTACAATCTGCTTTTGCATTTATGTACATTTCTTTATGATTGATTAACTGTTCGGATGTTTTTCATTCTATGTTAATTAGAGTCTTTCAATTGTCTGTGATTAACAAAAATGGTTTTTCATCACCTCATTTGATGCGATACTATCAGTGTGTCCTCCTCGGGTCCTCGGTCTGTGTCTTTCTCGTTCTTCTGGTCCTCTGGTCCTCTTCCAGGATTCCACTGCTAGTGCTGTTTACTAGTTGTCTCGTATCCTCTCATGGACCGTACGTGAGTCCATCTAACCTCTTCGTAGGTGCTCTGCTGTTCTGGTTGGACTTCCAGTTCGTCCCGTGACTCTCACTGTAGATTTAAAATAGCGTCGTCGACTAACATAGCCTCCTACGGCAACGGTTGAAAATAGAAGAAGAAACTTTATTAGCGCGCGACCTGGTATTTATAGCCAGATCGTGCAAAAGCTCAGGTCTGAACAATTTTCATCTTGTCAGAGTTTGTCGAAGCGTCTTTACCACCACTCTGGTTCAATTCACTAATTTCGCTTATTATGTTTAATTATGTTTATGATTATAAAATCACTAATAAAATTCCTAAAAACACTACATTTAAAAATTCATCTATTAATAATAATATAAAATATACAACCTTCACTTATTACGGAAATATAACTCAAAAACTAAATAAAATATTTAAAGATACTAATTTGAAAATATCTTATAATACAGATAATATAATTTTTAATAAAATAAAACCTAAAACTAAATCCAATACTCACAATAAAAATGGAATATATAAAATAGAATGTCCAGATTGCAATAAATTTTACGTGGGCCAGACGAAGAAAAAACTACGAGATAGATTCGTTCAACACCGCAATGCATATTTAAAACCAAATATTTATAAATCTAATTTAGCCACACATTGTCTAAATAATAACCACCAGTTTCCAAACATTGAAAATATAAAATTAATTAAAAACATACAAAAGGTCAAAAAATGAATATTTGGGAAAATCTTAACATTTACAAACACAATAACAATAATTTATTAATTAAAGAACAAACTCAAATAAAAACAAAACAAGACGATCTATTTAAAATTATAAATTTACTAAAAAATAAAAATAAAAATGAATAAAATATAAACAAAATTTCAAATATAACCGAGAAAACAGCTGCTGAAGAAAATAAACATTAAAACAATCGTTAACTAATCGACCTAAATCGATTATCAGTTATTTTATTTTACATTAAAATCGATACAAATTCGATTATTCGTTAATTTTATATTAATACAATTATTTCGATTGTTATTAATTCACTTAGAAACCTCTGATGATACTGATATTTTTCAGTGAAACGTGCGTCAGGTGTTAAAAAGAATAGCCTATACAATATTATCTACTTGCAGAAGAAACAAATTGAAAACATCACACACACAAAAAAAAAAATATATATATATATATATACTGTATTGCAACAATACATATATTTGCCCGGGGCGGTATGTTTGTAAATATTTAGCATAGCAAAATATATGATGAACAGTGTTTAACAATATTATGCAGGATAAGAATTGTCAGAAAGCGTACACCTGCCCCGCGAGTGAATACAGCGCTTGTGTGTTGTGTGTGTGAACGCAAGCTACGACAGGCAGGAGTCTATGATAGGGTGATGCGTACGAATTCTCTGTAATCAGGTTTTAACCGGATAAAAATAAACTAATTAATACGTTTTAAACCTGTGAACAAATACTTACTCCAATTATAGAAACACCATTACATTAAGGAATTTTTAACGAATATAGTGATGTAAAAGTATTGCAGAAATTTGCAATAATAAAGACGCCAGGTAATTTAATGTTAATTACTAGTGTAACTAAATAGTAATTAATAAGTGTGTTATATGTGAGTGACCAGGGAACAATTACGCAAACGATGATATCGCTCGTGCTACGAGGATGTTTACGAAATCGCGAAAATAACCAAAAAGTGATTTGTAATTAAAAGTTCTTGTAATCTTGTACTTTGCAAGAAGTGACAATATCTAACAGGTCGAAAACAGTCCTGGACTTGTCAGATTGCCGTCCAGTATAGCTAAATACCACCGGCAATTTTGGGGCGGTCTCAGACTCAAGAAATCTTCACACAACGTCACGCTGCCGGTCTGTCGACTGATCGACATCTTTACCACACACACCAAGACTTATGGAGGAACTCTGGACCATCACAAACAACAAACCGTAGGGACAGAGAACACAGCATCATCATCATCATCAAATTCTCAGGATTCAGGACACACACACACACACACACACACACACACACACACACACACACACACACGCACACACACACGCACGCACGCAACGGTAACGTCGGCAGTATGCAGGTGATGAATAAACAATTATATTTTGTTTGTGAAAAGAACTCTCAAAAAGAAACTTATGTATGAACAGTAAAGGCTTAAAGTTTTAAATACAATTACTGTACATAAATTTAAAGGGTAGTTAAAGAAAAGAATTTAATTTAATAAGAAAATTTAAAAATACTAATCTTTTGTTCTATATTAAAATTTGGGTGTGTCAATAGAAATAAATAATAGGTTGGAAGTAAATGTTATATTTTTTATTTTGTTTAGAGCAACAATTAATTTTATTCTTGAGATTGAAAATTATTTTTGTTTGTAAATGAGTTGCTATTATTTAAAATTTGAGTCAAAGTCAGACACACTGAAATAAAAAGGTTTACATAATTTGTTTAACTTGTCTGTTTAGCTAGTAAGATTATATGATTGTTTATTTTATATGTCATGAACAGCATAGAAGGTTACATTGTATGTGTGTAAACTTATAAAAGATAAATATTTTTATTTATCCAAGATTCGAATTTTTTAATATTTGCATATTTTCTATTAATATTAATAAATCATAGAATGATTATTTTTGAAACGGTTTTAATTAATTATTTCATGTCAACAACATCTCACTCCTCTTTGAAAATTATTTAATTATTGTGCAACTACATATACTTGACGCAACGAGAATAAAAACAAATGCTGCCACCTGGCTGGTGTAATACACTTCATAGTTGCGTTGAGTACATGGTAATGTATTTGTGTGAATTTTTGAAATACTGTAACGTTGCAATATATATATTGTCGGATATTTCGGTTAATGGAGATTCTACTGTACTCATGTGAGCCGGCTGATGCTTTTTCTACCCGTACAAATGTAAAACGGAGACGGTTTGTGGAGTTGATTAATGTAGGCTTACAGTGTTTCTATTCCATGTTGCTTTCTATTTCGGGGTTTGACAAGGTGCGCCCGGCGATCAGTTTTTGTTGCTCTAAGCCAGATGTGAAAATAAAAGAGATTTATAATTTATGTTGTTACTTTCGTGGTTGCATATAAATTAATAAAGCTGAAATTAGTGTATGCGTGGTTACATACAAGAATTAGATATTTGACCGTTGGAAGTGCTAATATGGGATTATTCGAAGTTATACGTTAGAACACACACTTTTGTTACAGTACCATTAGTTTACCTTTTTTCTTTTTGTTTGTGTTGCGGGTCCCTAGGCTGCAGTCTATGTTAGCATATGCTTAAATCCGGTACTGTTCCTATACCTTGTCTGCGATTATTAAAAAAAAAACTTTACGGGTTTACCCGAGGATTTCGTTTAATGATGGATGTTGTCTCGTTCATTACCTCGGGTGATCGAGAATTGAGTGTACTACCGTAAGTAAGATTGTTATTGATCTGTTGGAGGCTGGGCTGACAGAGTTGGGCCGCAGCACTGATCCACTCCAGACTACAATACGCTTTTGTACTTCGCTTAAATTTCATCAATATTTCAAGCAAAACAACACGAGAACGCTTGATTTAATAAAAGGATAGAGACTCTCAGATATCAAATCGAGAGAGGGTGGAATGCTTGGGTTTGTTTATAAACTAATTTAGCGATATCTATATCTATCTCTGTCATTCGTTTGGTTCCACGAATCGCGACACTCCAATTGACTTGACGCGAAATTCAATAAAAGTAAACAGACAAACATATATATTTGTAGCAACGGAAAATTCTTGTCTGTACTTATTTGGAACCAATTTGATGTCTGCTTTTCGTTACGTGATATATCTTCAGTCGGCTGGTTGACCAATAGTGATTTTTGTGTCATGGTATTACTTTTTGCAGAGCCATAAAGATACTGAAAACTTAAAAACACTTCCATATAGTTGGGAAAAAAATATTAGGTAAGACATATTAAAGTCCAATTTTGAGACCCATAGAGAAGTGTGTTGCCATGGGGCCATCACCTTTTAGAACATCAGGTGTGTGTCTTTATTCGTTGGTTTTAGAGTCCTCCTGATGGTCCCGTACATATTGTTACGACATCACAGAACAATCTACGTGTTTGTCGAATGTGCCAGAAGAATGTCGCTCTACTGTGTGTGGCGTACGTGCTTGTAGACGCATTTGCGAGAGTCTTCTCGCTGCCGCCAGCCGCAGTTAATTACGTAGTTCATGCGGACGCTAAGACGCAATTAGGAATCGTCTAGATTTTCGGCGGGGACATTTTATTGCGTGTGAACACTTTTTATTTGATTTGTTGTAGAGACTGTGTTGTTAATTACGAACTGTTAACTGTGGAAATTAAAGCTGGTGATTAGTGACTTAATTGGTGTCTTGTACTTATTTTGTTTCCACTGTACCAAGTAGACCGTCGTAACAATATGGTTGAACTTATCTTCTTCACAACCTCATTGTTCCTAATGTAAGACACACTTTAGCTCAGTTATACAAACTCCAGAACAGCATCATCTACAACAATTCTTGCTCGTATGGGAACAGCTCCATACCAAACCATCACCTTGGTCTTCAATGTGGATATATGTAATCCGAAATCCTTGTGGATTTGATTCAGTCGGCCATCTGCAAGCCGCTTTCCGAGTTCGACAGTTTAGCTTGGTCATCAGCAAACAGAAGCCTGTCAACTGTCGACTTCGTTGGTAGACGGTGCAGAAACTGCAGGAGAAGGCAGATTATTGAGGATGCGGTATGTTGAAGGTGTTGGGAAATGAAGATAATGGCCCGGTATAGGAAGAAGTGAAGGATCGTATCAGACCAGTCAGGCGACTGATGACATGCACACAGAGAGATGAGACATTTGTTTGTACGCAGGAAGGGGCTTTCAGTTTTTCAACTTTACCGACGACGTCGCTGTTATATATTAACCGACCGCGGCCTAACAGCCCGGTTTTTAATCGTTTTTGATAACAATGAAATACTTATTGTTGAACCGTTAAGGATATGAACATTGTTAAATGTATTAATCATCTCTTTTTATTTATTTACAATAATTAAATACTGACTTTTTTATTTGTACGTTAGTTATGATCGTAATGATACGGTCCACCGGTACGTTTGTGAGTTTGAGTTTGTTGAGGCCCTCGGCCGCTTCTAAGTTGGAAAAACAGTCGAGTAAAAGCTGGTACTATTTCGTTGTATTTCGTAGCATTGTGATAGACTTATCTAGTGCCGGATTTAAGATTTTTGAGGGTCCTAGGCCAAGTTTTCTGAGCGCCCCCACCGGATCTAATAAATTAAATCCTGGAATACAAGCGATACTTTTTAAATGATTTTGATTCCCTTCAGTGTTTACATTATCCACGGGCTTATTAATGGTCTGATCGTCTGCAACCTCTGCTGCAGAAGTACTTGGAACATTGAAGTCAGTTTCTGATTCACATTTAACTGCAGGGCTATCATTAGAAACTGGCGTAGTTTTAAAAAATTGTATCTAGTTTTTTTTTATTTTTTCCAAATGAGCTTCCTCTTTAATTTTTTTTAGCTTACGTTTGTAGGCTCCACTAGCCGTGTGAATGTTTGTGTTCATGTTCATGATGAATGCGTTTAGCGTGCGGATTGTTTTCACACTAATAAGTATCAACGAAACAACACGCTGCCCCCCTCACAAAGCTAAAACAAAGATTTACATTCAGAACAAAATAAAAACAACCTCAAATCGCAAACCGTTCAGTCACAACGCAGATAAACAACGATAACAAACAAGGGTGGTACCACGGTCGTGTAAATTCGGGGGCAATATAGCCGACGTTCAAAATTTGCATGCGCCAACGTCTTAAAAATAAGCGCGCAATATTTAAATAAGAACTGTCTTCCATTTGTATTATCAACAAAAATTGATCATTTAATTTCAAAAAATCATACTTAAATAAATCAAAGTGCACCCTACTTTTATAAAAATACTTCTGTTAAAAAAAAAAATTCTGTAGCTTGCGGGTCCCCTCTGAGGGTGGTAAATCCGGCACTGGACTTATCAGAAGCGTAAAAATAACTACACAGGAAGAAGACGTGAAGATAAAAATATCACTGAGAGCTTCCTTGACTTGTGCGTCATCTTTATATAATCGCAAAGTGTGCGCGACAGAAAGCTGTTTGTTCACGGCAGAACGGGTTTCCTAGTTTGTAAATCATTGTGGACGTCTCGCGTCAACGGTTGTCTCGCGTGTCCTGTGAGACAACAGGTTTCGGGAAATAACGTATTCTGTGCGGAGATTCCGAGCCACCTGATGACGAACATTAATTATACATTTTTAAATGTGGTTTTATTTTTTGTCATAGGTTTCATAACGTATTGTAACGACCGCCTCACTCACTCGTCGTATTGAACAATAGAAACGAAATACAGACACCAATGAAGTCGCTAATTACCATCTTTAATTAATCACAAATAACAATGTGAAATCAACAAGGTACCCTCTCATACAATCAATAATAAGACTCATCCTAACCTGTGGTTGCGAAACGTGTATACTGAGCTCCAAAGCAGCAAACACTCTCGATACCTTTGAAAGAAAAATATTACGAAGAATCCTGGGACCAGTTAATGACGTACACGGCTGGAGAATAATATATAACTTTGAATTGTATCAAGTGTATAAAGAACCACCGCTAACACGGTACATAAAACTACAGCGTCTAAGGTGGGCTGGATGGGAGAAGAAAGGATACCACAAAAACTATTGTATACCAGAATCCATGGAAAAAGACCAGTGGGAAGACCAAGGAGAAGATGGGAGGATGCGGTGGATGAGGATGCAAGAGAAATATTGAAAGTGCGTTCCTGGATGAGGATGGCTGCTGACAGAGGAGAATGGGGGGAAAAATTGAAGGAGGTCAGGGCCCAACAAGGGCTGTAGTGCCATAGGAGGAGGTACTCTCGCATACAGTAATTCAAGTCAAAGTTCGTACGCAATAATAATGTTACCTTATTACAATACCACACTAATCACTTTCCACGGGGTTGGAACACTTGCCCGGAGTGACATTGCCCGGAGCCCTCCCCTCCACATAATGGTATTTGGTGAGTCAGAAGTAAGACTGTGACACTTGCCCGGAACTAACATTAGCATCTTAAAACTGTTCAAAACGTATCCTCTTTCAATTTTTGAAGGGTTGAATTCAGTGTTATAGTGCAATATTACTTTTATTTTATGAATTTTAAGAGACTTTTAGCCAACTTTGCGTCGTTTCCAGGGGACACCACGGGGAGGTAGTCTCTTATCGTTCCCCATACAGTATATTTTTTTCACTTTGTGTGATTTCAATTTTTTTTGTGTGTTTAATGCTGAATTAGAATATTTACAAATCTTTCCTGGTGAGAGTCTACTTCTCTAACCTATAGGCATTGCCTTTACTTTAACTTCTGGACATAAGCAACAGAAACAAGGAAAGACCTTAGTTTGCCATCTAGTTCCAGTTTTTTCAAGGCATTTGAAATGGTTTCATCACTCTTCACTGCTGCTTTTTTCCTCTTCTTCCCGTCAGTATTCAGGGCTATTGTATAAAAAAAGTGGCCGTAATACTCTGCGTCCTCTCGTAGAGTCTTGAGCAGTGAATATACATTTGGATGAGACCTCGAAATTAAACTATTAATTCTTTGATTCCACCCTTCAGAAACATTGTTGGTCCGGTGCCGTCTTCCGCAACAGTTCCACACTTTCCTTTGGATATGCTCATTCTCAGGCCACTGATCGACGACGTAGTCATAGAACACCCGCAGTTTCTCGTCTCCAGGTGTGCTTTACTGTATACTTAGCCAAGCATCATCAATCAGTTCTAGCGTAGCATGCGCCAGGGCAGAACACATTCGTATGTGAAGTCGAATCTCTTCATTTTCTTTGTACGCAGGAGCAAGGCCACAATCTTGTACTCTCCTCCATAAACATTGGTTAAAATGGTAGTTACAACTAAAAATTTCATCTTCAGGAAACAGAGTTTTAGCTGATTGGATGATTGCCAGTTTAAAGTCCATTGTAAGTGTCACAGGATTCCATCCAGGTACGTTGTTTGTCACTGCTTTGAAAAAACGATCATATGTTTCTCGTTTCTTATTTGGCAACAACGCGTAGACTGCTGGAATAGCGTTGGTTTCTTTCCAAGAACTTCCCAGATCGGCGTGGATGGTAAATAACTGCCCAAACTGTTTACTTGAACTCTTGAAGGTTCCGTCGACGAAGAATGAAGAACAACTTGTCAATGCAGATTTTCCTTTTTCGCTGGCAAACACCAATATTCTGGCTTTAGGCCCTCTGTTGCCGTCTTCAAGTAGAAAATTTTTACCGTCATTCATAAGTAGATCATTTTCCTCTAATCGTATTCCTTCAGAGTCGACTGGGTCCTTTGTAGGCCCCACAGTTTTTCTTCGAATGCGATGTAATGATTGTTTGGCACTTCTGTGTGATGGTAGTAAAGTCACAAAGTCATATCCTCGATTAAAGAGCGGACCTACTTCTTCGGCATAAATTTTTGAAATCGTATTATCTGTTTCCCTTGCACGCTTCTTTGGATTAACAACACTTTTTCTCACTTCAGTTGCCGCTTCGTCCGGAATACAAATATGAGTTGCTTCGCCTACGATAGTATTATTTTTCGTTGATATTCTGCCTTTACATTTACTTTTCTTATAATCAACACATTGCCAATAAGTCACGTCTGCTTTATTGGTATAGTCAACACACCCTCCATTGCTCCTGCATTCCTATAACCAGTCCGACTCACCCCCTACCGGACTCCTGCAAGTGTCACTGACAAAAATACACGTAATTAGTCATTTCCTGGAATCCTTAGGGCTCTGGGCAAATGTCAACAAATTCCATCTCCGTGCAAGTGTCACAACTTCACTTTCCACAATCATTTGATCCACACTCTACAATAACGCCAGGTGTAAAGGGGTACGAACACTTGCTCTGAATGTACGTGTGTTATCAACGAGCTGATAAAACCCGCGCACGAACACACACTACACAGGTGTATACCAAATAAACAAGTACTATATAGTCTACTTGATTCTTCCAAAATTGTGTGTGTGTGTGTGTGTGTGTGTGTGTGTGTGTGTGCGCGCGCGGGCACGTACGTAGTCGACTTAGTAACAACAAAATAATAACAGGAATGAAATAATAATAATAATAATAATAACAAATCATGATGTGTTCAATATTAAGAGTAATAGTTATAATAAACAATGCATATAATTAACTAAATTATAATGTAATATGATATAATAATTACAGTTAATTATATTTATTTGTAATTAATATAATTAATAATGTCAATAACAATATAAAAATATCTGGGACTTGGGTGCAGAGCAGTCAGATCAAACAAACTGAAAGAACTGCAAACGGTGTTTTCAGATGATTAGTTGAATGTCGTCAATATGAACGTACTATTTTTTAATTAACTGTTAGATGAAATACAGGACTTATTGTTGCGCTTATGGAGTCAGGTTGGCCAGGTAACAGTTTTAAAAACTCATCGTTGGCTTGTGTGCAAATGTAACTGCTTAATACCATACTACACTTCCTGGAATCATTATGAATTTCCTAGAATCATTGTTGCTCCCAGCAAATGTCATTCAGAAAAAGTGTCACAACTTCGGTGTAACTAACTAAGCCGGAGGCTGTTTCTTATTTGGGACTGTACCCATTAATGGAGAAATAACTGAATTGGGTGGAAACAGTTGAGAACTTTCCCACATCATTCAGGTTCGCTCCGATTATGTTCTGCAGTGTGGAAAAGAGTATCTCGAATCACGAAGTGTTAATGGCAGACAACCGAGATACTTCAAATTAGAGAAATCGATAATGCACGTCATTCATTATTCAGTGTAATCCTTTTGAAAATGTTTAATCCACTCTAATGAAACTCTAATTTAAGGTAAAAAATGTCTGTTAAAAATAAATATACCGTTTGTTTATTGAAAAACAACCAAAATTAATTAAAACGAAAGTGATCTAGTTTAGAACGTCTTGAAAAAAAAAAACAAAGTGGATCCAAAATTTATTAATTTGTCCGTAAAATAAAATATCAGTTACAAAGCCAGACAGTACATGTCTAGCAGAGTGAAGACAAGTTAACTTCGGGTAGAAACAACAAATTACATTAGTCAGCTGACTGTACCCATTGTTTCACCTCAAGCAACCGTGAAACACTCACTGTTCGGTTTCCTGTTGTCGGTGAAGTGGTCGCGGCTCTGTTTACCCAACCCAATGTCCGGACTAGACGACTGTGTGTAATTACACCAGCTGCTTTCTAACTGCACTCCTGCCTACCTACCGGCGGCGACTAGTTTCCAGTGATGCCAGTTTGAGGGAGAAAAGTCGGTAGGTAAATCTAGGGAGTTTTGAACACCGTATTAGCGACAAAAGTTTGTCTTTAGGATTAGCGACTTTTCTGGAGCCAGTTCAGACAATTTAAGCGAAAATCTGGAGGGATTTTTTGATATATCAGACTTAAATGAATTAGTTACAAACATTATGGACTACATTTAACGTTATTTTCGTCTACAATCATAATTTGAGCAATAATCACCATCATCATCATCATCATCATCTTCTTCTTCTTCTTCTTCTTAACGGTTTTAGGCTTTAGTGGCCTGTTCCTATTCCACAGTCCACCTTTTCTTAGGTCTGCCAACTTTTCTTCTGTCTCTACGGTTGTAATCTTTCGCCATCTTCAGTTTCATTCTATTTAGCAGATGTAATGTTTCTTCCATTCTATTTATGTGTTGAATCCATTTCTTCTGTATTCTTTAATCCTTTCATTAACTGCAAAAATATCTAAATCACTTCTTATCTCTTCATTTCTTATATGATCTCGTCTATTACACCTTTTAACTGATCTCAGAAATTTCATTTCTGCTGTTTGTATCTTCTGTTCATATTTTTTAATTATAACCATACAGAAGTGTGTAGGTATTGCCATTGTTTTATAAAATTGTATTTGGGTTTCTTTTCTACAATTATTTTCTATATCTCTATCTTGATCATAAGTAATGTTACGTCCCAAGACAGTTGAAATGTCTTACTTGTTCTATGCATGTGTTGTGTATGCATATTTTGGTCCAAACCGGTTCATCCCGTATAAAGGCCATTACTTTTGTCTTTGATTCATATATGTTACAGTTATATTCCTTTCCTATTTTATGAAAGATGTATATTGCTCGCTGGATATCGTCTTCTGAAGTGGCGAATATAGCTTGATCATCCGCGAAGAGAATGGTTTTCAAGCTTTTATTTCTGTGGATTTTAATACCGTCAGCGGGTTGTTCTTTCTATAGTATTGTCAGGGGATTTGATCAACAATATCCTATTAAACAGCACTGTATAATAGTTTAGAATCCCGACGATCGTTTTTGTACACTGAGTTTTTGCAAAGCTAACGAAAGAATTATCCTCCACTTAATTATTATTGTATAGTGTGAGTAGAGAGAGAGAGAGAGAGAGAGAGACTACACAATTGTTTGCTGTCTGACTTGCACGCATTGCGAATCCCAGTGCAAGACTTATGTGCATGTGCAAAATAAATATATTTATTTATTATAAATATGTATAAAATAAAATATAATATTATTTATAAATAAATAGTATGTATTCCTACAAAATATAGGAACAAAAAAAACTAGGACATGGTTAATATGTAACATGAGTATCGTTATATGTTATATGTTAGGTCTACCGTTCCTTATCCAGTACTAATGTGGCCAATAAATCAAATTTTTTTTCTAACATGTTTTGGGAAACTTCTTGTATAGCGCGTGTGTATGTGTGTGGGGGGGGGAGTCGTTGTGTGTGAATTTCAAACTATTCTTTGACACTATATGTCCCGCATAGCTACTGTTTCCATCCACTGCCAAAGCGGTAACATGGAATACTACGTTTCTTGACGTTACATCTGTGCCTGCGTGCGTGTATAATATTCACTTAATGGTTTCCAAAATCGTTATGCTGGGTTTCTCTCGATAAATCATCGCTAATGGAGTTAGTTACATGTAGCCGTGTGTTGAATTTTAAAACATCACACAGATAGTAAGCGAGCGCTTCAGTACACTTCGAACCGTCCGTCCTCCGCGAGTTTACAAAAGAAAAATGAAAACCTCAAAATGTAAAATGTTACCGTATCGTTGTTGCCGCGACGAACGCATCCATCTTATCGTCTGTCAAACGCCAGCTACGAGTAAGTTCTCTCTGGATTTGTAAATAGCCGGGCGGTGGAAAGTGCAATAAATCTAGAATTCTGTCATATAAGCGGCTGAACCACAGACAAGACGGAAAATAAATGACTTTTAATAAGAGGAAATGGAGCGAGCGAAGCTGGTGGCGGGCGGCAAAGTCGCAAGCTCTGAATTTTGATTGGACCAGCTTTACATACACAATACGGTAGGCCTACGTTGTCGTGGCTCTGACTCCCCCCTTAACGCTTCCGAGATTCTGTAAGTGGAAAGGTAACCAGCTTTAGGCTGGTTTGATTATTGTAATCATTCTTAACGTGGCGTGTTAATGCTGTCAAACATTGCTGCTAGTAAGTCGAATTTCAATGGATATAATTTTTATTCGATATGAACGAAATTTCTATATTTAAAGGTTTACGATGCAGCAGAAACAGTGGGGTAGTAACTAGGAGTTGTTTCGGGGTGTGGGGAGATTAGATTCGCTTTGGGGGGGGGGAGATTGAAGATTACACTGTGTAACAATGTACTTCGTGTTATTACGTTAGTGACCACAGTGCGGAACGTATACCACATCACGTTAGCGTACTCGATCTTACGCTGACGATGGCAGTCGATGCCACTGCCGAAACGTCTCTTTTTTTGTAGAAAACAATGCACCACGGCCAAACAGTCTGGGAAAGAATTTTCACTACATTGCACCTCATATTTTCCTCAGAATAAATGAGAAATTCAGTATTCTTCCCATGTAATAAATATTTTATCTTGATTAATTGCTGCTTTGAAACTAAAGGTAATAAACGTCATGTCATTGGGAGTCACTTTAATTGTAAAGTTGTATTCTTAACAAATCCTGTGAAACTCAATCTTTCTAAAGATATTTTGAACAGCCTGTAATTACCCTTTCGCACTTTAATTTAAAATCTTGTCCCAAGAGTGTTTGAAGTAACTCGTACTTTGTGTTAACGTACGTATTTTCAGTCAAAGTACGTTTTCAAAACAGCTCTGAATTTCGATCGGGCCAACTTTCCATACACAATACGGCAGGCGTACGTTGTCGTGGCTCTGACTCCCCGTAACGCTGTCGAGATTCTGTTAGTGGAAAGGTAACCAGCTGTAGGCTGGTTTGACTATTGTGATCATTGTTAATTTGACGTGCAGTAGCGTAGCAAGAATTTGGTCGGGGGGGGGGGGGGGGTCCGCTCGAGTCGGCTTCATACAAAAGAAAATATCAAAATATCGGTATGGAGAACCATATATGACTTCCATGTTCTAAGATTCATGTTTAAAATCATTTACTTGAATTCGGTTCGATAATTTCTAACGAGTTAGGCGTGTTCCTTGTAAATCCGAGTTTTATATTTGACAAATTGAAATGAAATATTTCCATAGAAACTACTTCTTTGTTGCCGATAACGTAGTACACATCCCCCTTCAACTATCGTATTCATTTATAGAAAATTACCCCTCCCCCTACAACTGCTCTTTTCATTTATAGATATTTCATCTACCCTTCTACAACGGATTATTATGACCTTCTTTTTAGGATACTTTATTTATCAAAATTAAGTACTTTATTTACTCTTGTTAAAATGTAAAACGTTGCGGGTAAACTACCCCTTCCCCTTAACCGATCTTCACCAAAATCAATAGGCCTTGAGTCCTCTAAAACTCGGGCAAATATGGAAAAAATTATTGGATTCTGTTTGAATTTGTAGCAGTTATCGTTCGCCATAGAAAAAATTCTACACGTAGACAGACACACACACACACACTTTTCGGAATATGACTTTTCTTCATGTTTCGAGGGTAGTACAATCAGAATCAGCCCTTATCTCGAACACGGTTTTTTTGGCGATCACCATACTTCCATTTCCTTACGGAACATGGAAGTAAAAAAGAAGTGAAAACTAATCAACATTACTATCTTTAAAATGGTTGACAAACGCGTGATAGTATCCTGAAATCGATCCCATTAAAGTTAAACGGTAATAACACACACTAATAATACGCGTTATTGAAACATTGTGTATAAGATACTAGTTGACTGAATTAATTCTCCTATATTTCAAACGTATACGTGAAGTTTTATAATAAACCTGTTTGTATTTGAAAAAAGAGATACTACTATTTTAGCGTACACAGCTGGAAAAATAATAAAAACTAATCTAAAACTTAAGAGATTAACAAAATTCTTCAACTTTTCCGACCCTCTGAGGTGGGGGTTCAGTCCCGTTCGTCTCCCCCGCCCGGAAATACGCTCCTGTTGGCGTGTAGGCCTACATGTTGCCAGACATTGCTGCTAATAACTGGAAGATAACGTTTCTACCCGACTTTTTCGAAATTTCCATATATTCCAAGGTTCGCGATGCAGTGGAACAGTATTGTCTTATCAACCTAGTTTACAAGTATTTTGTATAGTCCCTGAGCTGAAAAACTCGCTCACTATTTTGAACGAAACACAACAGTTGAACGATAAATTATTGATATTAGAAAATTTGTCAATTACCAGCAAAATTCGAACACACTGATTACGTTATTATTTTTTGTTCACTAACGTAACAGTTCTAGAGCAGATTATTATACATAAAAAAATCCAACCCTACGATTTTGTATTAAGTAATTACGTATCCCTTAGTCTGAAAGTAGGCTGGATTCTTACAATTTTTTCAAATTTTTGATCGCTTTTTGCCCCTTGGATCCAAAAATTTCGAAATTTCCAAAATTTAACACTCTATTCGTATTTTAGTGAAAATTCTCTTGAATTAGAATCTTCATATGATTTTTTACGATTCTATCAGAATTTTCATCCACTTTTTGAGCGGTGGAGCTCACGAATTTTTAAATTTTCAAAAATGAACACCATATTCCGATTAGGGTTAAAATGCCCTTTAATTTGACACACCACAAGGTCGTTTACGAATGTTTTCTCAATTTTGATCCCCCAATTTTTGCCTCCGGCCCCCCTATTTTTGAAGGGGTCGATCTCAAAAAACAATAGGCTTTTGTAGAATAAACGTATGGACATGCGTGCCAAGTTTTACGAAAATCGGTTGTGATGCGTTCAAAAGTTATCGTGCGACATATCTATGGTGATCTTATTTTGTCAGTTGCAGTCCGGGACATATGACACCAGTTGCTGTTGGGGGGGGGGGGGTTGTGTTAGGTTACGTTAGGGGGAGGTATGACCCATTTGTCGAAACAATGTTGAAAATATATATTCTTTTAGTGGAGCTTATATTTGGCGTTAATTATTAACAAAGTGATTTGAAATTTGATATGGAAGTTCCAGGTACGTTAGTGCCATAAATGTATAGAATTTCATTCATTTATATCCATTATGAATGAGGATTGGTAAGGAAAAAACTAAGTGTATGGTGATTAGCAGAGTAGGAAAAAGGGCAAATATAAAGATAGGCCAAGAAAAAATACAACAGGTGGAGTTGTTTAAATATCTTGGAAGGTTGATAAGTGAAGATATGTCCTGCACTCGTGAAATTAGAGCAAGAATTGCTATAGCAAAGAGGCATTTAATGGGAAGAAAAGACTGCTGTGTGGCAAAATTAATAAGAATATAAGAAAAAGGTTGGCGAAATGTTATGTGTGGAGCGTTGCTTCATATGGTGCAGAGACATGGACACTGAGGAAGGAGGATGAGAAAAGGTTAGAAGCATTTGAGATGTGGGTTCGGCGAGCAATGGAAAAAGTGAGGTGGGTTGGTAAAGGAAGGAATGATGAAGTTTTCAGAAGAATAGGGGAAGAGAGAAGACTCCTGAAGGTCATAGAAAATAGGAAAACGGTAGGTCATTGTTTAAGAAGAGACTGCTTGGTTACAACTGCCATAGAGTGGGTCATAGAAGGAGAAAAAAGAAGAGGGCGTAGAAGAATGAAGTTAATAGATAGCTTAAAATCAGAGGGTGTTACGAAGAAACGAGAAGATTTGCATGCGATAGGACAGCTTGGAGAGCTTTTAGTATTTGAATACCTGCCTTAGGGCAGAACACCAAATAATATCCATTATTACGTTAAGTGATTATGGAATTTCGCTGAAATTTTTAATAGATGTGGGGGGATGATTGTTGTGACCCCCCCCCTTATAGTCACGCCACTGTTTGTACAAACAGTTTTTGTACATTATTGTAGTGGAATCTAAAAGTATAATTGTTGTATCCAACATTAAATGTAAGATCTCTTCTCTCGTCGACAAAATGTGATGCTCTCTACCTTACACGTTGTAACAGGGGAACAAAAAATAAAACGAACAAGTTGGAGGTCACAGAGATAAATTATCTGCCGGGGCTGTCACACGAGGATTACCGCCAACAACTCGGGGGTTGGTGGAACATATGGAATAATCTCATTGTACTTGTTTTTTGAGCCAGTGACGACGACAATTAATTTTTCACCACCAACGCGGCTGAGTCAGGCCGGAAACGGAAGTGGTCTGCTGACGGAGCGGCGGCCGGGCTCAGCTGATAATTGCTGCTTTAATGGTCCAGTAATGCCACCTCGGTCGTACTACTTCAACCCCAGTGCAACTCGAGTCCAGCAGTACACTAATGACTGTGCTTGTATTCAAATCGACCCCGGTTCGCGTTCTACACAATTATCTCTGTTGGCAGACACACACAATGTTACGGGTGAAGGAAACAATTAGACGCTTATAGCCTACCTGCGTAGGCCTACATGAACAGAGTAAAATGGTTAAAGGGAAAAAAGGGAAATAATAGAAACCAATTGAGCTGTACAATCGCTGCACATGATCAGAAAATCACAGACGCAATTGGAAAAAAAAAAGAATTACTTTCTACTGACATATTCAAAGAATGAATCCTGACAGACTAGCAGGGAAACATTTCAACTATTTCAGGTGGGTCAAAATGCCCAATACGTGGTTCAAAGAAACCGAAAAAGACATAGAAAGAACGTCAGATCACTCAAAAAGAAATTGAAAAATGCCCAGGGTTTTCAGGAAAACCCCAAGAAGAGGACAGGTGCCACCTGGACCGGCGAAAGGAGGGAGATACATGATGATCGATCAAGAATGAAGGAGACATGGGAGTGGAGAAGAAGGAGGGAGGAACCAGTCCATGTTCTAGTCCTCTGTCTTCCCAGGGTTTTTTTACTTCCGAGGTGCCACTTGTTCTTGGTCTGTCTCTTTTTCAGTTAACTCAGTTTCCACTGTTTAAACACGACTGTCCTAACAGTATGAAGACTACGTCGCCTGTTCACCTTGTTATTTCAATTAGCAGTCTCTGCAATTCCAACTTTGCCGTGCTTACTTACTGAACTGCTACTACCTGTCATGTTCCGCGCGAGACCACCATTATCAAGTCCTAAACCACGGCCTCCTTTGTGGTTCTTAGCCTTATTTCGCTAAGAGTTTTCTTTAATTTTACTTTAGTTTTAAAATATTTAAATATTATTCTTACGTTATTTAACTTATCGTCACTTTGCGCACGCAATACGCCGCTGGCATTGTTCATTGTTATTTGAATTAGGAGTCTCTATAGTTCCACGTCTGTCGTGATTACTTGCTGAACTCCGGACGAAGCCTTTCAGTGTCTCCACCATGTCGTGGTTTAGGACTTGACAATGGCGGAGACGCTGAAAGGCGTCGTCCGTAGCATGACAGTAAATAGGCACGGCAAAGTTGGAACTACATTGTCTAGATCCATATATAACCGGGTCAACTTGCATTCGGTACATTGTATACAGTATTTCCTACACGTAACAAACACAGCAGTAACTACAATAAATCCTAGCAGCTTGTTTATGTGACTGCCGTTATTTTGAATATTCAAGTGTTACGTGACAGCGGAAGACAAAAGCGATAAAAACGGAATCGCCGGTAAACAAGGAGCGCTGCCGAGGGTAACGACCGTTTCGGCATACACACGTGACCTGTGCTGTGCACATATTGTAGTGTAGCCGTGGTGAAGGTCACACGTGTTGTGCATTGTAATCGTGTTTACAGTGTTGCTAAATTGCGAAAATAGAGGGCGTGTTTACATCCGCGTGTGAACGCCATAGAGATATAATATATAGCACGCCATAGAGGTAGTTATACTATACCTCTATGGTGAATAGTTATGCAATATCTGTCTTAACATTTAAGGAAGGGACGTTGAACCATCATTGATTTCGATTGCACAAAGCAACATTTCGGCCAAACCTCGGAAATCGCTAATCGACTTCAGCTCAATAATCGTAAAATATGAAGTTTGATCAAAAGCTACCGCGACTTTTTTGTTTATTTGAAAATTATGATTATATTAAAATTAATACTGTCCGGCCTGTGAGGCCGTGTTCTTTCATTTTCGTCGCGTCGAAAGGTGTTGACTCGTACAGACGCTTCGGCCTCACATCTGGAGCCCGTCTTCAGTGTAAAAAGTACTTAACGCACTGACAAGGTGTCCGTCAGTTCACCACTGAACTTTGCCACAGTACTGTGGTGTACTGACGGACTTTTTCTGGGGCTAATCATCTTAGAACAAAAATTAGCATACACGACTCGCCAATAGAACAGATTTCAATTATCTAAGCTGCATCATTGCATGTCAAAATGATTAAGCGATTGAAAGCAAAATCATTCTCTTTCAGTCGCTTTGTGGACGTATCATTAAACACTTAAAAAAAAAAGAAAACAAGAGTAGAGACGCAGCTGAAGTATTATAATGTACGGGCCATACGTCAACCACTGTATGATAGTGAGGCTTGGACTGGAAAGGCAGAAGATGTGTATAGAATACAAGGAACAGAAATGAGGTTTTTTAGGGTTGTAAAAGGTTGTACCAGGAGATATCTTGTCAGAAATTATCATATAGAATGCAACTAGGCATTGGTGAAAGCTTAAATGATATAATCTCCTGGTATAAAACTGTGTGGCGACCTCGCCGTGCAGAGAATGGATTCTACTAGATTTCCAAGAAGAACCCTTGACTATCGTCGAAGGGAAGAGAAGTATGAGAAGACTCCGTAAACGATGGTTGGATGAATTCAATTGAGACTAGAACAGGTTGTTGGCCTAAGCTGTAAAGAATGATGACGAGAACGAGTCAGGAAAATTGAATTCGATATATCCTGAGAGGCTGCTAACAACGATTTTAAAGGAAGAGCGGAAGGAAAGAAGAAGAGGAGGGATGGAGAAGACCGAAGCTGTTGGATGACGTACAGTGCGGGCTGTCGAACTGGAGTAGATACGAATGGAGGTGACGGTGGCTTATGGAACCTGCCACACTGGTGGTGGTGATAATGATGATCTTCTTCTTCCGTCCTGAATTAGCGTTAGACAGCAAGCCTTATATACATTGTGAATTTGAATTATTATAAAGGAGAAGAGAAGTGTATGAGTAGGCCGGTGATAAGATATGGCAGTGAGACTTTGACTCTGAACAAACAACCCGCTAACATAGTCAATGCCTTTGAAAGGAGAATTTTGAGGAGAATATGTGGACCAATCCAAGTTAATGGGATATGGAGAATGCGTCACAATGAGGAACTATACAAACTATATAAAAACAGTGATCTGGCCACCACCATCCGACTGCATAGATTGCAATGGACAGAACACATCATTAGGATGGAAGGCAACCGAATACCTAGAAAGGTACTGTTTAGTAAAATCGAGGGTAGAAAGCCTGTCGGAAGACCCAAGCATCGCTGGATTGACGCAGTGGCGAGGGATGCTGATACTTTACTTACAATAAAACGATGGACATCGATCGGCAAGGACAGGGAAAAATGGAGGCGAAGGTTCGACTCCAAACTGTGACGCCATAGAAGAAGAGAACTGTGGGAAGACCCCGCAAACAATGGTTGGATGAATTCCATTCAGCTGGAACAGGCTGTTAAAACGATGACGGCTATGGCGACTTATTGACTATCGCACTCAAAGTTGAACAGAATAAAACGACACCAAGATTGAGAGAGAGAGAGAGAGAGAGAGAGTGACCGAGAAACGCGTTTGTTTTGACCGCGTCAAACCAGACCAACACGACGTCTGGAAACTTTCAGAATAGAGTTCGACGTAAGGTTGATGTAGTCTTTTCCAACGTAAGGTTATATCAGTCAGTACCAACGATGTGTGTTTGTTTAAGCCTAATCCACGGGTAGTCCAGGCAAACAGACACCAAATTAGCTTTGTTTGTTCAAACAGGTGATAGCAGCGCTAAAGCAGACGGATCACTTTTATCATTTGTTTATCTGTTTTGTTGTCTGAGGCTGCCTTGATACTAGATAACATTGTTTGCTTTCGTCAGGCGGGCGGTAACACCCGTCAGTGTCTTATTGTTAGATCGGTTACGCCGGTTTGGTCGGAAATTTAGTTATACTGCGGCCAGAGAAGCGATATGGAAAGTGGGTCGATTCGGATTATAATTGTGTTTTATGATTGTGTGAAACGTTGATAGCGTTAGAACTGAAAACCATTCCATTGTCCATTGTGTCACCTTTGTTTAGAAAGACTAGTTTTGACCTACTTTGTTACCGAGATACCATTGAACGTGATCTTAAAATGGTGGAATAATCCTAAACCCCTTCTTCTTCTTCTTCTTCTTCTTCTTCTTCTTCTTCTTCTTCTTCTTCTTCTTCTTCTTCTTCTTCTTCTTCTTCTTCTTCTGCTCCTCCTCCTCCTCCTCCTCCTCCTCCTCCTCCTCCTCCTCCTCCTCCTCCTCCTCCTCCTCCTCCTCCTCCTCCTCCTCCTCCTCCTCCTCCACAGTTGGATTATAGGAAGCGGGTACAGGAGAAAACTAGTAGCATCTCCATTAAAACAAGAAAACGTTTCCCTATGAGTTTTTATACGGAGCATTTTCATGTATGATTGCGAGTCGTGGACAATAGGTATGAAGGAAAAATGAAACTTAACAGCTGTGCTATGCTTGACCAACTACTTGGTTCATCCGCCTTTTGGGGCCATTTCTAACCCCAAGGGCAAGAGAGCACCCTACTAATACCCGCTCATCCGCCTTCCGAAGAAGCCGTTGGCGCTTGGTAGGATTGGACTCCTTATACCAGGAGTCACTCGGTCGTCAGAGTTCCCTCTGGGAAAACAGGCTGCACCATGTGAAGGCAGGAGTTGTGTAATGAAGGAAAAAAGGAAACTTGACAGCTTTGAGATATGGTGTTATCATCCCAAGATGCTAAAAATAAAATGGTCTGACAAAATTACAAGTGAAGAGGTACTGTGAACAGATTAGGCAATGAGAGGTGTTTTGTTGAAAACCATAATTAGAAGAAGGGTACAACTTATTGGACATACACTGCGGCATGAAGGACTACTAAATCTGTTGATGGAAGTAACAATAGAAGGTAAAGTATATAAGGGAAGACCAAGGCTGTAGTATATAAAGCAAATTATGGAGGATGTAAATCGTGGAAGTTATGAGGAAATGTAGAGGAAAGCACAAGATCAATCATAATGGAAGACTGCTGCAAAATCATTCTTTGGATTGAAGACATAAGAAGAAGAAGAAGAAGAAGAAGAAGAAGGATAAAACTTGTGTCTTGGCAGATATAAATGTGGATATGGCAGATTGCAAAAGTTACTTGAATTCGTTGTGTTTTTTGTTTTTCGTTTTTTTTTTCGTTGTGCTTTTGTTCGTTGTGTCACCTTTATTTAGACCTACTGTTTGTGACCTTCGTTTGTACGGAGATAGCACTAAACGTGATCTTAAGACGGTGGAACTTCTTCTTCTTCTTTTTCTTCTTCGTTGGATTTTGGGGGGACAGGAGTAGACATGATCTTGGCAATTATAAATATGGATATGGCAGAAAATGACAAAAGTTAGTCCGGCTGAAAGGCTGTCTGTCAGTATTTTCTGCTGCATACATTATTGTTGGTATAATATGTGCTCTTAAATATCTTCAAGAACGAACATCTTTCGTGTTTGTTGAGATTTCCTTCGTAGTTATCAAATTATTATTCTTGGCATGATACATTGTTATCGTTCATTCTGGGCATAACACATTGTTATAGTTTTTTCCAACATTTAACCTATACCTGTAATTTGGTTAAATTCAGCGTGATTTATCCACTGTACCGTTTCATCCCCTCTGCCTTCAGAATTGTCGGATTTTAGCTTACTCTGAGACAAATTAATTTAGCCATCGTCAGTCAACCGTGTTCAGAGCGGCAGCAAGGCAAAGCAGCGGTGCCGACTGACTCGTCTGAAGTACCCACTTGTTAGGCGGTCTTAATTTATGTAAATCATTTTTGTATATACTACACAGCCCGTGTGACAGAGAGAGAGAGAGAGAGAGAGAGCGCGGCGTGCTCTAGTGTCTGTTCTTCTTTCTGCGTAATCACATCTTCGCTACGTTTTTCATTCCATTACGAAAGAAATAAAATAACAGTCTTTTAAATTGGAAAATAATTGGAAACGTTCCTCAAAGCGCGCGGGTCGATGATGCGACTACCTCCTCCCTCCCCCCCACCTCGCCGCCAGTGTCGATAATGAATCGTAAGGCAGCTGCTATATTTTGTTACAAGATGGAAACGGATTTTTTCTCCTTTTTTTATTATATTTATGATGATACTATGAATTCAATTTCGTTAATAGACAGAAGTGATAATAAATTTAATTTGTAAGAAACACCATTCTGAGCGGATCGCTGGTAATTTGTACCTCGTGGGAACTTCTTGCCATCTTTTGTTAACTGCGCGTATTATACTGGACCCACTGAATAAACCACCTCCCTTTAGTCTTCTAGGAACCATTACTTCGGGCTAGGTCCGAACGCTTATAGTTCTTCAGCCCTATGACTCACGTTTGACTTGTTATGCTTCCTCTATATTGTGTTGTCTAAGAACCTCTTCTGTGCGAAGCGTGCCATACAGTTCCAGGTTTCCTCCGCTCGTAGCATCGCTTGACAATGTAATCTGGGGCTAATAGGGCTGCTGCCTAATAGGGCTATCCTCTTGCAACGATCTCCTGTGATGCTCCAATCCGTCGCAGATTGGACGAAAAAGGTATGGCTGACACCGTTCGCGGAGTTGAGGCACATCAGTCGATAATAATAATAACAACAATAATAATAATAACAATAACGACGACGACGACGATCATAATCGTCAGTCTGTAAGATGAGTCTCATTCCGTGGCCTTTTGTGAAGTTTGTGAGTAATTAAAATGTTATACGACTGGGTTACAAGCCCGTTGCAAAACCTTTAATCTGAATAACCAGAGAAACTTTTGTAGAGGTTCCTATCATATATTAGCGTCCCTATCCTACTTCTATTTCCCTATTCTATCCTATCCTGTCCTATTTTATAGCGTCGATGATTATAGGTTCACCGTCACCCTTCACTTTCCGAGCAACGGTTTGCTGACTTTGTGTGTCTGATACCTGGCACTGTTACTATCTCGTAAGGCTGTCGTGTCCACTGTATCGCCGTCAGTGAGTACCGTTAGTGTAAGTGGGGGGGGGGGGGGGGAGACTAGATTGACGTTTGGACTGCCCATTTTGCTCAGGACAGATGAGATTCTGGGGGATTCTTCCCATTCAATATTCTAAACGCATCTGATAAAATGTACGTAAGGTTGCAAATTCGTACGTTGTTTATCAAATGCTGGGCGATTGTCATTACTAAGAAAACTCGATTTTCTTTATTTACAAATGTTGTAATTGCTTTTATTTCTACAATTATTTATAAGGCTTATTTTAACAGCCAACAACCTTAGAAATGGACATACCTTAAGTAATTATAGAATTTCTCTGAAATTTTTAAATAGCTCTGGGGGGACGGAACATCCCAGTTACGTACGCCTGTGTGTGTGTTGTAGTAGTAGTAGTAGTAGTGGCGGTACATTGTATGTACAATAAATTGAAATTTTTCCTTTTTACACATTGTTGGAGGTTTTTTTTTAACCAAAAACATAAAAAGTAGTAAAACACCTTATGCCTATGGAAATCAGTTTGCAACTTTTTTTCTATCAAACAGTTATCTGATGACTGTAGTTTAGACTACTGAAGTACATAAATTATTTCAGTAAAATATTTTTTCTTATGTTGATTTATTGTGTGTGTGTGTGTGGGGGGGGGGGGTATCAAAATTTGGCATGGGGGTCGGTTCGGCTTCATCCAAAATAAAATCAAATTAAGACTAATCAACGTTACTACCTCTAAAGTGGCTAAAATCAGTCCCATTAAAGTAAACGGTAATAACACAATAAAAATATGCGTTGCTGAAACATTGTTTACAGCGTACTTATATTGACTGAAATGGTTTTTCTACATTTCGTATACATTCAAACGTATATGCTACTGCTGTAATGAACCTGTCTGTATATTTAAAAAAGAGTTACAGAGCTGAAACTCTTGTACATTAGCGTACACAGCTGAAAAGGTAATAAACCAGCCAAATAATTAATAGATTACCAAAAATTGTATTCTTATAATGCACGCAACGACGTTGTGAATAAGTTGCAACCTTATGTGCGGGATCATTGGGCGAACCCTTAAGTCAGCAAGTAAAGGAACACGCCTAAAATTCTACAGGGTGATGGCCCTTCCCACACACTTCTTTATGGGTCTAAGGATTGGACTTTAACGAAAGGCCAGGCCAGCCGTATTCAAGTGGCTGAAATGCGGTTCCTCAGGCACGTGGCAGGATGTACTCTCCATGATCATAAAAGAAACACAGATATACGGCAAGAACTGAATATTATGAGTATACAGTACACGACAGGATCGCCCAGTATTGGCTGAATTGGTGGGAATATCTTTTGTCGAATGGATGACTGCCGCATCCCCCAAACAGGTATGGAACTATAAGCCGAAGGACGTCCGAGGAAGCGCTGGAGTGATCAGCTCTAATCTTTGCCTATTTGAGACGGGAACAAGCCATCCTTGGTATAATCCTTGAAGATGATGACGATGTATTCTTGTTCTTCCGACCCTCTGTGGAGGGAGGGTCCCGGGTCCCGTTCGCTCCCCCGTAAATACGCCACTGTTGTGTGTGTTATTGTATACCTGATGTGACAACCAGTCATTCTTAAGAGCCATCGAACCGATGGTTTGTAATTAGCGATGGTGGACTTCCTGTAGGGACTCGGCAAGCCAGACGGTTTGGGATACGTAAGGTTAGGTGTATATAAGGAGAGTGTTCACTACGCAGCGGCGTTCCCGCGATGACACAAGTGTTTATTTGTGGATCACTTTCTTCGCCCCTCCCGGCTTCACTTCACTTCACTTCACTCGTACCGTTGTTAACGCTCCAGTTTTAGCTGCATACGCCGCGTAACCTTTTGGTCTTATTCTACGTCAATCTTTCTAGTTCGGGCAACTAACGGTGGTCGCTTTCATTTGACGAACCACAAATTCTTCGGACTACTTATTGGACCTGTACTAATTAGATGCTGCAACGTTTTATGTTTGAACAAGAGTAAATTTTGATAAATAAAGTATCCTGAAAAGAAGGCCATAGTAATCCATTGTAGATAGGTAGATATATATTGTTACATGATATTTTGCCACTCATCTTGTTGATAGTAATATACTTTAATAATCCTACAAAAGTACCAAGAAACATGACGTAGCTTGTTTCAAGAACTACCTATTTAACTACTTATTTAAATACTATTTATTTAACTATTATTTGATTAATGTTAAATAATGTTCTAATAGTTATGTTTAAACTATTAAAGTTAGTAAGTAAGGAGGACAATGTTTTGGGAACTACTTACAGTGTTTTATTATGTTTATAAAAACTGGATTGTAAAGTATACAGAAGTTTAATAAGAATTGTCATATGTTTACTAATAGTTATTAGTAATTAATTTTTCTATATTGATTAATATTATATGTTGTAATATTAATAATACAAATGTTAATGTTAATAGAAGAGTACCAAAATAATAATAATAGAGATTTGTAAAACTAGGCATGTTAGGCCTAGATAGTTAAGGGATTTGAAAAAAGAATTTATATTAAAATTAGAATAATCAATGTTAGGTTGAATTATGGTATTACTGATTGTATCCAATAGTTTTAGTAAGGTGAAGAGTACAAGAAGAACTAATAATAAATAATTTTGGTACAAATATTTAAAAGTGTAAAATGGTAACTCAGGAAATATGTAATGGAAGAAAATCAAAAGTGGTATCAAAATAATCAGTGTTCCATCAGAAACTCAAAGATACTAGTATATTGAAGATCAAAGATCTTATAAAAAAGTTATAACAATTTAAAGAAAATGGAAAGTAAAATATTAGAAGTTTGTTTATGTTGAGGCTCAGAGAGAACCATAGTAACACCAAATGTTACAATTCACACCAATGAAAGCTAAGATAGACCTTAGCATCTGAGATGTTATAAATTGAATAAAAAGGAGTCCATTATTAGATCTAAACGAGAAAGGTTGATAGAAAAATAAGAGAGACCAATCCAACATATTGTGAATTTTATATCAGTGAACCTAATTTAAAGTTAAATTATATTACTGAACTAAATAATTAGAAGAAAGAAGTACAACATTATTCAAAAGAAAGAAACCAAGTAACATATGATGAAATAAAATCAACCTATCCAGGAAGGGAAGTATTTTTGCTAAATAACAAAACTGAAGAAATTACCTTAATGGCCTAAGTTACACTTTTCAAAGACACTGTTTACGCTTTTGATTAAAACTATTTTGATCCTTCACTGTGAAAATAATTAACGAATAATCTTATTTTCAGTGTAAAAAACTATTAATATATGGTAATACAACCATTTAAAGTGTATTAGACATTAAAAACACTTAAATCAACATAACCTAGACACTGAACATTGTATAATTCTTAATATACTCTTGTTAAGACACTCTGTAATTTATTATAATCCCATGTATTTTGGTACTTTTTCTAAGACATTTGTCGTTTATACCGTAGTCAAAAGGACCTAACTTAAAAACATTCTATTTGTATTTTATTTAGCAATTATAAAAAATGCAAATATGTTTGCCTTGAGACATAAGAGCTACTGCTGCCATTCTGAGCATATTTAAAGAACAGCCGGTCAGACTTTGTTAATAATTATAATTGTCTTTTAAAAGATTTTCTTTTCTTTATTTAATGGATAAGTAAAGGTATCTGATATTATATACACCATATTAATGAATGTTAATTTTTTCATCAACTAGCACAGGTTGGTAACACTCTCAACAAGGAAAGTATGGCACCCGATTTAAATCTGCTTGCTGAGCTTTAGTAGTCACAATCTTCTGTTAAATAAAAGATTAGCCAGAGATAGAATTAAAGGAAAAAGAAACCTTTATGATATTTGAAATATTATTTACCAATTTACAAATACATTTTATTTGCAACATTTGATTGCAAATTGGCGCTCAACTAATATTACCCTGATAACATACTCATCCTTAAAATACTAACAAAGTACACTTTAGATAGTACGATTTGAATTAACGTTACAGAATTGAAGCCAACCACTTGGGGCTTAAATAAACACAACCAGAATTACATAAGGTAACAATTTGTCGCCAACAACGTGTGGCTAAATAACCTGAGATAAACATAAGGTAACAATATCTATAAATGAAAAGGGTGGTTGAAGGGGGAGGCGGGACTTTTCTATAAATGAAATGATGGTTGAAGGGGAGGGGATAATTTTTTATATGTGTACTACGTTATCGGCAACAAAGAAGTAGTTTATTGTTAAAATTCCTTCCCGGGCTGTTTGGCCGTGGTCCAATGTTTTTTTGTAAAACCAGACGTTTCGGCAATGCCATTAGTGAAAAGCGAGTGCGCTAACTTGAGGTGGTATACGTTAGTGACCACAATACTGTGGTTGAGGTTGAGGAAAGAAATAGTTTCTACGGAAATATTTCATTTAGAAAATGATTTTAAATATAAATCTTAGAACATGGAAGTCATGTAAGGTTCTGCATACCGATATTTTAATATAGCCTATCTAGTGATATTTTTTGAATAGTATATCTGATGATAATTAATACTATTGAAACTGTTATATTAAAAAAAGTAATAAAAACCTATTCTTGTACGAAAAGTTTTATTATTATAATAATAATAATATAATATTTATTTATATATTTATTACGTGCTTGCTGGCGCGTGTGTGTAAAAACGCACTCATTGCTCATTGCGTTTTGCCATGGTCACATGTACGAGTGTCCGCTTACAGTTTCATTAATTCTCATCTGGCGTTGCGACCACTGTCGTTATAACTTCCACTTAACGTACCTTACCTGGGGGTGGGTAATATTTTATTTAAAAGTTAGCAGCACTGGCTCGGCGAATAACTTACATAGAGGTACATTACAGTAGTCTCGCCGCTGGCCACTTTGTTGGCCGCGGTTTTGTTACTTCCAGTTACATTAGTGTTGGGTCTCACAACTGTGACTAACGGCTCCCACCGCCAAACTACTGCCAAGCTGCGCATTATTAAATTAATACAACAAAAATTGTACAAAAATTAGTTCAACATTAAAATTGTACATACAGAATAATTTGTTCCTATATTTTTAGTGTAAATCTAATTAAATTTACCCGCGTCTGTGGAACGGTTCATAGGTATCTGAAAAATAAAACACGGAAGGATACCACGAGGATATTAGACACGAATTAAACGTTGTATCGTTGCACCAGAAGACTGAATACCACAGAAGGAGATGGTGTGAACACTTAAATCGCATGGCTGATATCCGTCTACCCGTGGATGCCTTGGGTTATCACCCTACTGGGGAGAGAGATGTCGGTAGACCGAGGAGGAGATGGGTTCCGGAACAGGTCTAAGGATAGCATCCTTGGAGTGGTGATGATGATGATGATGATGACGATGATTTTTAGTGTAGTGCGGAAAGCTTGATTACTACTGATAATAAATATCTTCCGGAGGTTAAAAGAAGAACAGCGATGGCAAAACAAGAAGAAACTTTCAGGATAAAAAGACCTTCTTGGATGCAGGTCAGGACGTGTGGCCAAAAGGTACATAGCAAGGAGATGGCAGGATGGAGATATGGAGAATTCCGAGTAGACCTCGTAATGTCATAATGCTAAGAAAAACACACAACAGAAGAACGAACGAACGAAACATGATGGATGAATGTTGTGGATGAGAAGGATGAGAAAGACAAAAAACTGTCTGGAAGATTTACTGGACGTGGTTAGAGCCCAATTTGGGCTTCTCCTGCTCCAGAACAGTACCATCTACAACAGTTTTTGGTCGTATGGGATCGGGTCCATGAAAAGCCATCACGTTGGTCTTCAATGTGGAGATCTGTAATCCGAAGGCCTTGAAGTTTTAACGAGATTTTTTTTAAATAATTAATAATGCTTCCATGTTGAAAATGTGTCTGTGTGTTTGTGGGGGGGGGGGGCGCATGCAACACTTTGTTCTGGCAGTTTATTCGTTTACAGTTTCCGTCTATGGCACATCCCCGCAGTTGCAGCCCATAGGTTTGAAAATGTGGTTGTAAAGCAACCGCTTATAGTACGAGGATACTCGTATACTTGAAGGGTGGACGCCCTGTCGATTACTAATATAGCTGGCTGCCATGTTTCAGGGTTTCGCTTCTTCCACTTACATTTAATCGTGGATTTTCCATTATAATATATAATATAAATATTAAGAAACAAAATAATGTGTAAATATTTGTTTTTAAAAACGCTTTGCGGTGGTGAATGAACCTCTCCAGTAGCTTTTTCTTCGTCTGCCCTACATAGCAGTCATAACATCCTGCATATCAATCGTCTGTCCTGTTATTGCAATCATAACAGGACATTCTGTTTTCTACATTCAGTTTGTATTGTGAGTCTTCAATTTACTTTTATTTTATTAAAATTTAATTTAGCCGCACATTGCCTGAACAATAAACATCAATTTCCAGACATTCAAAATACGAAATTAATTAAAAACATACGAAAGGTAAAAAAATTAATATCTGGGAAAATCTTAATATTTACAAATACAAGAATAATATGTTACGACAATAATAATAATAATAACAATAATATGCTAATTAAAGAACAAACCCAAATAAAAACAAAACAAAATTATCTGTTTAACATTATAAATTTATTAAAATAAATAAAATATAAACATTAAATATTTACAATATAACCGTCCAAACAGCTTATTAAGTAAACGAACATTACAACAATCGAAAATTTTATTTAAAGAAAATCGATTATTCGTTACTGTATCTTCAGATTTAATCAAAATCGAGTGTCCGTTACAAACATCTGTGCATAGGTCTACTGATACATTGTGTGAAACGTGGGTCAGGTTAAATAAAACTATGAAAATTAAGAACACTACTTCCAAAAGTAATTATAATTTGATAATATTCTATTCATATAAGCTCAAATTTTTCTTGTTATTTTATATGATTACTATTAATAACAAAAAAACTTTAACAAGAATCTATTTTTTATTTTGTAAATTACAAATGTTTCGGTCGTAATCCAACTGTCATCATCAGATCTGATATATTAACAAAATTAATATTGTGATATTGTTCAATATGGTTTCTTCTGCAAGTAGATTATTGTGTTTTTTGTTGTATCAAACATTTTTTTTAGGTACTGAAACAACAAAAAACACAATAATCTAATTGCTGAAGAAACCTTATTGAACAGTATCACAATATTATATAATTGCTGCAAGAAACTTTGTGAGTTACGTGTACAGAAAATAATGGATTAACAAAAATTTGTTAAAAGTTTTTTTATTATTATTAATAATAATTTGATAATATGAATATTATATAATAATATCCGTGTATAGGCCTTTCTTGTATTGTTGTACTTCAGTTGTATAGTATTACTTCCGTAAGGAAGAGGAAGAAGAAGCGTCGAGGCGTTGAACCCCATCTCGCATTAATCATTAACACGCACATATGTAGTGGTAGAAAATTCAAGCTTGTTGAGGCCAAAAAACTCGCCCCCGTCGGTTGGTTGGGGTTGTTGTTGTGTTGTTACGTTTCCCTGGTTACTCGCGTTGTCGTCTGGCTTTCCTTATTGCCTATGTACGCGTACACATACTGTCCGTTTGGTGCTAAACTCTGTGTGCGTTATTTACAGTCCACGTGTGTGTTTGACGACAGCTGTTGTTTGACGGGTAAGTTGTGATATTGTTGTAGCTAATGTTAGTAGTGACCATCAATCAACAATTTTTGATGAAAGGTTTAACGAGGATCGGTCAGTGACTAGTGTAGACACAATTTTTACTTCATTTGTGACAATGTTCGACAATATTTATTTCTATCAGTGGCGTGGCGTGGGTACATAACACCTGTTGTGATAGGCTTAAAACTTAACCTAAAAAGTAATTCGAATTTTTTATTGTACCAAGTGTGTTATTTTTAGAGTATTTTCTATCATTCGCTGGGAGAAGAAGAGGGTCCCGGTTCAACGGGATCTGACTCTCATTATACTTACACAGTGTAAATCGGAACACAAATAATCGAATTAAAAATAATAAAGACAAACAGAGAAACACATGACTAAACGAACAAAACAAAAATAGGTACGTAGTATCTGATGCACGTCAGTTCCGAAAACGAACATAGCTGCTACCTGAGCGTTTTGCCGGTTTATACAGCGGCAACACATTGGACGGACGAATGTGTCTCCCCTCCACAGTTTGTACAGTGACAGCTACTACGAGGTCAATGGTTACACGCAGTAAAACACAGCCGATGTCTGAGCCGGCAACACAAGACGGTGCAAGTGCCCAACAGTTCGGAAACAATGCTATCCTTTTCTTCAAATTTCTCTACTAATATTGTTCGGATTTCAAATTATTCAACAACTAAAGTATTTATTCTGTGATATAATTAACATTATTTTCTCCTGTTTCCAGTAATGTTGCCGCCGGCAACAGCGGTTACATAGACCCCACGCTACTGATTGCTATCATCAGGACCTGTGTACAGACAATATAGGAAAACAAAACCGTTGGTTTCAAACAATATTTTGCCAGATTGTTAGGGCGTCATCTATCGTCTGAGTTTACAGACGTTTCGCCCCCACCGTCGGAGTCCATTGTCATTGTTGGGAGCAGTTTACACGGTGTCCGCCAGTTCACCTCAGTGATGAGGTAGAGAACTGTTCTCTGCGATGGTGGGGGCCGAAACATCTGTAAACTCAGACGAAAAGACGACCCCCTAACAACCTGGCAAACAGTGCTTCCAACTTTGTTGACGCCTTAGAAACTCTGTTCATTGTGTGTGTTTTATTGTTTCTGTATTGTCCATACCACAGGTCCTGACAGCCTTAGAAACTCTATTCTTTGGTTTGTTTGTGTGTTTTATTATTTCTGTATTGTCCATACCACAGGTCCTGACAGCCTTAGAAACTCTGTTCATTGTGTGTGTTTTATTATTTCTGTATTGTCCATACCACAGGTCCTGACAGCCTTAGAAACTCTATTCTTTGGTTTGTTTGTGTGTTTTATTATTTCTGTATTGTCCATACCACAGGTCCTGACAGCCTTAGAAACTCTATTCTTTGGTTTGTTTGTGTGTTTTATTATTTCTGTATTGTCCATACCACAGGTCCTGACAGCCTTAGAAACTTTATTCTTTGGTTTGTTTGTGTGTTTTATTATTTCTGTATTGTCCATACCACAGGTCCTGACAGCCTTAGAAACTCTATTCTTTGGTTTGTTTGTGTGTTTTATTATTTCTGTATTGTCCATACCACAGGTCCTGACAGCCTTAGAAACTCTATTCTTTGG
Organism: Magicicada septendecula; assembly: GCA_034769895.1. NCBI lineage: Eukaryota > Metazoa > Arthropoda > Insecta > Hemiptera > Cicadidae > Magicicada > Magicicada septendecula. The sequence continues at coordinate 907,851,034 of CM068368.1, read as the reverse complement.
TTTGTTTGTGTGTTTTATTATTTCTGTATTGTCCATACCACAGGTCCTGACAGCCTTAGAAACTCTGTTCATTGTGTGTGTTTTATTATTTCTGTATTGTCCATACCACAGGTCCTGACAGCCTTAGAAACTTTATTCTTTGGTTTGTTTGTGTGTTTTATTATTTCTGTATTGTCCATACCACAGGTCCTGACAGCCTTAGAAACTCTGTTCATTGTGTGTGTTTTATTATTTCTGTATTGTCCATACCACAGGTCCTGACAGCCTTAGAAACTCTGTTCATTGTGTGTGTTTTATTATTTCTGTATTGTCCATACCACAGGTCCTGACAACCTTAGAAACTCTATTCTTTGGTTTGTTTGTGTGTTTTATTATTTCTGTATTGTCCATACCACAGGTCCTGACAACCTTAGAAACTCTATTCTTTGGTTTGTTTGTGTGTTTTATTATTTCTGTATTGCCCATACGACAGGTCCTGACAGCCTTAGAAACTCTGTTCATTGTGTGTGTTTTATTATTTCTGTATTGTCCATACCACAGGTCCTGACAGCCTTAGAAACTTTATTCTTTAGTTTGTTTGTGTGTTTTATTATTTCTGTATTGTCCATACCACAGGTCCTGACAGCCTTAGAAACTCTGTTCATTGTGTGTGTTTTATTATTTCTGTATTGTCCATACCACAGGTCCTGACAGCCTTAGAAACTCTGTTCATTGTGTGTGTTTTATTATTTCTGTATTGTCCATACCACAGGTCCTGACAGCCTTAGAAACTCTGTTCATTGTGTGTGTTTTATTATTTCTGTATTGTCCATACGACAGGCCTGATGATAGTGATAAATATTATTGAAACATCGTTACAAATAAAGTAAACAATGGTATTATTATACCTACTTTCCGGGCTCTCAGGCCGTGGTCCTATGTTGGTAAAAGCAGACATTTCAACCACTCCATTGGTGGCCACTTTCAGTGCCTGAAGAAGCAGAAAGTACTGACAACTGTCTCCGTCTGTAACACCACAGTACTGCGGCTAAGGGCTTGTCGGACAACTGTCTCCGTCTGTAACACCACAGTACTGCGGCTAAGGGCTTGTCAGACAATGACCGTTGTCAGTACTTTTTAGTCCTTCGGGCGCTGAAGATGGGCACCGATAAAGTGATTGAAACGTCTGCTTTTACCAACATAGGACCGCGGCCTGAGAGCTCGGAAAGTAGGTATAATAATTACGATGCCAGCCGTGACAGGGCATCAGTTAAGTAAATATCGGTGTGGAGAACCACACATGACTTCCATGTTCTAAGATTTATATTTAAAATCATTTACTTGAATTTCGGCTCGATTATAATTTCTAACAAGTTAGGTGTGATCCTTGTAAATCGAATTCTGTGTTTGACAAATTGAAATGGAATATTGAAACTATGTCTGTGTTGCCGATAACGTAGTACACTTATAAAAAATCGGTATGGAGAACCATACATGACTTCCATGTTCTCAGATTATGTATAAAATCATTTGGTACTGCCTTTATGCGTACGCGCAGTTATTTCGATAATGGGATTTTTGGGCTTAGATATGTAGTGAATATCGCACATAATTTTATGTAGTGAAAGAATTATACAAATTTTAATTTTGTATGTTGCAAAATAGTTGGCTGGTGATTGCAATTGATTTCGTTTGTAATTTTTTAATGGTAAATGACTGTAGTAGTAATTTATCACCGGGTCGTGGCTGTGACACCAAAAATTGGTTACGTTAGGTTAACATGAAAACTGAAATTATACATGGAAACCAATACGTGTGTAATGTAAAACTATTTTTTTTCTAACACCACGAAAAACCCAACTCGAAGTAAGACGGGAGTGGCCCAAGGGTCAACAACCCCTTGCCTATTATTATATGCTTACATGTCACTTTTTTGTGGCAGAACTTGTTTTTTTGGTAAAATTCGTTTTCCGACAAGTACCCGTTTTGTGACTAACAAAAAACAAACATCCATTATGTACAATTTGTAGAGCATATGTTGTCGTTCCTTAATACAGTGTTTTTTGTTTTTTCATTAACCATTAATATTTTTTTTTGTATGTGCTGTTGTTTTTTTCCAATTTGTAAACTTAAAAACGTTAGGTTCTTTATTTTAAGTGTTACTCTGTTATAAGCATTGTATTACACGTTTAATGTTATGTTTTCTCAACCACACCTTTTATTTATTTTACCATTAAAACCATTATTACCTAACTACCAAATGAAAACAACACGTATTTTTGCTTTACATTAACAAATAGGGCAATTTACAATTAGTACACTTCTTCTTTTCCACACCGTAATATATCAATACAATCGCATATTAAAAACATCGAAATGTATTGCGGGTACTCATACAGTTCCAATCATTTACTTGAATTCGGTTCTGTAATTCCTAAAAAAATATAGAATTTTGTCAAAGTGAAATAAAATATTTCCATAGAAACTACTTCTTTGTTGTCAATAACGTAGTACACATATAAAACTTATAAAAAATTATCTCCTCCCTCATCAATTACCATTTTAATTTATAGAAAATTACCCCCTTCCCCTTCAACTACCCTTTTCATTTATAGATATTTCATCTACCTTTCTACAGTGGATTATTAAGACCTTCTTTTAAGGATACTTTATTTATCAAAATTAAGCACTTTACTCTTGTTAAAACGTAAAAGTTGCAGGTAAACTACCCCTTCCCCTTAACCGATCTTCACCAAAATTAATAGGCCTCGAGTTCTCTACAATTCAGAACTGTATGCAAAAATTATTTGATTCTGTTTGAATTTGCGGCAGTTATCGTTTGCCATAGAAAAAATTCTACACATAGACAGACAGACACTTTTCGAAAAATGACTTTTTCATGTTTCGAGGGTAGTACAATCAGAATCTGCTATTATCTCGAACACGATTTTTTTCGCCATGACCATACTTCCATTTCCTAATGGAATATGGAAGTAAAAATTATCCCCTCCCCTTTCAACTGTAATTTTCATTTATATAAAATTATCCCCTCCTCCTTCAACTATCCTTTCATTTATAGATATTTCATCTGCCTTTCTACAGCGGATTATTATGACCTTCTTTTAAGGATACTTTATTCACTGAAATTAAGTAGTTTACTCTAGTTAAAACATAAAAACGTTGCAGGTAAACTACCCCTTCCCCTTAACCGATCTTCACCAAAATAAGTAGGCCTTGAGTCTTCTACAACTCGGCCACATATGCAAGAAATTATTTGATTCTGTTTGAATTTTGCGGCAGTTATCGTTCGCCATAGAAAACATTCTACACACAGACACACACACACACACACACACTTTTCGGAAAATGACGTTTCTTCATGTTCTGAGGGTAGAACAATCAGAATCAGCCCTTATCTCGAAGACGATTTTTTTCGCGATCACCATACTTCCATTTCCTTATGGAACATGGAAGTAAAAATTGTGTCTATTGACCGATTCTGTCTGAACCTTCTTCAATTGTGCATGTATTGTTGTTGGTTTAGTTAATATTATGAAAATTAAAAACTACGGGGCCGACGGGTCGCGATCGATTCCTTAAAGCTTGGTTCACACTTTCCTCTAAACGTTTCGGCCACCCACCGAAAGCCTTCTTCAGTATCAACGAGTTGGACAAAAGACGGCAGGCCGAACGCGCCTCAACCAGTGCCATCCTGTTATTTTTACTTCGTTTGTAACGACGTTTCAACAGTATTTATCACCGTCGTCATCAGGACTTGTGTGTGGACAATACATAAATAATAAACACACAAACAAACCAATGAATAGAGTTTGCAAGGCTGTCAACAAAGTTGAAAACATGGTCCATTGGTTGTGTTTACAGACGCTTCGGCCTACCGTTTGAGTCACTGAGGCGAACTGGCGGACACCATGTCAGTTGCTTCCAACAGTGACGATGGCCTCATAGAAGGTGGTGGGGCCGAAACGTCTGTAAACACAAACGATAGACGTAGAAACGAACCAGGCTTTAAGCAATCGACCACGGTCTAAAAGCTCGGTACGTTTACATTCTCATAATGTTGGCTCCGGCTGTGATTACCTTCATAATAGGCTTTAACTAATATTGTTTAGTGTAACTGATTCGTTCGGTAAAATTATTCCGGATCTCGGTAACAGATTACGAGAAATTTGTATACCTCGAGTAAGCATAGAGTTCATCGATTACATCCTTTAGGTTGGTACTTTCGTCTACTGTGCTCATTCCGTGTCACCTGCAGGGACGGATTTACCATTTTGCCCATAGGCAGTATAAATTTCCCACCCTCCCACAAATCTCTTTAGACGCGGGGGGGGGGTACATTTACGGGTTTAATTCAATCCTTCAGATTTTCAATTATCCTAAAATTTGTTATTCACATATTTTGTTCCCAATTTTTCATAATACATTTCTATAGGACAATTTACATAACGTACTAGGAAGAGTACAATAAGACATTAAATTACTGTAGCCGTGTTTATTCCAAAAACATTTTAACTGAAATCTGAATCAACGAACTAAAGAATAATAACTGAAGAAAAATATATTAATAAGTAAACAAACACAAGAGAAGTCGGTGGTGGGGTTAAGAAAATGTGATCAGACGACCCAAACTTTACGGAGAAGTACACACCACGCCAAAACTTTATACACGGTGCCGGTCAGAGTTGGATACGAAATTATGCTACGTTCACAGTCTATGATTTTTATAGTTATGAAATTATGCCCTCTTTATAGTGGCATCTATCGACAGTCACGTCAAATTACAGAGTCGGTAAAGGATGTTCAAAATTTGAATTTAAACGAATTAATAGTTAAATAATTAGTTAATACAATAGAAGTATCACATAGATAATGCATGTAAATATGTTCTCTTTATGTAATACTAGCAGAATACCCGTGCTTCGCTACGGAGTTTCACGTTGTACGTAATGAAAATGTTAGTTTAATTAATAAAGTTCAGTTAAAGTAGGCTTCTTAAAAATAAATAGCTGTTGCCCACAACTTCGTTCGCGTGGTCTTCAATTTAATGCGATAATATATTTAGAACAGAATCTATTCTATTGGGTTGCCATAGTAACCAGATCTAATAGTTTTTTAAGACCGCAAAGGACCCCCCAGAGGATCGTATCGAAAAAACACCTGTCCTATGTTGGTTCTCCCGTTGCGTAAAATATTTGTGCCAAGTTTGGTTGAAATCGGTCCAATGGTTTAGGTGGAGACGTAGAAGACCCCAAAGGACCCCCCAAAGGATCGTATCGAAAAAAACACTTGTCCTATGTTGGTTCTCCCATTGCGTAAAATATTTGTGCCAAGTTTGGTTGAAATCGGTCCAGTGGTTTAGGAGAAGATGTGGAAGACCCCAAAGAACCCCCAAAAGGACCCCATCGAAAAAAATACAGAAACCTTCGCGGGCGTGCTCACAACAACTCACCGAAGTTTCATCGCAATCGGATGAGTGCTATACGAGTAGGAACGCATACGGGACAAACAAAGAAACATTCATTTTTATATATAAGATGTAAACTATACCACTTACTTGACATAAACCGTGATAGCTAAGCTAATGTACAACATATATGTATTAATTATACACATAAATGTTCCTCGATAGACACTCTATCTATTGGCGAAAACTTGAATAAAATCCGTTCAGTACTTCCTGAGATTAGCGATTTCAAACACAGAGAGAAAACGGACCGACTTTACTTTATACTATGTATAGAAACGTAGTTACTAAACAATATATTTAAAAGTTTCTTATCATATTGGGACGAAATGGAGCGGCATTTGAAACATCACTTAGGTATAAAATCAACATAACAGTCGTCAAATTTCACCGTTCCAAAATTTGCCGCCTATAGGCGATTGTCTACTTTGCCTATGCATAAATCCGCCACTGATCACCTGGTCAAATTTTGTTGTCAATATGTTGCAACAGGAAACGTTTAACTAACTATTCGGTGTCGTCATCTTTGGTCATTGATGTCATATACCACGTGACCAATGACGTTCGTATTTAACGTGACGTATTGATGTCGCAGTCGGAGACTCGAGTCCCATTCCAACTACACGTTACAGTGAAACTAAATTAATTGGTTGAATTCGAAACAAGCAAAGAACGCGCTAATCAAAACTGCTAATAGCCTACTTCCTGTTGTTCTTGCCGAGTACCGTTTGAGACAGGTTCTAAAAACAAAATCTTTTTCTTTCCGTGAATCAGATGAAGTCTGATGGAGAGGGATTATCTGGTTACGTCTTCGTCTTATTTTCCTCTTCAACCCATAGAATGGTGGGCGCGCTGTTTCTCCCTTCCGTGTACCCCCCATCAGGGGGGTGAACCAGTTTGAATGTCGTACCAGGTGACCAAACATTGCTTCTCCATTCCGCAATGGATCCAATCAGCCTCCTTTTAACATTGAAAATGTTTAAAAGGACGTGTCACACATTTGCGGCCGATCGCTGGTGCGTGATCGAAAATGGGAACCGGTGAGTTTCCATAGAAACTACTTCTTTGTTGTCAATAACGTAGTACACATATACAACTTCGCTTATGAATGCGACTACATTTAACTTATAACCTGTACATTTGTAAATGAAGAATGAATTCATTGATTGGTGAATGAAGAATGAATTCATTGATTGGTGAATGAACATAATAAATATATATATATATATATATATATATATATATATTTTAGATTTATTGAAGCATTTTCAATGCCCTTCTCTGTGCATTGCACTTGTGCAATGCCTATAAATTTTTTCACCCAGTCTCTTTAAAACTTTATCATTAGGTACTCTTTCCGTCCGCGGTAGTCTTCAGGGCCTCCTCCAGCTAAACACATTTCAAAAGCAGCCTCAAGGTAGCTCCTCTACAATTTCCTCGAAGTCCACGTTTCCGCACCATACGTGCACGTGCTCCAAATCAAACTATAAATTTCTTCTTCGTGGCTTCCAGGGTACGTTTGCGGATGTCAGAAGAGATCTTTTCTTGAAAAATTCTCCTCTTGTTTGTGCAGTTCTACTTTGTACAGCACTGGTGCCATCTGAATATTTTTAAAGGAATCAACGTGCAAGTTAAAGGTTATGATACAGTAATTTAATTGTTCAGTTCAGCAATCATGTGGGAATCTGATCAAGGAGGCATTCGATCAACCAGCTGCGGGCGTAGAAGGGCTGACGGTGAAGTTTAACACAAAATCGTTGGTAAGTCTCGTGAGTAGATGGATGGCAGTAGATTACCTAACCATTGTATTCGTTGAGCCTTTATGAATCTTACAATCTCCTCATGATTCAATAGTCGTCCATCTCCTGGTTACTTCTTATTGTCTATTCATCATCTTTAACCGGGCCATAAGGACGTCTTATGGTCTTTCTTTCAAACCGTTTTCATCAGTGTCCATGTGTCGCCTCCGTAAACAATAACCGGACAGGTAAGTGTATTATAGGCCTACATCTTTTTTTTTCGTATCGGCCGTCTAAGGACCACATGCCAATTTCAATTCTTTACTTTTTGTTCCTTTCTTTTTTTCCAATATTCTTTCGTCTTCTCACTGTGTCTCTTCTTCCTGTCTTCAGTCCACTTTGAACCTGCGTTTTTATCTCTCCTACCCTGGACTCCCTCCATTTTGCGCGAAAAACTTCTCTGTCAGTTGCTTCTTCTGCGTGTATATTATTTTTTTCTAAATCCTTTTGGACTTCTTTAATCCAGCTTGATGTTGACTTCTACCCCCCACAGATATCTGAAGATTTGCTTTGTCAACCTATTGTCGTCCATTCTATATAAATGTCCAAAAAATACTAGTCTTGTTTTTCTCATTGTTTCTGTTATATTTTCTATACTTTGATATAGTTCATCATTACTTCTTAATTTCCAAACTTCTGAAGTTTTTCGTGGGCTTAATATTTTCCTAATAATTCGTCTTTCCAATATTTCTAGTTTGTCTAAATTATAATTCAGTGCTAGACATTCACTTGCATATATAGGCGTTTTTATTTTATACATCTTTATTTTTATGTGGTGTTAACTTTTGGAATTTAAAAACTTTTTGACCCACTGCCCAAAAAGAAATCAGAAATTTGAAAAAAAAATTGTGAACATCCAGCAGAATATCAGACTAAAAAGAATTTTAGCCCAAATCGGAATGTTTACAGTGTTTAGTGTTTATTGTATCATTGTGTGATCTACAATTTTTACATTACTAAAGAAATACAAGAGTAATCAGGATACTAGTAATTTTTCCCATAATTGACAAATTTGCTAATGGCCAGCTTTGTGTAATAATAAATGTAGTCTACTTGCTTTAAAACTGTGAGTTCTACAGCTCACAGAGCTTACTAGTAATATACGTATAAAATGCTAGCTGGTTTATGAAGTAAAGAGTGCATGCAATTAAATAACACAAAGTCGCATTGGCAGAGAGAGATTTGTTCCGTACAGTAAATACAAGGATCGGCCGCAGAGGGCTCGTGCCAGAGTAGGGTGGGGGTGGGGGGCAAATTGCGCCAACAGGCACGAACCATTGTTGCTTGTCGCACGCATTGTTCCATTGTGCACTAGACTGGGTGTCTACCTCCCCCTCCCCCCCCAAATATCGGTTGATTGTCTGGCGGCTGTGTGCAGAACAGGCCCAAGTCATCAGCACAATGCGCGTAAAAATACAAAACAAAACCAACCACTAGGAGACCGCGCGGTGCAACGTCTGTTTGTTCTCTGATTACGTCTTCAACAATGGAAGAAGCACTGTCTGTCTACGACGAAGATTACGATAGGGTATAGTGGGCACATATTATCCCTTACGTGTCAAGAGACTGTTATAACAATAAACTATTACACTAGTCTACAAATTGAAAAATATTTCTCGGTACAGAAATAGCAATAAGTGAATTTTATGCTTTTTTGGTACGCTGAATCTGAAAATTAAGTCAGTTTTTCTCCATCACCCATCACATTTTTGTTACATACTCTTGAGAAATTGCTGAAAAAATATGAATTTTTCAAAGTGGCCAAGTTTATCGGTATATTAAACTTTATACAAAGTTAAATAAATTTGCAATACTCATATTTTATTTTGCTTATTACATTAAAAAATCTTGTACAATATAACTATAACAGATAAAGTGTACATGAAACTTTTTATAACTGGAGTCGGTGAAATGAACTCAAAAATTAATTTTTCCTTCGGTGTAGGGCAGGGTCTTCTCTTTGTAGAAACCAGCAGTAGTCACTTATCATCGATTCGTCCCACCTACCTTGGTAACGCTGCTCAATTTGCAATGTGTCCTGGTGGAATCATTCACCCTGCTCATCACTCACTGCACCCAAATTTCGCCGTCTATTTTCGATACAGTGCAACCCGCACAAAGTATTTACTTAACATTATAATGAGATGTTTATGTTAACACAGTGTTGTTGTGTCATTGTTGTGTTTGCGATCGCAGTATTTTGAAGAAGCAGACAATCATCGAGGGGATTGGTTAAGTGGTTCAGATTGATGGCGTATCTAGAATTTGGTTAGGGGGGTCCGGAGTCGGATCGGCTCCATACAAAAGAAATATCGGTATAGAGAATCATACATGACTTCCGTGTTCTAAGATTTATATTTAAAATCACTTTCGAAATGAAACATTTCCATAGAAACTACTTCTTTCTTCAGCCTTAACCACAGTACTGTGGTCACTAACGTATACCACCTCACGTTAACGCACTCGATTTTCACTGATTATGGCAGTCGATGGCACTGCTGAAACGTCTGGTTTTGCAGAAAACATTGGACCACGGGGAAACAGCTCGGGAAGGAATTTTAACTACGTGTCTGTTGGCGCATAACGTAGTACACATATAAAAAATTATCCCCTCTCCCTTCAACTACCCTTTTCATTTATAGATATTTCATCTTCCTTTCTACAGTGGATTATTATGACCTTTCTTTCTGGATACTTTATTTATCAAAATTAAATACTTTACTCGTGTTAAGACGTAAAACGTTGCAGGTAAACTACCCCTTTCCCTTAACCGATCTTCACCAAAATCAATAGGCCTTGAGTCCTCTACAACTCAGGCACATATGCAACAAATTTTTGATTCTGTTTGAATTTGCGGTAGTTACCGTTCGCTATAGAAAAAATTCTGCACACAGACACTTTTTTCGGAAAATGATTTTTCTTCATGTTTTGATGGTAGTACAATCAAAATCTGCTCTTATCTTGAACACGATTTTTTTCGCGATCACCATACTTCCATTTCATTACGGAACATGGGAGTAAAAAACAAGTGAAGACTAGTCAACATTACTATCATTAAAGTGGCTGAAAAACGCGTTATAACATCGTGAATCGGTCCCATAAGCGTCACTGAAACATTTACAAGATACATATCCACTGAATTGATATTCCTATATTGCAAATTGTTAGACGTATATCCTACATTGGGAGCCTTTAATACACACTCTTTCTGATTGCGTGGTGGTTGATTTATTACTGTATCGTGGCACTTACAGATGGCAGAGTCGATGGCACTGCCGAAACGTCAGGTTTTGCTGAAAACATTAGACCACAGCCAAACAGCCCGGGAAGGAATTTAACAACATTGGCTCCGGGCGTGTAAGCCTACGAAAAATATAAATGTATTCATAAGTTCATTAAAAGCTAGTGCTATTACAAGGAAGGAGAATATCTGTATTAAGCTTGCCTAAAACGGATAAACGATCTCTAAATCGTTTAAAAACGATCTCTAAAACGATTTTTTTTGGGGGGGGAACGGCCATAAAAATTGTGCCTAGGGGCGACATATCTCAAGAGCCGACGGCCCTGTTCGTACGTTGGACGGGCACTGTATTGTTACGACGGTCTCCTTGATCGTCGTATGCTACAGTGGAAACCAAAGTACAGACACCAATGAAGTCACTAATCACCAGCTTTAATTAATCATTAATACAGTTTATAATCAACTTGTATAATAATCCGAAAAAAATTGTCCAAACGCAATAATAATGTCAACTAATGGTCCCGCACAGTTATAAAACAATAACAGTTCACCACAATACTTCGCGCCACTTAAACGCACTGAGTAATCGCCGACCTATACTGAACTGACCGTCGCTGGATGCTTACACTTATATTCGTCTGAGATGCCCGAATAAGATGTCACTTTTGGATGAGGTGTTAAATAATTACCTCTTAAGGGCGCTGTCGAATCCACTTCAAAACAGTGTCATGTCTGGCCTTGAACACAGTGTGCGCGGACTGGTGTGGTCTGGCACAGTCTTGCTTGTTAATGCATGATAAGTGCCATGTACTGTAATTGTCTTTCATCTCAAAGTAGTAGCAATATGTACGCACACACATATTACAGCTGGTCTCTGATGGGATAGCCGAGATACTTGTAGAACGTTCCGTATTACGTAACAATATTAAGCTGTTATCGTTCGTGTCTAAAACGGATGATCTCTAAAGAAAACGAATTTTTTTTTTTGGGGGGGTATAAAAATTGTACCTAGGGGCGGTACGTAACACGGGTATTGTATTAAACGTGGTTGTTTCTGTATTAAGTTTCATTACGCTACACTGTTTGTTGTGGAGCAGCAAAGTTAGGCCTCTCTCGTTACAAGTGTGTTCGATTAACGGTCATTTCTACCCTCTTATTACTTGTTTAATTTGAGGGTTCACGCCCGCCCCCCTTCCCTCCGCCGTTGCTTACCTCTGGGAATACTCCGGTCGGTCCGTGTCCACCACCATTACTGCCCACGCGCGCTTACACGTGTTTGTATCCTGACAACCGAATTTAGTCTCCCCCCTTTCTCTCTCTTCTCTCTCTCTCTCTCTCTCTCTCTCTCTCTCTCTCTCTCTCTCTCTCTCTCTCTCTCTCTCTCTCTCTCTCTCTCTCTCGTTTTGTTGTTCTCTTACGTACAGTGTACTTACTCCATCACTTTCACGATTTCTCTACGTTAATTTTTTTTCTTATTTAATTACAAGAAAGCATAGATCAATTGGTACTGCTAGCGTGAAGGTTACGAGTTTCGTATCTCCAAGGGGGTTTTCAGTCTCCCCAGCAGGTAAACGCTCTACTATTTCGTTGAATTGCATATTCAAAAAAAAAATGTTAATTTCCAAAATCGATTAAAATTGTACAGGAAATGGCAGATGTGCCTGTGATCTCGTTCCAAAAGTTGGATTCCAGTAAAGACACATACATACGCTACGTAAAGAGTTGACAATTTGTAGTAGCCCTGTCTCCGATATTAACACAAAGATAGACAAAGTGCTCATCTGAATAGGGTACCAGACGGTAGGCTGTATAGGCCTAAGGAAGATTGAAAATACAATCTTATTGGACAAAGAAGTGTAGACAAATCTAGAAAGCGATGGTCAAGAGTACTGCTTATGCAATGCGTTACTATAAAAGCCAAAAATAGGCCTATGTGTGGGGGCGGGTCAAAATTGTGAAAAAAAATCGGAAAAAGTCCCATGGCAGCTAATCAAATTAAAAGGAATTTAAACAACAGTCTGAATGTAGTACTCATTTTTCGAAAATTTTAAAATTTTCGGTCATCAGGATCCAGTGATTCTGATGATGAAAATAGGTCTGATGATTTTGTGATTGTAACACAAAACACGACACAATTTTCAAAATACTTAACACTGGAAACGCTCAAAAAAGAAATATACGTACCACACCCACACACAATAATACCAATTTAAACTACCAAAAGGCAACAGGGACAAATAGCAAATACCTACCAGATAGCAACATTTAATTAATAATGTTGTGTTAGTGGTTACAATCACAAACAGAATTAACACTGTTGTACACCGCTATAGAGAAAAATTATTCCGGTTAGTGCTGTCAACCCTCACAGCTCATCATCAGATCGAAAATGATGAGCTCATCAGATCAGATCACATTTCCGATCTGATGATGAGCTGTGAAGCTTGTAAGCGCTAATCGGAATAATTTTTCTATAGCGGTGTGCAACAGTGTTAATTCTGTTTGCAAACAGCAACAATTAACCTGAACACAAATTTCAACAAGACCTAAAACCAAGATGGCTGAGGATGGGAAAACTATCTAATTTCCGAAACATATTCCAAGTAAGGGAACAGTATTTCTTGATTATAAAATAGTAATAAATATTAAAGTATTTAATTATTAGGTACGTTTCAATATTAGACCATCATCATCACCAGTAAGAAGAGGGAGTTATGACGAGATAGTGACATTGAATCACTGATATTAATTGATGACTCGTTGGGCACTTGGTGAAACACATTAATAAAAAGGTTTTTTTAAAAAATATATAAACAATTGGTACGTTTTACAGTTTTTATTTAACTCTGACAACTGTTTCAGCTTCTCAAGCTATTGTCAAAGAGATCAGTGAACAATTAAACTAAATAAAGAATGTAAGGGTTGTGAACCTTTGAATCACTGACTTAATCGCTTACATATTTGGATGCGTTTGGAGAACCATTTCAACATTACTGCTTTGGATTCCCTATTCATTTACTTGCATATACAACCACTAGCCTACTAGTTATTGAAGCATAGAGTTGAACATTAGCATCTGCTTTGGATTCGCAGTCACTAACGTGGTATAGGGCTACAGCCACTAGCCTACTAGTTATCGTTAGAGTCGGTTTGGCTGCCGGGAATTCACTAGAATTCATTCTTCTCCCTTAGTGAGTGCCGCAAACCATTATCGATGATGATATTTCTAAATGAGCGCAGCGCTTGGGGGCGCCGACGCTGCCCGTATCGCGAGGGTGCAATCAAACACAATGGGGGGGGGGGATCGTCAAGAGAAACAATAATGATGATGATCAAATGGTGAGGGCAGGAGGACGCCTCTTTATAAAATCGTCGTCGTTGTTGTTGTTGTTGTTTGTATAATGAGAAAGAATCGTGTAATTTATATTTAGTTCGGAATTGGTGAAAATATTTTTAATTTATTTACAAACACTGGAACTTGACAAACACTGTATAGGCTACTATTTTTCAAACGTGGGCCGTGGGGTCCGCAATGAAAGATCCGCCGCAACTGTTTCATAACACTGTCATTTTTTGTGGCCTGAAGATCGCCGAGGGTGGGATTCGAAACGTTGCCGACGACGTCGATGTTATGCAGCAACTGTCCACGGCCTAACAGCCTGGTTTGAGGATACTGTATACCAGCAGTCGGCAACCCTGCGCCCGCCAATAAGGTTTGACGCGCCCGCCAACCAATTTGTAATTTTCTTTTCTTTTGAACGAAGGAACGCATTCGCATTGTACCTGCTTCGAAGTACTGTATTATAAAATAGTATAGGCCGTTTCAAATTTTATTTTTTTTCTAATACAATTATTACAGTGAGTTAGTTTTTCTAAGAAAAAGGAAATGAACCCTTCATATATGATTTAAATGAGATTTTTTAAAGTTTTACATTTCTGTGCACTTTATGAAGATAAATAGTAAGTTCTTTAATTTATTTTTATTAAAATGTATTCCCGTTTAACTATTTTTTCGTTTAAAGTTTTGTTAGTTTTAACGTGCGTGTACATGATGACAGATTGTTGATGACTCCTAATGTGAAACATTTGACAAATTTATATGAATTTTTTTTTTTTTTTTTTTTTTTTTTTTAATTCGGTGTTCCACGTCGCTACACATAAACGCAAGGATATTATAAAGCGACAGTTAATGTTTGTAACGTCCGGCTGTTGACCATTGATGTCCAACAGCTAGATCCCCATCCATTGATGGGGCGGGGAGGGGTGCGCCCATCGAACTGGTCCTGAGTTATGTATTGCTATGTTATGCCTGAGTTATGTATGCCTATGACTGCTGCATACTATTCTTGTCTTAAGCTCACACGGCCGCTGTCAGTATACTCAAAATAATTAGAAACCGAGCTGTCAGGCCGTGGGGTCGGTTGCTATCCACTAACGGCATCGTCAGCAACGTTTCGAATCCCGCCCTCGGAACCTTCTTCAGACCGCAGAAAGCGACAGACTGTTGGTGAAACAAGATCCGCCGTAACTGTTGAATAGTTTAATCATTTTGAGTGTACCGTATACTATTCCTTAAAAAATCCTCGTATTTTGTACCATACAGCTGGGGTTGTATCGGCTACACCAAACGTGTTCAGGTTATTCACCCATCAAGCCATACGCGAGTGCTTATACAGTCACTGATTACACAGTACTGAAATGCAGTTTCTTCGAAATACTAAGTAAAGGGCATAATGAAATTATTTCAATTTACAGAAGAGAATGGTGGGATCATCTGCAAAGGATGACAGAGGATCGGCGTGGGTCATGACAAAAAAAGGAAAGCGGCAAGATTCCGAGTGCTGAAATGCAGTTTCTTCAAAATACTTTAAATTATACATTGGAAGATAGAATAAGGAATGAGGATATCAGATCAGAACTCGAAGTAAAGGACATAAGTGAAATTACTGCAATTTACAGAAGAAAATGGTGAGATCGTCTACAAAGGATGACAGAGGATCGATTGAGTGAGGCGTGGGCCATGACGAAAAAAGGAAAGCGGCAAGATTCAGAGTGCTGAAATGCAGTTTCTTCGAAATCCTTTAAATTATACATTGGAAGATAGAATAAGGAATGAGGATATCAGATCAGAACTCGAAGTAAAGGACATAAATGAAATTACTGCAATTTACAGAAGACAATTGTGGGATCATCTACAAAGGATGACAGAGGATCGATTGCAGAAAGCGGCGCTGAACTATAAACCCATTAATAGAAGAGACGTGGGTCGTCCGACGATGAGATGGTTGCCGGAACAGGTTTATATAACCTAATCCTTGGAGAGGAGAAGAAGATAATAATATACATTCTCACACGTCATAATGATTTCGCAGTTTGGTAGGTAAACAGGAAGATGGCGCTGTGAAATGATAAATATTGTTTGGTGCAGCGAAGAGACGCATCGGTGTTGCAGTAAATATTTATTTATTTGTAATCTGTTTGGTTTTGGAGTAAACAGAGTCATCGACCTGAGACCGCGTGCTGTGCTGTTTTTAAGCGCTGTCCGCGTCCACGTCCTCTGACATCTTCCAAACGTAGCCTCTTTACGGACGTATTTATATCCTTTCTTCATCCTCTCGCGCATAAATAGTTGTCTGTTGACGGCGAATAAGGAAAGGTTGTGATTCGGTCACCACATTGCATCATACACAGGAGTGTTCAAAAATAATGAACCGATTTCATAAAGCAATATTTCATCAAAGAAAAGTAATTCAAAATCCCAACTAAATCACAAGTATTCTACTCATCTTCTTGTTCTGATTGTGCCTATCCGTTTTGGATGTTGAATATCATACAGACTACTTTAACTTTCTGTACTGCTGCTCGTAATAAATCAGTTGTATTCATGCCAGGTCCTTAAATTTCTCAGTCATGAGATTCTCGATCGCCCAACTCTTCTCTTCCCAAGGACTTTTCCCTGTAGAATGGACTGCAATAAATAAAATCTCTATTCATTTCACATGAGATTTCCCAGATACTGAAGCTTTCTTATCTCCACTCTGTTATTAATAACTTCCCTTTCTTTCTTCAACTTTCTAGGAACTTGAAGATTCTACTCATAATCAAGTTTTATTTCCTGTCTGGCAAGTTTATTTCACCACTTGCAGCTCGGACAACATCAAGTCGATATGAGAATTCTTCCCAGGCGCGTGGCAACATATCACGATCCATTGAGTTGATCGCTGTTGTTAGTCGATGTTTAAGGTCATCGAGGTGGGTAACGATGGAAGAACAGTCTATGCTTTACATACCACCACAAGGCCAAAACACATACTGGTAGATATGGAGATCTCGCAGGCCAAGCACAAAGAGGCCCCCTTGCGACCAATCCATCGTTGGGGCAATTTTTCATTCAAAAAAGCTCGAACCATCCGGTGCCAGTGGAGCGTTTCTCCATCGTGTTGTAAAATAAAGTCATCTGAATCTGCTTGCAGTATCGGGAAGAGCCACTGTTGAAGCACATCGAGATAGGTTCCCTCGAAAAACAAGGAACCATAAACCTTGTCCTTAAACACAGCACAGAAGACGTTCACCTTTAGGGGAATCTCTTTCGTGCTCAACTTTTTCATGTGTATGATTTGTTCCCCAAATGCGCACATTGTAACGATTGACTGTGCTATTCAAGTGATAGCTTCCTTCGTCACTGAAAATTAAATGTGAAATGAAGGTTTCGTCTTCCTTCATTTCCAGCGTCGAATCGCAAAATTCCATGCGCTTCCTCTTGTCGTTATTGACAACGAGCTGCAGTCTGTATGGTTACAAATGTAGACGTCTTCTTAGCACACGACAGATAGTGAGTTGTGGGATCGCAAGCTCATGGCCACTTCGATCTGTGGACTTCCGTGGGCTCTGCTCAAACGCAAGGGAATCCTCTTCACTTGTTCCTCTGAAACTCGTGGTCGTCCTGGACTTTTCCCTCTGCACAGACACCCACTCTCTTGAAACCGTCGAAACCACCGTCGAGTATTCCTCGGAGAGGGCGGATTAATGTCGAATAAATATGACAACAGAATAAATATAATTTCTTTTATTTCTACAATTATTTATAAACCTTAATTTAAGATGCGAAACTGATTTAGAACGAGCCTTACGTTAAGTGATTATGGAATTTCGCTGAAATTTTCAATAGCTTTGAGGGGGACGGGGGTGATTGATTCCCTTGACCCCCCCCGCGTAGTTACGCCAGTGATATAACGTACTATACCAAGTGGAAGACTTTCTTTAAAAGACATCAGTGATTAGGCTTAATGTCAATAAAGAAAGAAATAAAACTGCAGTTTGCAGTTGATCTTGAAGCATGAGTTTTCTGTGTGTATTTAGTGTGTGTGTGTGTGTGGTTTTTATGGATTCCATAGTTGGCAAGTTTCATTTATTTATTTTTTTGTTTGTTATGTAAATACTTTAGTATGTTTTGACTCTCTGTCGGTTGTGAGAGAGAGTATTTTTTATTTGTGATGTTTTAGTGTTTCTTTTGGCCTGCAGATTTGTTGCGTATCCGAAACGTCGGTTATATAAAAAAGGTGATGGAAGGGGTCCTTGCCTCTAGTAGGCTTAAGTAGAAGACGATGCATCAGCGGAGGAAGGAAAAGAGAGCACGTGGAATGTGGATGATGATGAGATTAGTATGTGTTAATAGCGAACATTGCAGAGCATAATACGTTATGGGATTTCAGTAGGTAGGCCTATAGCGTAGAGAAATTCTGACGGCGGGTGACATTTTTCTAAACAAAACCAGGAATATTTCAACACAGCCAGCAATAAATCTCCGCCAACATACAACAATAGACTGACTACATAGTCTTCGTTAACGACGTTATTTTGGGCGCGCGATAATGAAGTTGTCTCTGTGTTGTTATCTGCCCAATGAAGAAGACTAATCGCTTTATTGATTTATTGGGAACAATAATTAAACTGTTCTGTTATCTGGAACTGATAAAACCGAGCGTTGCATTCTGTACATTGTCATGTGACAACAATAATCAGAGCCTTTGTTGTATTTCAAGTTTGATTTTTTTTTTTTTGTCATTAGAGTGTGTACCTATTAAAATTCCATGTACTGAACTCTGCAGGCCGAGTCTACTAGCGTCGGCTGGTCTCAAAGTTATACCTGATTGTTTAGTGGGATGAATCCTCCCTCCAGAGCTATTAGAAATTTCAACAATAATCGCTTAACGTAGGTCTATTTCTAAACCAGTTGAATGGTTTTTAAACCTATTACCCACGTTTCATAGAATTATTGTGTATTTGCAGGGGTTTCTCTCTCTCTCTCTCTCTCTCTTTCTCCCCTCTGGCACTACGGTCTCTGTAGAACCCTGTAAATCCCCTTCCACATCTTCGCACCATCTCCTCCTCGGACGTCCTCTCCTCCTTACTCCCTCCGGCTTTCTTTCCAATGCCTTTTGGGCCTGGACGGACCACTTCTCATTCTCACCACGTGCCTCAACCTTTGCACCTTCACCTTTTCCCGCAACTGTGTCCGCTTCTCCGTAAAGGTCTCTTAGCTCACGATTCTTTCTTATCCTCCACATCTGTCCGTCCCACACTGGTCAATAAATTCTTCTCAGAATTGTCCTCACGAAAACTACCAAGGTTTTAACATTGAAAATGTTTATAAGGACGTGTCGCACATTTACGGCCGATCGCTGGTGCGTTATCGAAAATGGGAACCGATGAGTTTCCATAGAAACTAGTTCTTTGTTGTCAGTAACGTAGTACACATATAAAACTTCGCTTATGAATGCGACTACATTTAACTTATAATCTGTACATTGGTCTGTAAATTTTTCATTTCACTTGTTTAATTATTTTCTGTAATTGTGCTTCCGAGATATTTTAAATTCTACATTATAATGCAGTAACATAATTTAATAAATATTACTTGCAGAAGTTTTCGTTATTTGAAGACCAGGGGCGGACAGGCAGACTAGGCACTTGCCTGGGGCGGCAAATTTTGGGGAGCGGCAAAATTTGAGTTAAGAAATGATATTTTTAGATTCAAACAAATTACAAATATAAAAGCCAGTTCAATTAAGCACACACGAATATAAAAATTATCTTCACTTAATTTGTAACTATAACGCAGTTATCGTTTTTCACCCAAAAGTAATACGGGCGAATGTTTATGTTTTCAACCGTTGAAATATTTGGCGTTGATCATCCGAGAGATTTCAGATGTTGGCAATCCAGATCAAATTGAGAAATGTAGATCTGTCAATGTAATACCGAATTGTAGGTTGGTTCCAGAAACCGAGGCAAGCTAATATTTAAGGAATCGAGACATTCTAGTGACACCGACAATAACTGTGATAGCAGTGAAGGTGAAGATACTGTTCACACAGTTCAGCCAGAGAGGTCCGTTGTGCAGGAACCTTCATTTTTGAAGAACGAAGAGCCAGTTCACGTCAAAAATCATGATGAAATATCATCAAATCAGGTAGGGAAGGTCTTAGATTCTGATCCTATTAATTGGCAAATGAACGAGAGCACACGCGATTATGTAGCAAAGTTTGGTTTTAAACAGAACACTAGTGCGGACTGTAAAACCAAAGAGGGAATATAATGATGCCCCCCCCCCAACAGAGATTTGTGGGAGGGGGCAAATTTATGCTGCCTACGGGCGGCAAAATGTTAAATCCGCCCCTGATGAAGACATATTCATTATAGCGTGTTGAAAATTTAAAGTAGAGCATATTTAATAAGAATATTAATTTAAATAAATTTTTTTCGTTTGCGAATGTCTTTATCATTACGTCTGTCCTTGTTTCCGAGGCTACTGTTGGAATTGTGGGTTGTTGAATGAGACCACCGTACAGGGCAACCAACCCTATGCCGTCTAGATTTTTTATCGATCTTCTCTGGTCTAGATCCGTCGTGTTATGTTATAGGACCACCTCGAAAAGGGTGTGGCTCTTCACCACGCACTACGGTCTTGAGTAGGTAGAGGCTCTGGTCCAAACGGCTCTATGTTCCGCATATCGTACTCATGGATGTGAAAACATCCTAAGACGTCATTTTTTTATGGATTCAACACGTAGATACAATGGAAGAGAAAGATTACAACCCTAGAGGTAGAAGAAAAGTTGGTAGACCTAAGAAAAGGTGGACTGTGGAATAGGAACAGGCCGCTAAAGCCTGAAACCGTTAAGATGATGATGACGATAACATTTTTTTTTAATTATTTTTAATTTCAGTACGTGATATGTTCAATGTTTACTACACGCACGTGTTGGCTCTCGTAAACTTTAGCTGTACTAAGATTGAGTCTCATTTGACGCTGTGTTGGTTGGTTATAATCATGTAGTTTCTCAAGCTAAGTTTTCAACTAAAAAAAAAAACACAGTGAAGTTATTTAGGTTATTAAATGGAACTACGAGGGCGGAAGTCGTGTCAAAATCGGGTCAGTTGGTAAAGTTTTATTGCTGTCAAGCGAGGCAGCCAATTTGTAGTGGGTTCATTCAATTTGACTAAGTGTTTTATGACAGCAGCAGGCGAGGCGCCAATCATCATCCGTCGTCTTGCTGCTGCTGTTTATTGTAGGCGACAGCGTTGTTTTAGGGGGTGCTGCTTTACGATCTCACCCCCCCCCCACAACACTCCAAAACAATTATGTGTAATATAATTTTTGTTGTTATTGTACTGTATGCGTTGCTTATTGTATAATCCTTATCGTGCAGATAACTATATAATGTCTCTTACGGTTTTCTCTCGTGGGATTTTTAGTATAACGGCGGGGAAGCTCGTTTTGCGTTTGGAAGACCGCACAAACATCATCGCGAGACCCCCGAAACCCAAGACGGTCTACGCTTCCTGGAAGATGTCGTCCGATATCACTTCTGCAAGCAATCTCGAAGATATTCGAGCGTCCAGTGGCGTATCTAGAATTTAGCTTTGGAGGGGGCGGGTCGGCTTCATACAAAAGAAAAACCACGTTAAGACTAATCAACATTACTATCTTTAAAGTGGTTGGAATCAGTCCCATAAAGTAATCGGTAATAACACAATAAAAATACGCGTTATTGAAACATTGTTTACAAGATACTTATTGACTCAGTCGATTTTCCTGTACTTATTTCATAGTTCAAACGTGTACTCTGACGCTATGTAATAAACCTGTTTGTATATTTAAAAAAAAAAAGAGTTACTACTATATTAGCGTACGCAGCTGAATAACATAATAAAACAGCCTAAACATTAAGGTATCAACTTTTTCTTTCCCGTTTTCAACTTTTTCGAATCCCGTTCGCCCCTCCCGTAAATAGACCCCTGCGACCGTCTCCTGCTGGCACGTATCCGGTTTCCGGTGGATGGCATCATCCGTGAGGAGCAGTTCGGATTCCGTCCGGGGGCACTCGGCCGTTGTTCAGCTAGTGCGGGTTTTTACCAGCCTAGTGGACGCCGCCAACTCGACGCGACCCGAAGCCTTCGACAGAGTTTGGCACGAAGGCCTGCTCTACAAACTGACCCTCTCGGCAATACCGCCGTCCATCTTGCATTTGTTTAGGTTTTAACCGACCTTACCTTCAGGGTAAGCGTTGAAGGGGCGCCCAACGTTCGTCAGCAGTCTGTCGTCGCCCCGTTCTGTACCTTGTGTACAAAAACCCCTGCGGGTATAACGAGGGGTCACGTTATCCCTATTCGCTGACGACTTGGTGTTTCATTATAGCTCACTGTCCCCGCGGCAGCACACTGGAGCGACAATTTGTTTCGCGACAGAACCGTTTTGACACATTGTGTCGCGGACGACTCTGTTGCCATCAGGCTCCACACACACTGGCTGCGGCATTGTGTAGAGGTGTCGCGAGACCTCTCGCAACCAAAGACGAAGCTCCTACAATTTATGTCTCGCAACAAAACGGCTTGCGACGTTTTGGACTGTGCATGCGCTGGCTTATATTGCACGTACCTAGTCCGTGCCTTCTTATACGTGCGGTAGTGACGTACGGATTCGAAGCCTGGACATTAACTAGCACAGGCGAGCAACGACAAGTCTTGCGAACAATCTGTGGACCTCTACAAATTGAAGATGGCTATTGCAGGATTCAAATGGATCATGAACTGGACCAACTGATTCAAGGTGCCGAGCTTGTCCGGTTTATTATGAGTAGAAGGCTTGAGTGGCTGCGCCACGTAAGGCAAATGGTTGGTAGAAGAATGGCTAAGAGAATTGCAGATTGGAAACCGGTAGGAAGAAGAATCAGAGGTAGACTCAGAAAGAGATGGTTGTTGGATGTCGTGCAGGATGGTTTGAGATGTATGAACGTAAAGGGATGGGGACGGAAGTGTAATGTGAGGGCGGTATGGAAGAAAGTCATTGAGCAGGCTAAAACCCACCCGGGTTGTAACGCCAGGAAAAGAAAGAAAGGGAAAGAAGCCCATGCCTTCTATTCTACTGCCTGTCACGAACCCACGAACCACACACTTTCACAGGTCAAAAACAGCTGACGAGAAATTGTTTTGTCGTGAGCCAATGTCTCAAGCCTCTCTCAACCAATGCGACGCTTTGCAACATGATACGTCAAAACAGTTCTGTCGCGAAACAAAATGTCTCTCCAGTGTGCCCCCGGTCTAACGTTGCAACGCCAGTTGAACATCCTTATTGAGTGACTACGAAAGTGACGCTGGCGATCTGCTTTACGCGTAAGACCACTTCCAACTGCCAATACCTTTCGTTGGAGGGGAGATCCATCCAGTGGACTGACTCGGTTTAGTATCTGGTGGTCGGCTAGACCAACGTTTCAGCTTCAACGACCACGTGACCGACACCCTGAACAAGGCTCGTGGCGTAGAGCCAAGCTCTTCTCCATGCTTTCGTGGAACAGTCGCCTGGCTGTCCGCACTAAACTGACATTATGTCTGCTGTTACTTGGAACAATAATCACGTATGCGGCACCCTCTTGGTGGCCACTCACAGGCGTAGACTGACATCGCCCGCTCCGGTTCCTCTCGGACCCCCCCCCCCACCGTGGTATAGGCTCGATAGTCGTTCCTGAACAGTAAGTTGCGCCGACTCAGTGCATGAATTATACCCACTAACAAGTGTAGATAAGGTATCTAGAGAGAAGAGAGGGAAACGACGCTACAACATTTAACTAGCTCACTTCCATATTATCTCCATCTCTGTCACACACATGCTTCCAGCCTTGTTGCAGCCGATGTTCACACTATGAAACACTTTACAAGACTGTTGTGCGCATGTGCGAAATAAGTGAAAATTTTGTTAGCCTCGCGAGGAGGTGTTTGTACAACCAGTGTTCAATTTCTATCGTCAGGTTTTCGTCATAAATTATGTTCTCCATCGGAGCGTCCGAGTTCCTATCCTGGAACCTAAGGTCCCTGACGATATTATTAAGTTATCGTCCACATAAATTCACGAATTTAAGTGAATCTTTCTTTGAAGGGATATTCGTGAATCAGAATTTGTTTTTACTATTCTTCAGTACAGCCATTATTTCTATTGTAACTATAAGGCATGTAACTGTAGGAGACCAGGGGGGTATTTACGGGGGAGGGACGAAGGAGGCTCAAAATTGACGAATTTTGTTAATCTTTTAATTTTTAGTCTGTTTAATTATTTTTTCAGCTGTGTACGCTAACATAGTAGTAATTCTTTTTTAACATATGCAAACAGGTTTATTACAGAGCACTAGGGTATACGTTTCAAACACGAAATATAGGAAAATCAATTCAGTCAATAAATATCTGGTAGGCAGTGTTTCAGAAACGCGTATTTTTATTGTGTTATTACCGCTAACTTTAATGGGACTGATTTCAGCCACTTTAAAGATAATAATATTGATTATGATTATAGTAATATAGTCTCAACTTGTTTTTTTTTCATTGTATGAAGCCGACCCGACGCCGACCCCCTCCCCCTCGGCTAAATTCTAGATACTCCACTGTATGAGACCACTACTACATCAACGGCAGCGCATTACGAATACAACGCGCGTCGCGACCATTAGTAATAAAGTGTCAAAAACCATTAGCGAAATTAATTGGTCATACCGTGTGTGTGTGTGGCAACGTTGATTATCCGACTGAGATGGGCGGGGGGGATTTGACGTTGTACGGGAGTCGAAACAATACCTATTGTACGGGGGCAAACAAAGCGGCCAACCCTTGCTCGACATAATAATGGGGGGGGGCAGGTCTCCCGCTGTGTTTACATATCCTTATACGGTACGGACGTACAGAACGGTCGGACTGTAAATACAAATTTGTTTAATTTTAAATTTAATAAAGGGGATTTCGTTGTTTGGCTACGAGTACAGTTGGTTGTTTTCCCAGAGTCTCGGCTGTTTGCAGACTCACCTGCGCGTAACAACTCGCGCGGAGCTGGCACAACTTCTCCTCCTCAAAACTGTGTTCAGTGTTTTCCTTTACTTTGTGCGTTGTGTAATTTCTAAAACTCTCATTCTGTCCTGAGCAAGAGTCGTGAGATTGCTTGTGGCACTTTTGCGGTCACAGACAAGGCAAATCGTCGATGTAAAAAACAGTAAAAGCATGGAGAGAGACGGTGAAAATATTTCTTTCAGTTGACTTAACTTTGAGTTATTGAAATTAAACAACTTTCACACAGAAACGTAACGAAGGAAGATAACAATCTTCTTCTACTCCTCTTCAAGGATTAGGTTTTATAAACCTGTTCCGGCATCCATATCATCCTCGGACGACCCATGTCTCTCCTACCAATGGTTTTATAGTTCAGTGCCGCTTTCGGCAATCGATTCTCTGCCATCCTTTGCAGATGATCCCATCATTGTCTTCCGTAAGTTGCAGTAATTTCATTTATATCCTTTACTTCGAATTCTGCTCTGATATCTTAATTCCTTATTCTATCTTGCAATGTATAATTTAAAGTATTTCGAAGAAACTCCATTTCAGTACTATGAATCTTGCCGCTTTCCTTTTTTGTCATAACCAACGCCTCACTTGCATAAATCAACGTGGGTATTGCAATTGTCTTATAAAATTTAATCCTTGTGCTGTGTCTTGTTTTATTTGCAAGATTTCTATGAATCGTACCACAAATATTCCTAAATTTATTTATCTTCTCTCTTATATCATATTCAGATTCATAGCTTACTGCGCAGCCGAGATATTTGAAACGTGCTGTTGTTTTTAACTATCTTTGTCCTCACTGGATATTTACCTCGAAAGGCCCCAAAATAGGGGCCTTTCGGCTAAGGTATGGTAACCCTGACGGAAGAGTCTCTGGTCCTCCTGGCAGGGGATTGTGCATCAGGCCAGTAACCTGTTCATGAAAAACTTTGAAATACTTGTAGTACCCAAAGCAGCGTCGGAGTAAGGACTGGTAACTGTGGCAGTAGGACCCTCGCAAAGAATAAGGATTTGAATAAATGGATTGCGGAAAAATTAAAGTTAGCTGCATTTAATGTTTGAGGGAACAGTGGCAAAGGATTGGAATAGCAAGTGTATGATTTCTAAAACTCTCATTCTGTTCTGAGCGAGAGTCGTGAGTTTGTTTGGGGGCGCTTTAGTAGCCACAGACGAGGTAAATAAGCGATGTAAAAAACAGTAAAAGCAGGCAGGGAGAGACAGACAGGCAGGGTGAAAATATTTATTTCAATACATTTAACTTTAAGTTATTGAAATTACATAACTCCCGAACAGAAACTGAACAAAATAAGGTAGTGGAATAGAAAACAATGTAAGGAGAAATATACAGGCACGCGTAATTTTGCATTAAAGAGTGTACGTAGAAATGGATTAACTGAGAGTATGTCTCCATCGTGCTAAAAAGAAATTGAATTATTAGCATGGGAGAAGTGAACTAAGTGGAAGATATCTCCGGCTTATGGATGGAAAAATGAAAACACGTGTGAATTTGACGCTCCATCATAAAACTCTTGGAAAAACAAGGACTTAACAACAATAGAATGGACATTAGCTGGCTTTACACACAAACGCTTTCATGCGTGATTGCGTGCAGAAGAAGCTATCGCGCGGGAAATATTGTATATGCGCAGGGTTACAAGGGGAAAATGAAAGCGTGTCGGTAATCACGTACGCGCATTCCCTCGCACACGACCTGATGACGTAGAATTTTCACAATGCACTGCTTTACTCAGTACCTGTGGCGTATCTAGAATTTGACCTGGGAGGGGGGGGTCCGGTGGAGTCTATGGACTACGTTTGGTTCAACTGGTTCCTCCCTTCTTCTCCTCTCTCTTCCTCCTCTTCCACGTCTCCTTCATTCTTGTTCGATGTCTCTCCTTTCTTTCGTCAGTCCAGATCGCACCTGTCCTCTTCTTGGTATTTTCCTTAAAACCTTGCGCATTTTTAATTTCTTTTTGAGTGGCAAGCATTCTTCAGTGTCTTCTTGAGTAATCTGGAGTTCTTCTATGTCTTTTTTTGTTTGTTTCTTTGAACCACGTATTGGACATTTTGAGCTTTTTGAAATAGTTAAAAAGCTTCGCTGTTAGTCTGTCAGGATTCATTCTTTGAACATGTCCGTAGAAAGTAATTCTTCTTTTTCTAATTATGTCTGTGATTTTCTGAACACGTGTGTACAGCTCATTACTGTGGCGTCTTGTGTACTGTTCTCCATCTTTTATTGATCCCAAGATTTTTCTTAATATTTTTCTTTCTGTGACTTCCAGTTTTTCCATCATCATTTTCTTGTTCGGAGTCAGACACTCAGCTGCATAAAGCGCTTCCGGGCGAATTACTGTTGAATAACGCCTAAGTTTGGCATTAATGGATATTGATTCTTTAAGTAGTTTTATTATTAATATTATTCCACCCCATTGTATTATTATATTATTAAATTTATTATGTGAGTCATACCTCGCCCCTAACCTAACCTGTTTCCCCCCCCCTCCTAAAATGGTGTCATATGTTCCGGATTATAACTGAGAAAATATGGCCACCGTAGCTATAAGATGTAATTTGGGAAGTCGAGGAAAAGTAGGAAACAGGTAATTACTAAAAGAGGAGACTTGAAGTAATTGAAAAGACAGAGGTGCGACAGTCACAGACTAATATGAAATAATACAAACATATTATCTATTACTTTTTTGAAATTGCTAACTGCTACAATTTTTATTATTTAGACAAAGCTTTTCGTCATCACTGACATCATCAGGTCTAAAACAACCCGACCTTGGGGTAGCAGTTAGCAATTTCAAATAAGTAATAGAAGGATGGCTGCTAATTTAAACAATACGAAGAATAAAACGTGCGAATTGCAAGCAGATAAATATAAAGGTTGTTTTAGACCTGATGATGTCAGTGATGACGAAAAGCTTTGTCTAAATAATAAAAATTGTAGCAGTTAGCAATTTCAAAAAAGTAATAGAAGGATGGCTGCATATTTTAAACAATACGAAGAATAAAACATATTATCGTCTGGACAGCGGTAGTATAGTATTGGCGTGTTGTGTGCCCACGTGGGCAGCGGCGGTCGTGTACAGCGGCATTCCGTGGATACCACGACGGATTCCACCGGCCACAGCCTCCTACGATTGCATAATAAGCGTAGATTGTTTTTATAGAAAAAAAAACATAAATGGAAAAATAAATATGTGGGGTTAGAGATGGCGGAAACCACAGTCGTCACTGGATTCCGACACTTCCTACGCTGTTCAACACGTGTTCCGCTTTAACAGCTGATTTCAGCGTTTTTAACATGATAATGTTTTTAGGCTGGGGGGGGGGGGGTCATTCCACAAAATGCGTGATGCAAAACGTGTAACGTCATCGAAAAATGTAACGCTCCAGGTGATGTTAACACTATATTTTTTCCACACTTTCGATTCCCCACACTCTATAAATCTTCGGTCTCTGTCGTTTTAACATGATAATGTGTGTTATATAGTAAATATCAACATGGAACATCGCTGAACAGGAGAGTCTGCAGTTTATGCACATTATACGTTTCAAAAGCCTAAAAACATTATCATGCTTCGATGTTTCTGTTTCGTCGAAATTTTTTTTTAGGCGGCGTTATCGGTAATGAAATATATTTGGGTTAAATGTCCTGCATTTGTGTTAATATTATTATTTGTTTTTACTTAACTTAATTGGAATCCAGTCAAGACTAAGATAGTTAAGACAACAGCACTTTAGAACAAGTGAGCCGTTTCAAATATCTCGGCTGTGCTGTAAGCTATGAATCTGAATATGATATAAGAGAGAAGATAGATAATTTTAGGAACATTTGTGGTACGATTCTTAGAAATCTTAGAAATACAACAAGACAATTGCAATACCCACGTTGATTTATCCCAGTGAGGCCTGGGTCATGACAAAAAAGGAATGCGGCAAGATTCAGAGTACCGAAATGCAGCTTCTTCGAAATACTTTAAATTATACATTGCAAGATAGAATAAGGAATGAGGATATCAGAGCAGAACTCGAAGTAAATGACATAAATGAAATTATTTCAATTTACAGAAGACAATGGTGGGGATCATCTGCAAAGAATGACAGAGGATCGATTGCCGAAAGCGGCATTGAACTATAAAAAAGCCATTGGTAGAAGATACGTGGGTCGTCCGAGGATGAGATGGATGGCGGAACAGGTTTATATAACCTAATCTTTGAAGAGGAGAAGATGAAGATGAAGAACTTCATTGCAACTAGTTACAAATTATCTAGCAATTTTATTCTATACTACATAAGTTAACAGTGTGTAGGATAAGCTCCCACTGGAGCATTCCTCAGTCCAGTTACACCGTGTTCGTGTGCTGAGCATTAATATACATATTTAGTTCACTAGTTCGAATGTGAATAGAATAAAATTTACCTCTTTTATGCGTCTAGTGGCTTTTCCTTTTTTTATATCTCACTACGCGTTTCTGGACATATGTCCCATCTTCAGGTGTAATTAGGGTTGCCAACCATACTTTATAATAAAGTATCCTACTTTATTTTTGGTGAATATACTTTATACTTTTGCATAAAAATAACTTATGGGAAAATACTTTATTTTGAGTCTTTACTGTAATGCACGAAACGAAACACTGTCATACGTAATTTCCGAACGATTTATCGATGCCTAAGATAAAACAGAACGGAACACACACGATTAACAATGATTATTTATTATTGAACGAAACGGCAGATGGCAGTCCATATCGGTTTCCTTTCTAGAGCATTATTTATACGTTGTTGTAAAAAAGATTAAATATTAAAATGGATGATTTATATTCCGAGACAATAAGACTTAAAGAAATCCAAAGACAATCAACAAATAATGACAAAGAATTTTCAGAAAAAAATACTGCTGAAAAGTGGCAATATATACTTAAGAATGCGTGTGATAACTTGCCAAATATAAAAAAAAAATTTCTTATCTGCTCTCTGTTCCCGCAACCTCAGCTTTCACTGAAAGAGTTTTCTCGGTGATGAATGTAAAGTGGCGAGAAGAGAGAAACAGAGCGTCCATAAATTTAATAAAAAATGAGTTATTTATTTATATAAATCTAGATTTAGATTGTAATACTAGCTATCAAACTCTCAAAGATAACCAAAAATTGTTAGCTTGTGCTAAAAGCACAAAAAAATATGTATTTAAGGCAATAAAAACTTAAATTTAAATAATACTTTTTTTTCTTACAAATACTTTTTTTTCCTCTTCCAACAGACAAGTTACGTTATTGTCCTAAAATAAAGTTGGCAACCCTAGGTGTAATCCCTCAGTAACTTTTGTCAGATAATTAAAACAAGTCACGTATAAATTACTCACATGTCGTAAATAAATATAAAATATATGAACACGGAACACACTATAATCGACTGTTATGCTTACGTTGTTATTGATTACAAGATTACAAGACGAGGTCTATAGTGCACGGTCAATAACAACGTAAGCATAACAGTCGATTATAGCGTTACCGTGGTGCGTACGAACAACACCACGTGTCTTCCGTGTTCATATATTTCAAACGTATACGCAAATGCATTGTAATAAAGTTGTTTGTATATTTAATTAAGAGTTACTACTATATTAGCGTACAAAGAGATTAACAAAACTTTTTTTGTTCCTCTGGGAAGAGGGTTCGGTGCCGTTCGCCCCCTCACGTAAATATGCTCCTCCAAAAAAATAAGGTAACATTTATTGTAGTTATCATCATCATCATCTTCAAGGATTATACCAAGGATGGTTTGTTCCGGTCTCGAATAGGGAAAGATTAGAGCTGGTCACTCCAGCGCTTCCTCGGACGTCCCACACCTCTCCGTCTCCTCAGCTTATAGTTCCATAGTTTTTTATGTTTATTGTAGTTGTTGGATAAATTTAACTTGGATTATTGTATAAGAAGTGGTTTTTGTTGATTTTTAATTGTTCTTTGTGACTAATTAAAGTTTATTATGTTTTTGAAGTCTTCTTCCGATTTGGACCGCGTAAAAAATCTCTTGTATGCCAACGTTTTACTCATATTACAATGAGTATCCTCAGGTCTAAGTGATTCACTTAGGTTTCCTTAGGTTAGGTGATTCACTTAGACACAGCACAAGGATTAAATTTTAAAAGAATTGCAATACCCACGTTGATTTATCCCAGTGAGGCGTGGGTCATGACAAAAAAGGAATGCGGCAAGATTCAGAGTGCTGAAATGCAGCTTCTTCGAATACTTCAAATTATACATTGCAAGATAGAATGAGGAATGAGGACATCAGAGCAGAACTCGAAGTAAATGAGTGAAACGTTGTCATACCAAGGCATTTTTGACGCGGTCCATACCGGAAGAAGACTTCAAAAGAATAATGGACACCGGCCGCGGAAGGCTGCGTGAGAATCTAATTAAGTTTGTAATTGCCGACTTCATTGGCGTCAGTTATTCTGTTTCCACCCAACAAGGCCGTCATTTGTGTTGATAATTCGTCAAATTCATTAATTCGACACCACCAAAGCTCCGAACGTGGAGAATTTTCCAGCGTTCACTGTAAATGAAAAGACATTTTTGCAACAAAAGCGAGTGCGTGGACAATACGGGGCCAGGAAGATATACGCGTAACATACGTAAGCCTAGGCGGTGCGACGCATTCCTTGCTCCCCCTACAGAACGTAATTGTCGTCCACTATATAGATTTATTGCCAGTTATATTAAAACTGCGTGCGAGTCATTGGTCAATATTTCATGTGTGTATGTGACCCGGCAATTGATTCGCCCTTGCTGGCGTCGTTGTTGGCATATTAATTAGTGTTACACAACATTGTACGCACGCACTAATTGTTGCGTCAAGTACCCCACAAAATTGTGGAATTGTAACAAATCTCTTTCCGGTCCAGCCAGATACGTTTTGTTTCAGTCTCAGTGTCGTGACTGGCGACCCATTGAGACGACCGCTACTACCTTTTAAAGCACTCGTCAATTGTAGCAACATTTGTAAAACACACCGTCGATTCAACATGAGTAATAATGTAACAACATGTCTAACAATAATAAGAATAATCATTACATTGACGACATGTTGAGAGCATGGAAGTCCAACTTATTGAGCATGGAAGTCACCATGTTGAGAGACTTCGGGAATACAGCTTAACAAATCAATTTGTATGGGTTCCCTACTATATGCGGATGACATAGTTCTTATTCAAGAAAGTGAGGATGATTTACAAAGAGCTATGTTTCTTCAATTACAAGAAGTGGGAAGAGAGTACTCACTGACAATTTCAGTAAGAAAGACCAAAACCATGGCCTTTAATGGTAAATATACAGTAAGGACTTAAGATAGTTATAAACAACATCACTTTAGAACAAGTGAGCCGTTTCAAATATCTCGGCTGTGCAATAAGCTATGAATCTGAATATGGTATAAGAGTGAAGATAAATAAATTTAGGAATATTTGTGGTACGATTCATAGAAATCTTAGAAATAAAACAAGACACAGCACAAGGATTAAATTTTATAATACAGTTGCAATACCCATGTTGATTTATGCAAGTGAGGCGTGGGTCATGACAAAAAAGGGAAGCGGCAAGATCCAAGTGCTGAAATGCAGATTCTTCGAAATACTTTAAATTATACATTGCAAGATAGAAGCAGGAATGAAGATATCAGAGCAGAATTCGAAGTAAAGGATATAAATGAAAGTATTCCAATTTACAGAAGACAATGGTGGGATCATCTGCAAAGGATGAAAGGATCGATTGCCGAAAGCGGCACTGAACCATAAAGCCATTGGTAGAAGAGACGTGGGTCGTCTGAAGAAGAAGGGGCGCGTCACCCCTGGTTCAAGGCTGTTAGGCGCAAACAGCTGATCACCTCACTTGCTGAGGATTCCCCCTCCCCTCTCAAACTTACCATAAAACATACGGTGCATACCCTTCCATGCCTAAACGCCCTTGGAAAACGTAACACCCGCGAGAGAGTACGATACTTGCAGTCAACCCGGTCGTAACTAGAACGCACGGCCCTTGAGCTCCCCCCCCCCATTAGCTAAAGCTATATTTTAAAACTCTGCAGTTGGTCTCAATATAAGTTTTCTTTATAACTTACAATATCGAATATGTTGGTGCAATCAGGGCCTGATTAACCTCTAGGCTAAGTAGGCTGCAGCCTGGGGCGGAAGTTTTTAGGGGGCGCAAAAATTTAAGACAATAAGAAAGTAACAAAACTCATGTTGCATTTTATATATATATATATATATATATATATATATATATATATTGTCATCATGCCGTCCTCAAAATCACGCCATGTAAAGCGAAAAATATAGTTTTATTTTCTAATTGTGATTTAATTAATTTATTTAATTTGTACGTAGAATGAAAAAACTCTCAACCTTCTGAGCTGACTTTGTTTTTACATTTTTAATATGTTTTTGTGAGTTGTCGATTTAACCGTTTTTTAACTGATGTGAGTCAAAATAATTAAAAAATAAATTGTGTTTGTTATGTGTTAATTTATTCTTATTAATGGGCCGCAGTTTTATCAAAGATTCAATAACAAAATTGATATATGATAAACATGGATAAAAGACAAATTTTGGTCCGTTCAAGCCATATGTTTCTTAATAATAAGTAGCATATAATAAGGCACTTCGACCAAGTAGCGCCACCTATGGTTTCAGATTGTAACTGAAAAGAACAATGTATAATTTTTCGTTTTGATTGAAACAGCTTTTAATTTAAAGATAAAATGTTCAAAACTATGAAATGTTGAAAAAAGTTTGCGAAATTATCTACGTTATTTTAATAAAAAAACGATCAAAGGGGATTATTTGGCGGATGTACCTTATGTCAATAATTTGTACATAATACTCATCGCTAAATATTAAATACTATCTGCTGTAAGAAACGGGAGGGGGCGCAAAAAATTCATTAGCCTAGGGGGCTAAAACCTTTTAATCAGGCCCTGGGTGCAATGTTTATCATTTACGACTTGAGTAATACGAATCACTAGCGTGATGTTTCCAGGTTACGTACAAGAAGCCTACCAAATCAGTAGTCATCTGCCAGTATTTAATTATTTTGTTGCATACGTCTGTTATTTAGGTATTTCTACCTAAGTCAAAAAATATTTAAAAATATATGTGGGGACACAATTTTCCCCAAATATTACATGTCGACAAATATTTAATATTTTCTTAGATTTTGCGAGAGAGGGGCCCGAATTTCAACAATGAGCTTAATGTATGTTCTTAGTTATGCTAATGACTTCGCCATTGTTGTTGTATGAAAGTTTCAATTTATAACAGAATTGCATATTAAGTAATATTTACTTCGCAACACAATTCCGCCTTTTCTTTTGTCGCCTTTTGTTGTTTCCGTTTGGTGTTAGGCGGTGGTCCATTGTTGTTTTCAGCCAATCGTTTCGGTGATTGTCTTGACCTTGTTGTCAGCTACAGTAGTGAAGTCCAGATCCGGGGTCAAGATGTCTCGTCGCAAGTGCCGTGCTCCGGTGGTGTGCAGTGTCCGGCCAGTCACCGCGTTAGTTCTCCTGAGTAGCACTAAGTGTTAACTTGTTATGATGGTCTCTCTCTCTCTCTCTCTCTCTCTCTCTCTCTCTCTCTCTCTCTCTCTCTCTCTCTCTCTCTCTCTCTCTCTCTCTCTCTCTCTCTCTCACTTGGTCGCTCGCTTCCCGCTCCACCCCTCCTGTTAACCGAGAGACGGAATGGATATATGATCGTTGCTTAAAGTACGACGCGATTCAAAATGGCGGTGGATTAAAGGAAACCGTTTGATGAGGATTTTCTTGCGTAAGGGAAGAGAGAGAGAGAGAGGGGAGAAGAAGGGAGGAACCAGGTAAACCAAACGTAGTCCACAGTGGCGCGTACGAAAACAAAATAAAAAATAAAAAGTTTTACTACGTCATTTAAAATATAATCCAGGTATTTTGTAATGAATATATTGAGAACAGGTACTACGGCTATGCAGGATTTGTTGTTGGTTAATTAGAAAGTTTCATTGGACACGACAAATTGAAAATGTCGGTTAGGACTTAGTCGTTGAGCTTCTCGATTTCTAATCCATACGCCACGACCAGCAATTTATACCTTGTAGCCAGAACATAGTTCATGTCTATCTGTAGATTAAGTACTAGTTTCTATCTAAGGAAGCTTAATTTCTCTGCGTCTCATTGCAACCGCTGAAGATGGCTAAATTGTAGAATGAGCCATCCCAATTGATCAGAATAAAACGTATGCGAGGACCGAATATAGTCGTATTGTTAATGAAAGCTTGACAAGCATGAAAACATTCTTCTTCTTCTGATAGTTCCTATCCGTTTCGAGTGTTGGATATCATACAGACTATTTTAACTTTCTGTGCTGCTGCACGGAATAAGTCAGTTGTATTCATAATGCCAAACCAGGTCCTTATATTTCTCAGCCATGATATTCTCAGTTGCCCAACTCCTTTCTTTCCAACTACTTTTCCCTGTAGTATGGACTGCAATAAGCTAAATCTCTGTTCATTTCTCATGAGATGTCCCAGATACTGAAGCTATCTCTACCTTCACTGTGTTAATAACTTCCCTTTCTTTCTTCATCTTTCTAAGAACTTCAACATTACTTATAGGCCTATGTGCTGTCCACGAAATGCTCAGTATTCTACGGTAAAGCCACGTTTCGAAATATTGCAATTTTTTAGTTCTACACCGTGGAAGAGGACCGAGAATACGCAGCAGCGTAAAAGTCTCATCTTTGTGTTTATTGTTGAATCGTGACTTTTGAATATACTGCTCAGTCTAGTGTACACTGCTCTTGCCTTTTCAATCCTGCTCTTTATTTCCTGATAGTGGTCCCATTGTTCATTGACTATAGTACCAAATTTAGTACTATAGTGTAAATTTGCTTACACGTTCAACTGGCCTTTGGTTTATATTAAGGGTGCAGTTTGTGAACTTGTTCTTAGATACAATTATTAGCTTCGTTTTATTAACATTGATGTCCAGACCATATCTACGCCTGCTTTCTGTCACTCTATTCATTTGTTGTTGCAGCCCCTGTAAGCTATCTGCGAATATGACGGTATCATCCGCATAACATATGAAAACATTGAGACGAGTTAATTAACGTTTAATAAGAGATTGGCTTAAGAAAGAAGAGGCATGTCTGTAACCCATTCATTCATTGAGAGCTACATGATCGTTGCATGATAGTTTGAATAATACCACCACTCACTCAAACACCGGCAGATCCTCCTCTTTGTTCCCGTATAAAGTGGGTGTAACTCGGTAACAGGAGTAAAGAAGACATAAAAAACATATCTTCAATCTTCTGTATACAGGTAGTAGGCAGATATGAATGATTTCCAGTCGTGGGCAGCGGGCAGGCAGGCTGGGTGGGGGGGGGGGCACCATCAGACCACCCAAGTGGATTGTGCGTGTATGCTCGTCGCTTCACTGAGTTAATACCTTGTTTATCGTAAATTAGGCCTCGTCTCATTCTCGGCAATTACGAGACTAGACGAGACTACCGCCTGCTGTGCTGTTCGCCTTAACACAGTCTGTGCTTTGTGTGCCGGTGCTCGCGCGCCCACCCGCACGCACGGATTCAATATTCAGATTATATTTGCCGACATCCGTCCGGCGTATTGATATATAGTATTGTGTCCGCGGCCACCTGATTTACTGGCCACCTGTAAAGTGCTGTCTCTCTCTGACAACTGGATCGCGAAATATATATGTTCATGCAATTATTATTAAACATTTATATTAATTAAGCCGCAGACACAACACTGTGTGGGACGAATGTTTCACAGCAGGCTGTCACATGATATAGCAATATCAGATAAAAAGTAGCCTGAGAAAAAAAGCGCTGTTAGTTTTCTAAACGGTAGATACATTCTATTCGAAAAAAAAAAAAAAAAAAAATCGAAAGGAAATTTTCTAATTCTAATATATAGGGTGTTCCAAACCGGATGGCACCTAAGAGATTAGAACACTTTTACTCTCGCACGCGCACTCACAACCGGCACGGCCCGGCCAGGCACGCTCCGGGCGGTTCAATTCAAAACTATACAATTTTTAATTTAGCTTATAATCCAGATTAATCTATAATTTTTGTAATCTCCATGAAATTGTGAGAAAAGTGAGTCGAAACAACACATAATTGCTATAAATATGAGTATTTTAGGGATTTCTAAAGCAAACGCAGAATTGGAGTACAGTACTTAATAATAAAGATAGACTTTGTTGTACATCTAAAATATATCACAACCACGTCGTGTTTGGTGTTACTTTCTTTAGAATTTTATGGAGGTTACAAATATGCTGAGCTCGTTTGTTAAAAAGTGCATATTATAAAAGTTGCAGTTACGTAGTAGACGCCCCAGTAGATTATTCATACCGCAGCCGTCCGGACCAGCTGCGTTTGTGTGTGTGTGTTAGTAAGGGTCTCCTAATCCCTCGTGTGGCATGCGACTTGCAACGCCGTATAGTAGTGAATAGGTACAATTAAATTAAAGACTGAAATCACGAGAGAAGGATTACGTAGGCTTGTACAGCCGATGCTGATGTAAATGCGCACTGTTAGATCGTGGTAGGTCGCTAACATAGTGCGACATTAATCGGCTAACGTTTGAATCCCAGCCACTGGAAATCTTCTTCAGAGCCGCTGCGAAGCGACACGTGCGGCAGATGTAAGCCGGACAATACCCGAGTCTTTCCCGCGTATAAGCAACAAACGTTTTCCGGGTGTCAGCATAGAAACGTCAAGCGACAAAATAATTACGTTGGAAGCAGAGGATTTACCCGTAAGAAATCACCCGTCGCTTACAGGTTTTAAAGAACAGATGTTTTTATATTTTCAGTCTTTTTTTTTTAATTGACCCAATTGTCGATGATGCCAAATTTAACGAACAGGCTACTTCCACTTGACGCTCACCAGCTTCTATTCGTCGTCACTCATCTAACTTCACATCCAAGCTGATCTTATTTACGGGCTTTAAACCCGACATGAGTAGCGATTGAGAAATTGAAAAATTTGTAATAATAATATGTGAAAATAACACCAACTACCGATGAAAATAATATACTTAGTACCTAACTAAATAAACTGTAGGCTACGTATTGATAAGTAAATAAAACTATCCTGGTTTTGGCTTTTCATCCAAAAGCGCTATGGCGAATCAGCGCTAAGCGAGATATTACTGTGTACAAAATTAATCGGTAAATGAAAAAGCCACAGTTTCGTGAAATTGTGAAAGAAAACAACAGAATATTGTGGATCGCGGGTTTTTTCTGTGTGCGCTGTCAACGACAGTAGAATTGGAATTCTCGCTTTGTTAATATCGATACCGTCGTCGTAGTCGTAGTTCTCCGGTCGCAGGAACGTGAACGCGTCAAGCGGAAAAACGCCGTAATGTGTGCCTCTGCTGAATGATGGATTATTGTCGCCTTTTTTGCAGTCTTATTATTGCATTGATATGTCATATACACACATATACTAATGTATATGTGTGTATAACTTTTGTATATAATAAAATATTTTTATATTTTTTCGTTTTTCTCTCTAACAGTCAGTCGGAGGTTAATTTTTGAATAGCTCTCGCATTAAACTTATGTTAATTAATTAAGTGTAGGGGGACTCGTTAAATGTCGATCGATAATTTTGTTCATATTTATAAGGGAAATAATGCAAAATACCCGTTACGTTATGTAAATATAACAACAGTAACTCTACTTTTTCTACGCTGATATTTAAAACAATGTTTATATATAAAATTTTCAACAATGAGTGCGCAATCGGTAAATGAAAAAGCTACAGCTTCGTGACATTGTGAAAGAAAACAGCAGAATATTGTGGATCGCGTGGTTTGGTCTGTGTGCATTCTCGCTTTGTTAATATCGATACCGTCGTCGTCGTTCTCCGGTCGCAGGAACGTGAACGCGTCAAGCGGAAAAACGCCGTAATGTGTGCCTCTGCTGAATGATGGATTATTGTCGCCTTTTTTCCAGTCTTATTATTGCATTCCCAAGCGACATATCAATTCTTTCTCAACAACAACAAACACTGAGTGTCCCTTTTTCTATTTTGCTGTGCCTCGCTCATTTATCTTATTTCCTCTTCATTTGTACGGTGCATTACTGCTTTATCTTTTCTGTCGGGCGAAGAAGAAGAAAAGTCGACAGTGTGTGCGTCAAGTCGTATAATGTGATAGGGACGCCAAAATGTTGTGATATCTTTGTGACAGTATCAGCTTGTCAGGGGCAGTGTCAGTCTACCCCTCAATGCTCTCGCCCTCTTGACTTGTATTTGTTGACCTTTCCTCCCTCTTATTGATGATGCTTGCTGG
This sequence comes from Magicicada septendecula, assembly GCA_034769895.1. Classification (NCBI taxonomy): domain Eukaryota; kingdom Metazoa; phylum Arthropoda; class Insecta; order Hemiptera; family Cicadidae; genus Magicicada; species Magicicada septendecula. The sequence continues at coordinate 907,811,782 of CM068368.1, read as the reverse complement.
TGGACTTTTGTAAAGTGTAACGAAATAAATATAGCACTAGTAAGCTCCCTGATCTGAAAGAAATACATTTGTTGGTAGATAAATTTCAATGCATCGAACCACTAAACGTGGAAATAGTTAATCGGTTTAAATGTTTGGGACGTTGTACGGCAGAAGATAAGAAGAAATAAATGAAATAAGGAAAAGGATACAGGCCGCAAATAAAGCATATGCTTCGTTGACAACTATATTCAAGACACAGAATCACAGAAAGCGATAAGAGAAGCTACCCGCAATTCAGATAATAACAGCTAAGGAAGCCGCAGAAGATAAGGAATAGCCGTTTGTGACCTTCAAATTACCATAAACTAATTAATTATTTAATTTTTATTTCTATATGAAATTGTTTGTAGGCCTCTAGGCCTATACAAAACGTTTGTAGTACAGACAAATTAAATTGTCAGTAACAATGACTAGTCCACCCAGTGCGTATGATTCCCAGGCATTTGTGTAACTGGACTGTGTTTAAATTGATTTAAGATTGATTTGTTATTCATTTATCCACTAGTGAAGTGGACCTACGAGGGCCCATATTAAATGAAATGACCAGAATACATGCGTACGTGGGCGATGACACACACTACTAGTAGCTCATTTCTCTTCTTCTTCTTCTGCTCCTCCCCTCTTCCTCCTCCTTCCCCGCAATGCGGGGAAGAAGTAGTAGAGGAAGATTCACGCTGCAGAAATGAAGTTCCTGATTGGTGTTCAGGGCTACTTCCTCCTAGACTTGAAACGGAATAAGGAATGATTTCGTGTCTCAAAATCTTGTCTGATGACAAGAGTTAGGGATCCAGTCTTTAAATAACACCAACAAGGAGTATGGGAGAGGAAGTTGTAACCGACTGGAAGGAGAGACGTTGGAAGGTCGAGGAGGAAATGGGTCTTGGAACAGATCAATTAGGTCTATTCCTTAGAGTGGAGGTGATTTCTATTCTGTTTCTAATTTCATTACTACTATTATCTGATATTGATTGGGATAGTAAGCTAACAATTCTGTATGCCAGATGTTCTCACATTTCTGTATGCCAGTGAAACATGGACTCTTGGTAAAAGGGACGTGCAAAGGCTTCAGGCAGCCGAAATGAAATTTCTAAGAGGGACGCAAGGTTGTTCTCTCTTGGATCGGAGTAGTAACTAGACTATTAGACGCGATATAAACATTGTGTCATTGTACCAAACGATTGAAGACCACAGAAGGAGAACACTTGAATCGCATGCCTGATATCCGTCTACCTGTGGCTGCCTTGGATTATCACCCTACTGGGGAGAGGGATGTCGGTAGACCGAGGAGGAGATGGGTTCCGGAACAGGTCTAAGGCCTAGTCCTTGGAGTGACGGTGATGATGATGGCTATTATCTAAATTCTGTTTCCATCGTGGTTCGAAACCTTGGGGATGTGGGTGTGGGAAGTCCAATGTGCCCGAGCACCTAGTTTCAACTTGTCATAGAAGAGATCATTTTCTTTAATCTTTTGTCTGATCTCTTTTGGGCCAATTCCTGTTCTCCCTCCCTTACTTGCCCAGTATAACCCCTCAACCGTTACGGGTGCAGAAAACTGGTCAGCAGAAGAGAACGACGTAACCTGTCTATCAGATACCTGGATACATGATAGATAATGAAGGGTCCATAAACACGACACTACATGACAGGATACGGCATATTATCCGAACGGCACACTACTGAGATGCAAACTCATTAGTCGTAACAGAAAACTAAAAATATATAAGACACTTATCAGACCGCTTGTTGCTTATGGAGACGAAACACGGACATTGACAAGAAAAAAAGAACAAGTAACAGTAACAAAGTTTGAAAGATAGATCATATTTATGGCCCGTTTGAAAGATAGACGTGTTTATGGCCCGGTTAAAGAAGATGAGAATGGAGAATAAGAAATAACCAGGAGTCAGACGAGCGATTGAATCACGAGGACATTGTAAGATACATAAAGGCTCAACGAATACAATGGTTAGGTTACCTAGAGCGGATGGATGATCGGCGTATGCCAAAGAAACACCTGAGGGCGCAAGTCTATAAAAGCAGAACGAGAGCCCTTAGGATAAGATGGTCGGATAGTGTGCTAGATCTCAGAAGAACTGATGTGATGGGTTACACTGAGATGGCAATGGACAGGAGGAGATTTTGTAGATGATTGGTGTTGGAAGCCAGGGCTCACTTTGGGCTGTAGTGCTGAAGGGTGTATAGAATAAATATATAAGAGGACGACGTTGTCAGTAGCAGAGGGCGCAGAAGAATCTAAGAGGTGAGACTATGAATAAAGCCCAGGGCAAACTCACCGCTAGACTTAACAAAACTTTGGTAACGTGTATAGGAGAAATAACATTTATACTCAAGGATATTCAAAAAAACAAATTTAATATGATTTTGTGGAAATGGAATAGGCGATGCCAATAATTTCATAATGAAGATGATAATGATGGTGATGATTAGAGCTAGGAATTTTAGGTGTTGCACCTTAATTTTTTTTTGCTATTAAAATGCCTAAATTAGCTTGTGTTGCAAAGAAAACATTAAATAAACACTCCTAACTGTGTTTTGGTTGCACCTTTTTGCACCTTTTTTCAATGCAAGCACCTTATTACATCTTTTCTCAATGTCATCACCTTTTTGCGCTATTTTTTCCCTTTTTTGGCTCCTTTGCCCCATTTTATTCCTATAATAATTAAACAAGGAACACCGAACGTGTGCGCCATCACCGCATCTACTACATTTTGTACTAGATGAAACCACTGATAGGCAGATGAGATATGTTCTAAACATTTTAGTAGCACCCCTAAATGGACAGAAAGTAAACCCCATGCTGTTTAAAACATACTTTCTGAACAAAACAGACAATGCCAGTGTGATGCGAAGTTTCAACAACGCATGTATTGTGTTGTGGCCTGAAGGAATAGAATATGGTCGAGTGTGGCTAGTACTTACGGACCAAGGCACCTTACATGTTATTGGCTATTGCTAACCTGAAACCGATGTACTGTAATCCAAAACATGTGACCTGCATTGCATCGTGTTTGTGAGGCACTAAAAGGTGAATGTTCATATTCATACGCAAATGAATTTCTGTCTTGCATTAAGAAATTGCTGAAAAAGGCTCCTGCTGGGATACAAAAGTATATTGAAATTACAGGACTTCCTCTCCCAAATTTTCCAATTCTCACTAGATACGGTACTTTTTCTGGACTTGTGACTTTAATAACATTCTGTTCTGGGACTTGTTTTAGGCAGACTTTTTAATACATGAGTGAATTTTGAGTCCTTATATGTAATGCAATTATATGTAACGTAAACAGTCCTTTGAGTGATGTAATTGGTTTTGGTACTATTTGTCTGAATATTTACATTTGAAATTTGCACCTTTTTTTGCACTTTTTTCAGCTAAATTAAAGCACCTTTTTTACCAAAATTTTGCACTTAAAACTCCTAGCTCTAGTGATGATGATGGAAGATGAAACGACTTATTAAACAACCCTCGGGGAGCGAGTATTCAACACCACATAGCGATTACCCCTGTCTGGTAACCGTTAGTCAGGGCATAAGCATTAAGTGAACACTATTATTCGCGTAAAACGATTCTTCTTATTTGATATGTGAGTGTGTGCAAATGCCGAGCGTCTAACGTTAATTGCTGTAGACGAGAGACGTTTTATGTTGTCGTAAGTAGCGTAATGAAAGTAGCGTAAAACAAACTTGCAGACGTTTATGGCTGTACTGTAGTAGCGTTAACATTATTTATACCCGTGCGCCGTTTAAATTTAGCAAGTATTCAAGCAATTTGTCTCTAGTGCCATTGTAATGCCTTTCTACTGTACATTGTACACTCTACACCACGCTGTATAACCTAACTGTGTCTTAAGGGAGATGTTTTGTATGTTGCATTTAAAGAAAACTCTTAAATATTTGTATTCATCTGTTATCGTGTTTTTTTTTTCTTATAACTTGCTATGATAAAATATAAAGTATAACATAATCTTAGACGGCCTGGTTCACAACAAAGTAATAGGGTGGTTTTAGAATTGAGTTACTCACAAATTGTACAAGAAAGAAAATCAAAACATTAAAACAAAAACGTTTCGCGTTTCTGCATGTGACAGGCAAAATTTTTTTAATTAGGCTACAAACATTCAGCACAACGAACACTGGAATGGGAAATGTCACCGACAATGCTGTTAACTTTTCGTCACGTCCCAAGCTTCCACACGTGCGCGCGCGAACGCGGGCGATATATTTTTTAATAAGTGAAACCGTTGTAGTTATTACATAGCCTATTTAATCACTCCCTCTTAGTAGAATAATTCATAATTAATTAAAACAAAACCACGTCAGTAGGTTATGTGTGAACTAAAGACGAATGACCATATAAGCAATTTACACTGCAAATTAATTGAACGAAAGACGCGAGTGATCAGATTTAACTCGACCGTTTGACATTCGTCTGTTCTATCTACCTCTTTGGCTAGATACCTCTCTGGATAGATACCTCTTTAGTGTTCGTCTTAAGATAACTTTTGAACGCATCAATCGATATTCGTGAAACTTGTCATTCGCGTCCGTAATTTTGCCCGACAGAACCCCACTGTTTCTTCGATCGATCGCCCCCAAAATTGGTGGGGGTTACAGGTGGAAAACGTGTGACGGGGTCAAAATTGTGAAAAAATCACAAAATCCATGTTCGTTATCAAACCGAAGGGAATTTTAACCACAGTCTGAATATGGATGGTTTTCATTTTTGAAAATCTCAACATTTTTGGATAAAATGGGTCCAAAAAGTGGACGACAATTTTGATAAAAATGCAAAATTCAGATGAGTTATAAAAAATGTTTTTACTGACATCTGACTTTAGTATTAAGTTGTAGAAATTTTAAAATTTGGGAACCCCAGGCCCCAAAAAATAGACCGAAAACTTTGAACAAAATGGTGAAAGTCCAGTAGAGTGTCAGACTACAAAGAATTGTAACCTCAGTCCCAGTTTGAATTTTTAGTGTTAACCATATGACTGTGTGCTCTGCAACTGTTATGTTACCAAAGAAACAGTGGATTAATCGGGATTTTTAAAATTTTTATGATAATTAAAAAATGATCTAATATCGAAATTTGTACAATTATAAATGGATTTTGGTGAAAATAGTGAGAGAGTTCTGCAGCTCAGGTTGTGGGGGTTCAGAAATAATTCTTCGGAAATTAGAACGGCTAAACGGAATTAGATGACACAACACCCAAATTGTCTCTATTTGACTGTTCTACGGTAAACCAATGTAAACATTCGCAAAGTTAAAAATAATTTAACCAAAAATCGGAAAATTAAAAAATGATTTGAATTCGGGCATCATATAACAAAAGGAGAATTATGGGCACCTACATTCAACAATTCTTTTAAAATGTTACTTATAGGCCTACAGTAGCATATACGAAATAACAAAATATTTTGACATCAAAAGTGACCGTGTGCTTCTAAAGAAAAATAAGATGAATCGTATTGTTATTGGAAATTCATTATGCTGTACAGCGAGGAGGCGTTAGCACGTCACGCCTTCTAAGTTCCAGGCGGCAAACTGCTATACAGCTCTGCGTCACACTGCATACCTTTCAGACGTCACATAGGCTACACTGAAAGTTAACATTAACATTTCAAAATAGTAACTTTAATTGTAAGATTAAGGCCATCACCAAATCAACTGTACCGATTAGGGTCCCTAGTCCCTAAACAATTTCCTCTCCTAATCTAGCACGGATTACACAGACTCCATATGGTTTTCATAATTATTTCAGCAAGTGTCGTAGCTGAGACGTGATATTTTGATTCATCTTTACAAAAGAAACATTGTTGTGTGTGTGTGTGCGCGCGTCTGTGTAATATATAGACCTATAACTTTATATTATTTGGTTCGGTACGTAGTTTCCACGATTCATAGCATCATTTTAGGTTTCTTTAGACCCCAACGTTTAATTCATAATCCGAAAAAACGGTCTCAGTAATATATTCCTACTCTCTCTCTCTCTCTCTCTCTCTCTCTCTCACACACACACACACACACACACACACCGTCTGATTCCTATGAAATCTATCAAATAGATTCCACTATGAAAAAGGGAAAGACCGTAGGAGAAGTGAGACAGACAATGAGCAGCAACAAAAATAAGAAAGGTTTTATTAAAAAGGGGCAAGAATGCAAACACACAGGGGGAAAAGAAAGGCAAAGAAGAGGAAGAATACGAAGAAGAAAATATAAAAGAGATTGTTGAGTTAAAAAAAAGGTAAAAGAAGTGCGACAACTGACTCAAAATAGGAACAGGGTTTTTTTCGAAAAGGATGACAAGGATGAAGAAGAAGAAGAAGAATAAGAGGAAGAATAACAACAACAACAACAACAACAACAAGGAGAAGAGTGACTATTACACAGGTGGATTATTGTTTGACGAAAGTTAAGTCCGGGTTTTTTTTTTTTTTTTTTTTTTTTAGGTACACGTGTTAATGAAACTTTTGTTTGTGTTTGCCTGTTATTTAACTTCCGCTGTACTAAAGACAGTAATCCATACTAGCCTCGTAAAACACGCGTGCGCCTACATAACATTTGTTATCATCACAGATAGGACGCAGCTGTGCAGTTTTCATTTCCAATTCATTGTGTACCACACTTTACCCCAAAGTCACCACAAAGGGAATTCACATTACTCGCGACCACGCTCTCTCTCTTTGTTTAATTTCAATATATTCTTTTTGGTTAAAGCTGTCGCCCCGTTCTATTATGTATTGCTGGAATACTGCACGCTATTATTATTTTTTCATCCGCTTCGTACTGTGGCCAACCACACACACACACACACACACACACACACACACACACACACACACACACACACACACACACACACACACACACACACACACACACAATTGTATCATGAAGACACTATGTCGTTATTCTTAGATTCTAGACACTATTAGATTATTTTTTATAAACTGTATTAAGGGAATTCGTCACCGGCTATGCTTACCGTGTTTAATTCATCAACTTTGAGACCCATTATCTCAAAACGTGTAAAAGATATATATCTGAAATTTTATCACGCTGGTAGGCGCATTATACACTACAAACGACGCTACAATTATAAAGATATCTCAGTTTTTTAATTTTTTTTTTTAATTTTTGTGTTTTGCTCTAAAAACTTGCATACAAAAAGCATGCTTAAAATTTGTTTACGGTTTTATTTTTCAGTGGAACTGTATAGTTCTATTAGAGTGTAGTTATATCTCCGTGAACCCAATACCCACAAAAAGACTCAGCTTGATAGGTCACTTGGTTTCTGAAATAATGGGCCATTTATCTTAAAAAATAGGTTTTCAGAAAAACCCAATTAAAGTTGTTAATGGAATTATTTATTTAGTTGTTAATGTTTAATTGTATTTAGTTCGTCTTGATAACCGCCTCTGTGTATGGTTAACCGCCTCTTATCATTGCCCCTCAGCGACAAGGATTATCAAGACGAACTAAATACAATTAAACATATTGCGGTCACCAATGGCTACAAAAAAGCGGTAGTAAATAATATCCTTAAAAAACATGTGAGACGAAAAAACGCAAACACGCTAAGGGCACCTGGGGACAGTGTGTATAAATACATTTCTATACCATACATGAGCTTTCTGCCTAGAATTCTGTCTTCTGTTTTAAACAAGTCAAACGTTGTTGTCACATATAAGACTACAAATAACATTTTAAATAGCCTTCGTACTCGGGAACCAACCGTCTTTGAAAAGAAAACAGGGATCTATAAATTAATATGTAATAGTTGTGATGCTTTTTATGTGGGCCAAACGGGCCGTGGTTTTCTCAAGAGGTTTGTTGAACATAAGCCATCCACTTATTTTCATAACACAGAAAATGTAAAATCTAAATTCGCTAAACATCTTATTGATGAAAATCACAACTATACTAATTTTCGTACCAACTTGATACCCCTTCACTTTTGTAATAAAGGACGTTACATGAACGCCCTTGAGGAGTTTGAGATATATAGAGCGTATAATAATCCTGTTACCAGGCCACATGTTTTAAATGATCAGCTGAACTTTAAATCTAATTTCCTGTATGATACTGCGTTGCGATATTGTCGCGACACGAGTCAAATATGAACCAGTGCGCTGTCGGTTACCGTAAGGTGTACACCGAAAATTGTTGTGTGCGTACTTTGTGTAGTGTAATTGTGTTTTGTGTTATGTGGATTTAAATATTTTTAGTATATTGACGACTGTGCAATGTAATGTGAATTAATTGTGTGTATGATGGTATGAAGAGACTTTTTTAAATATTCTGAGGATGGGACAAGTGTCCCGAAACATGTCAATTGTATAAAGACATTTACTTAAGCCACAGACGGTGAGTTACATAGCGTTTAGTTGATTACCAATTAAAGTTTCTAAAACAGATTTCTCTTGTTTTCCCTGATTTAAAATAGTCCAGCTCCATACTCGGGGTCTTCATTTATGTCCACTTGGTCCTCGAGTTTTCTTTCCACATTTCTAATTGACTGTCTAACCTTTTCCATCAATTCGCCTACTGCTGTCTCTACCTCAAAGAATTCCTTGCAAGTCAATTTATTTCATTATCTTAACTTATTTGATCTTATTTTGATCCCTAATTTTTGTAAGACTTGACACAATGCTTATATTACCTTCATTAGTATTATGTACACCCAAAACCAAAGTGTCCGGTCCAGGAAATATGTGTTTTGGCAAACTATTCCAAATCAAATGGTTAAGCGAATCGTTTGCATTCTGTGTACTACCATGAAGACATTTTTTAAACAAATTAGGATGACTCACATTAACAAATATTGGTTTTATTGCGGACACTAGTAGTGAATTTATATTGAAATTACCTTTCCAGTGGTAAAAAATGCATGTCTCTATGATTTTTTATAAGGGAGTTACAGATTTGTAAAAAATTGTAACTTTATCAGCACTGTTGACAGAACTATTGCTACTATCTCAATTTTTTTTAATCATAAAAAATTTATTATTAGGTGTATTCGCATATATTTGATATCAAATTAATCAGAAAATATCGAAGTTTTTTTTTTAATACAAGAAACCAAAAAAACGGTTTTTTGCCAAATGGCTAATCATCCAATGCCTCACCGAGACAATGTGCAAAGTATAGCAAAGGCGCCAAAAATTTCAGGCGAGGAAAAAATTAAAACTTTTTTTTCATTAAGCTAATTGTAATAACGTTTTCGGTGCTCTGGACGCGCATTCTCGCCAAAATTGTTTTTGATTTTTTTTTTTTTTTCACCTTGTTATTTGAATTAGCAGTCTCTGTACTTTCAACTTTGTCGTGCTTACTTGCTGAACTGATACCTGTCATACTCCGGAAACGGCCTTTCAGTATCTCCACCATTAGCAAGTCCTAAACCACGACCCTAGGTTAGCTGCATAGGGTCATGGTTTAGGACTTGATAGTGATAGAGGCACTGGAGCATGACACGCATGGCAGGTAATGTAGCCTTTTTGTTTTTGTACCCTTGTTTTATGTTTATTGTTTTTTTTTATAGAATTTTTTGACAATTCCTTGTTTTGTTCAATAAACTTATAATTAATATATTTCGTATTTTATTTGTACTCACTGATATGTTTTTTAAAGTGATTTTTTATTTGGGGGGGGGTTTAGGGACGCCAACTAAACTTATACAGAACGCTACTGGCGCGCCTCTGATTTCATCTTTGTTCAAAATGTGTCAGGAAATACACTATGGACACTTGCAGCGAAATATTGAGTTAACCCTCAAACAAGTAATAATTATAAATAGAGAAGCGACTGGTGTAACGGGGCACTTGTAGTTTAAAAACTGCGTATATAATGTCAGCTGTGAAGCGTGAACCAGTCAAATCTTTTTAATTATATTGTCTGTGTAGTTGTTTGTCAAGAGTTAATTATTCATTGATTGCAGTTACCATAGTGACTCTCACTCAGTTGTTTTGTAAACACACACTGATAATTAAGTCGGGGGAATCGTCGTCGTCGTCGTCGTCGCCCTCCCTCCCTCCCTCCCTCTTGTTCGCTGCTGTCATCCCCTAAGTGTTGAGCTACAGTAATTAAGTTCTAGTCGTCGAGTGTGTACATCCATGTTTCCTCAAACGAAACTGTCCTTGTTGGGATTGTCTCTCAAACTGAACGGTACAACTAGCTTCGAGTACGGTGAAGAATCGACTCAGTCAAAGCGCGCGCACATTCTATGATAACTTCTTCTTCTTCTTCTTCTTCGTCTCTTCAAGACGTAGGTTATATAAACGTAACCATCTCATCCGTGGACAACCTACGTCCCTTCTACCATTGGCTTTATAGTGTAGTGCCGCTTTCGGCAATCGATCCTCTGTCATCCTTTGCAGATGATCCCACCATAGTCTTCTGTAAATTAAAATAAATTCATTTATGTCCTTTACTTCGAGTTCTGCTGTGATATCTTCATTCCGTATTCTGCCTTGCAATGTGTAATTTAAAGAATTTCGAAGAAACTGGATTTCAGCACTCTGAATCTTGCCGCTTTCCTTTTTTGTTATGACACATGCCTCACTTACATAAATCAATTGTCCTTGCATAAATCAAGAATAAAATGTAATCCTTGTGCTGTGTCTTGTTTTATTTCTAAGATTTCTATAAATCCTACCACAAATATTCCTAAATTTATTTATCTTCTCTTTTATATCATATTCAGATTCATAGCTTACTGCACAGCCGAGATATCTGAAACGGCTCACTTGTTCTAAAGTGCTGTTGTTTATAACTATCTTAGTCCTCACTGGATATTTACCTTTAAAGGCCATGGTTTTGGTCTTTCGTACTGAAATTGTCAGTGAATACTCTCTTGCCACTTCTTCTTATTAAAACATAACTCTTTGTAAATTATCCTCACTTTGTAAATCATCATTCTTTGATAACTGATAACGTTTTATAAATTTTATATCGTACTACTAAACCCTTCCTATCCACCCACTGGGATAAAAGGACATCCAGTAGAGCAACAGCAGACAAGTGTTTTTGTGTTAAGCTTACACGACCGGTGTGAGTATACCCAAAATTACTAAATACCGGGCTGTGAGGTCGTGGTCGGTTGCTGTATAATGTTGGCAACGTTTCGTATCCCACCCTCTTCAGGCCGCAAAAGGCGACAGTGTGTTTTGACACAGTTACGGCAGATTTTGGCCGAACGAGACCTGACAACTTTTTTGTTAACCGCAGGTTGCTCTTACCCGAAAAAATTGTCGGGTCTCGTTCGGCCAACATCTCCCGTAACGGTTTTTTAACACTCTGTTGCTTTTGGCGGCCTGAAGAAGATCCTTGTGGGTGGTATACGAAACGTTGCCGACGATCTCGAGGTTATACAGCAACCGACCACGGTTTGTAATAATTTTGAGTACGGGAGACAAGTATGAGAGAATGGTCCATTTGAACCTTAGTATGTCGCACTTGAAAAAGACATAAACCTGAGGGATTTACTGTGGCAAGTAAGAAGACGACTGTGACTGTGACAAGAAAGATTAGAAGACTTAGTAAATCCTAAGCACTGCGCCTTTAACAAGCCCGCGCCGCAAAATTAGTTTGTCAAGCCAAACAAGTGTGCAGTCAGAAAATGTCATCCCTCACTGCCCGTCCCGTCTCATCGAAACTACTCAACGCACGCATTCAGATAAATAGACTTCTCTATTGATTTCTTAAGTTTTCACGGTCGGCGTCGCAATTATCAGACCTACGTCCCGCGCTGTCAGGCCGTGGTCTTGTGTTGTTTCGCGGCAGACGTTTCAGCCTCGCCACTGAAGGCCATCTTCAGCGTCTGGAGGACTTTACTTTTAGTGACACGGTGTTGTCCGTCAGCAACATCACAATAGCTTATGTTGCAACTCACCGTCTGCGGCTTTTTGAAACAACGTCTTCACTATAAAGTTGACATGTTTCAGGACACTTGTCCCGTCCTCAGAACTTAAAATATTCGTGTATCATTTAACGTTGATTACAGTTGTCAAATAATTAAAATATTAAAATCCAATATAAATGTTTAAAAACGAGCGCCACGGTTAAACGATGTACATCGTACGGTGACTGACCGCGCACTGAATTACGTCTGGCTCTCACCACGACAATAACGCATGGCAGTGTCGTACAATACATTCGACTTGAAAAACAGTTGATCATTTAAAACACGCGGCTTGGTATCAGTATTATTATACGCTTTATAAATTTCGTACTCTTTATGTATTTGATTGAACAACATGTGGCTTGGTACTAAAATTGGGATTTATTCCTTTTAAACCACAATAGCCTTTGTCACAGTACTGTGGTGTTACTGGCGGACAACACCGTGTTACTAAAAGTAAAGTCCTCCAGACGCTGAAGATGGCCATGGCCCTGGGAGTAGGTCTAATAATTAATAGATTTCTCTATAAAGCACATATTCGTATTACAAACAACTCGTTAATAAGCGCCTTAATTCGATCCTGGAGTATTTCATACACGGCCGTCCCATCAGATTATTACCACTTTTTCTCGTATAATAATATTTATTTCAATGCATAAGGATGTGTACTTAAAAAAAAAAATGTTAGGTATCTTCTATTTGATACAAGCATTAGAGTTTGTAATACAGTGGAACTTGGTTATAACGTCATTGAAGAGACCAAAAAAATAATGACGTTACGTCCGAGTGACGTTATAAAAGGGTCGTTATAAAAGACCCTTTTTAATCACTAGTAAGGAAGGAGAAATAAAAAAAAAGATCTTTGCATTATTAACATTATTCGTGATATTTATTCTAAAGTTTACAAACTGCATTTCATTTATACAAACAGCATGAAGAATATTTTAAAAGATAAAAAAGAAAGTACATGTAACTTACATTTAGGCTTACTGTCGAAAGTAGTCCGTAATTTTCTTTTGAACGCTCCTTTCTGAAAAATAAATTCTTTCTATTGTGCTGTGGAGATGCTGCGCTGCATTGAACGTGTCGTCAGACGTCTCTCTAAAGCAGTAAAATCGTGAAAGAGTTTCGGCGGCTCTCATTGCTTCCTGTACTGTCGGACAAACGATGTCGGCATCCTCCTCTTGCTCAGCATCTTCTTCAACACTATCTTCTGCTTCTATGTTTTTTACTTCCTCGATAATTTCTGCGTCACTCAACACATGGAATGTTTCTACTTGGTCATCCACTGATGCATAGGAATCAAGTTCATTTCCAAATTCATTTACGTCGAATTTCTTAATCCACTCCGAGAGCTGCAAGTCGTCGTCTTCGTCATCATCAGGTAAATTTTCATGTACGAGTTGTGCTTTACTAAAGCATTTTGCTATCGTCTTCTGTGTTACACTCTTCCAAGAGTCGTCTAGGAATTGTATTGCATCTAAGAGTGAAATTGTGGCAGGTTGCGCCGTGTCCATACAGAAAATAATTTTTTTTTTAAAGTTGCTTGCGGTAGTGACACTTTAGGCTTCTAATGACGCCTTGGTCCATAGGTTGCAGGACACTCGTACAGTTGGCCGGTAAGAAGACCAGATTAATGTTTGTCAAATTTAACTTTGGATGTACTGCACAGTTGTCAACTAGAAGTAGAATTTTTCTGTTTTTCGATGACAGTTCTTTATCCCACTTTCTTAGTTCATCTTCAAAAATACTAGAAGTCATCCACGCTTTTTTGGATCCTGTTGGTCCTGTTACAGTGCTTACCGCTTGCATACAATGTATGTCTGTAGCCATGGGCGTAGCGCGCGCACATATATACGTTTATATGAAATTTAGAGTAAAATATCTGAGAACTTTTTGACGCTATAACAGAGTAGTACAATATTTAGTGACGTTAAAACCGGGAATTTTTATAATGTTAAAGATATCAGTTTGACCGGACTTATGACAAAATAACGCTACACCCGAGTTGACGTAACAGCCGAGGCCGTAATAACCAAGTTCCACTGTATTGGTAACTCGAGTCGATGAGTTGTGGAAGGCGACTGTAGTGGGATAATTCATAATTCGTATCATAGCCAATACGATTTCACAAATAATTAAAATGGCTGACATGTTCTAGAATCATTAAGCATTATTTTTTATAGGAAAGAATTTATCACCAGCATTTCAAGTGACTAAAGGTTTACGCCAGGGATGTTTTCTATCACCCACGCTTTTCAAAATGTATATGGAGAAAGCAGTAGGGACTTGGAAAAAAATGTGCAGGAACATGGGACTTCCACTTGATGGTGATACAGTTTATTCAGTACAGTTTTCTGGTGACCAATTACTTTTGACTCAAGATTTTGAAGACATAGAGTACGTGACTAGAAAATTGATACAGGAATATCAGAAATTGGGACTAAAGGTAATATGAATAAAAACAAAATACATGGCAATAGGTGACATACGTCAAGACTTGATATTGGAGGAAGACATGGGGAAGATTTCATATACAGAGGAATACAAGTATTTAGGGGGTGAAAATTATAGCGAGTGGGAAACTAGACAAAGAAGTACAATCCAGAATTAATTTGAGAAAAACGGCTATATCTACATTAATGGAATCCTGTGGGATACGCAAATTACAGCAGAAACTAAAACCAAAATATTTAAAATCGTTGTTAGAAGTATCATGACTTACAGTTCAGAAGTTTGGACTACTAATAAACACACAAGAACTAAATTAATGACAGCAGAGATGGACTTTTGGAGACGTTCGGCAAGAGTATCCAGACGTGAGAAAATTAGAAATGAAGTCATTAAGGACGACAGAATGAATGTGAAAAATTTAATCGTTGATTTTATCCAAACAAAAAAATTATAATGGTATGGACACTCAAAGTGAATGGCACAGGAAATATTGCCAAGGAGAGTTATGAAATGGACCCCACCTGGAAGAAGGAAAAGAAGAAGACCACCTATTACCTGAATAGAAGAAATTCAGACTATATTGAGGGAAAGAGAAGTTGAAGAACATCTTTGGGTGGACAAACAGCAGTGGAAGCTGAGAATTCAATCGCTTCTGTAATCTTTGGTTCTGGAAACTGTGTAAACATTGTATAGCGGAATAATAAAAAAAAATCATGATTTTCGTTCTTATTGGATCCTTGCCTCGAAATCTCATTACCTTTTTTTTATAGTTGAGATTCTCATATTGTACTGTTTACAATTCTGATGAAGATATGGTCGTTTTTAAAAAGTCAAATCATTCAAAGGAAATAAGGTGTTTCCCTTCCCATTCCGCAACGTAAATATAGATTGTGTGTGTGTGTGTGTGTGTGTGTGTGTGTGTGTGTGTGTGTGTGTGTGTGTGTGTGTGTGTGTGTGTGTGTGTGTGTGTGTGTGTGTGTGTGTGTGTGTGTGTGTGTGTGTGCACGCGCGTGGCCATCCTCAGTTATGCGTGTTGAGTGTGCTGGATGCCGCTCTGTTGTACGTACGGAATGGGATCGGCATTTTAATTACTCCCATTCACTGTGTCAGATTTACGTAAACAACCGAATTACATGCGTTGGAAAATTAATGACTTTTACACTGTACAGAGCACTGGAGTAAATCATTCGAACTGGGTATGTGGTGTATATTGTAGAGCCGTGTGTTGCTCACTGCATTGATATGCCAGTAACTTTGATTTAGCTCAAACTTGTGTGTCGCAAATATTTATTGCATACAGTTTTCAAGCAGTAAAATTTGCTTTCGGCTTCAATTTTATAAAATAGTAGCAGTGCCTGTTTTACTATATGGATCTGAAACATGGGTTCCTACAAAGAAGATAAAAAACCAGATTCAAACTTCGGAAAGGAAGTTTCTGAGATATACAAATGATTTAAACATTATTTTATACGGTCCGAGTCACTTTATATAGTAATGATTTACCTTATTGAAACCGTCCAGTGACTTCAAGTTGTATATTTATGACGCGTTTCGAGGGTCATAAATATGAATAGAGACCCTGATGAAGGGTCATATGACTCGAAACGCGTCATAAATATACAACTTGAAGTCACTGGACGGTTTCAATAAGGTAAATCAATACAAATGATTGCACGAGACAGAATCGTTTGCGTTTCAATGAGGATATTAGAGAAGAGCTACAGGTATTCTCCATAAATGATAAGATCCAGACATATCCCAGGGAATGGTTACAGCATCTGGACAGAATGGAGGATGTACGACTACCTAAGGTTGCGTTTCGATATAGACCCCCTTTGGTTCAAGAGATGTAGAAAGCCCGAGAGTGAGATAGAGAGATACGGAACAGATAGAGTGCCTACTCCGTGAGGTGAAGAAGAAGTTTCCAAGATTTTACGATATTAGAGAAGCGGTGACAAGCGCGGAATAATTAGAAAGGATGATCTTGTATCTTTGTGTTAAAAATCGAAATATTGTAAACGAAATCAAAAGCGGCAAGACTCTGGTGGCTGGAACATTTTGTAGGATCGCCGGAGGTAAGCTCTACAGGATAGTCTTTTACGAGAGTTTTAGAGGATGTAGACGGCGAAGAAGTTCAGAAAAAGAAGGCTCGATTATATGGAGGACGACTTGAAGAAGGACGCGAAGTAAAAAATAAAAGAAAAATATGATTGATAGGTAGATTTATAGATTCAAGTTGTGCCCATGCCAGTTTGACGCCTAGAGAAATCGGACCTCCCTCAGTGTTGTTCTAGTTGCAATTTACCTTCCGGTCCTCTGGAAACGTCCCCTTGAACTAGTTTCAAGTCCGATCCATTTACATATAGATTTATATAGATTGGTTGATGATAGATTAAAAAAAACGATCAATCGTATTTTTATTTTTGTCGTTTACTTATTTATTAGCAATCTGAAATACATTCTTTAATCTAATCTGCTGATTAGTGTACACGCATAAAAAATGTACAACTAGGTGGGGTGAAGAGGTGTTCTAGCCTCGTGGCCCTTAAAGATAGGATGGTTAAAGTCTTCTTAATCTTCTGTCGATTGCAGACTGCAGAAGTGGCAGGATCAGCGGGTTACGATGGGTGTAAAGTCTTATATGGTGTCTAGTGCCACGTTCACGGACACATGGAATATCGAAGTCTGTGTGCAGTGTGTGGTCGGGCATCTGCCATAGCTCTTAGATCTTTTATTGACATCGCTGTATGAAAGCTATGTTAGATTCGGTGGCGCAGCCCTGAAGCTCGATTCCATTACCTCCATGTGGGTTTAAGGATAGTTTTATAGAGAAGTAGTTTGTTGTTTGTAGATAGATTAGATTTTCCGCGTATCAGCCAGTTAATTTCCTTAAATCAATCTTAAATATAGCTGTTTTCTTTTCTGTTTTATGCGGTATTTACAGGTCAGTTTAGCGTCTGAATGAAGGCCTAGGTATCTGGGCTACTGTATGTTGCGGTATTTCGACGTTGTTGAGATGAACTGTGGGGCAGTTGCCACTCCACAAGGTGAATGTAATGTGTGACTACTGGGATTCGTTGACCTTGATTTTCCCTTTTAGGAGCCATTCTCCAATGAGATGAGGTGCTCTTAAAGATTGAATGAGGATGGTTGTTAGGTGAGAGCGACTGATGTTGCAAGACTAAAGCCGTAAAAAGGAATAATGTCCTGTTAGGAACATCTAATATTATTCTCATTTCTTAATATTTGTTTAAACATTTACCGTAAATAGATTTTACAAAGAGTTATTTAGAGGAATACAAGTATTTAGGGGTGCAAATTACGGCCAGTGGGAAGCAAGACAAAGAAATACAATCCAGAATGAATTTTGGAAAGTTGGCTATATCTACATTAAATACTGTGGGATAAGCAAATTACAGCAGAAACTAATAAAACCAAATTATTTAAATACCATTGTTACAAGAATCATGACTTACGGCTCAGAAGTCTGGACTATGAACGTTTGGAGACGTTCAGCAAGAGTATCCAGACGTGATAAAATTAGAAATGAAGTCGTTAAGAACAGAATGAATGTGAAAAATTCAATTGTTGATTTATAAAAAAAAAAATTAAATAGAATGGTATGGACACACGAAAAGAATGACACAGGAAATATTGGCAAGGAGAGTTATGGAATGGACCCCACCAGGACGAAGGAAAAGAGGAAGACCACCTATCACCTGGATAGAAGAAATTCAGACTGTATTGAGGGAAGGAGACATTGAAGAATATCTTTGGATGAACAAGCAGCAATGGAAGGTGAGAATTCAATCACTTGTGTAATCTTTGGTTCCGGAAAATGTGTAAACATTGTACAGTCGGAATAATAATAATATTGACACCGACCGTATGAGTTTACGTTATAAATTAAAGACACGCGTTTCAGTGACAAACAATAACAGTAACAACAACCATTTAGCTAGAGCGCCGACCGTGGTCACGTTTTTTCAATAAATCCGTTAAAGCGCTCCCCCCCCCTCTCTCTCTCTCTGTTTACAGTACTCGTTGTTGTTGACATTATTGTATAATCGAATAAATATCCAACTTTGTGTATATGTGTGTAGCGATCCATTATTTTTGGTCCATTTGGTGTGTTTCGGGATGGTGGGGGGGGGGTGTTTAATTTCCGAGCACCCCCCGCGCTCCGTTCCAAAAGGGTTAAAACGACGTTGTAATACGTGGTGGCGGTCCGTATTTTGTTGGCCAAGATTTATTGGCGCGCGCAAACAATGTTCCACCGCCAGTACGAGTACCAGCCCTTGAATTATTGCGCTTATGGCAACGATATTCATTTCGCAATGTACTGAGGGTGTGTTTCTATGTAGATATTAATTTCCGAAACAAAAGTTTTTGTCCACAAGTCTGACGTACTGTAACGTTTTTTACCACGTTACAAATCCAGGGAACCCATCTTAATTGACACCTGCCAATTACATGGGCTGCTTACGTTGTAACGAACTGTTATTAAACTCAAAATAATTGAACAAATTACTTAAGCTAATTATTAGGAAACAAGGGAAGGTATTTCACTGATTTATGCACTCATTTTCATGTGTAATAAGATGACTTCTCTTTATTAACAACTGATATGAAAAGATCCCCTGACATAATTAATTAGATTAAAATATTTGAATGGTTTTCAGAAAAACTGGGGATCAAACTGATTATGTATTCTTTTACCTCGGATCCGAGTTTACTTTAAGTATATCTATAGCAAAGACTTCTGAGTATTTTGTGTTCATCTAGATGCTTGCAAGACTTCTTTTACTATTTGAAGAATGGTATTATTAACTAAAGTGATTATAATTTACATTTACATATAATGCGTTACAACGTATGATATTGAATATTACAGTAAACTCTTAGTTGGTCTCATTTAAATTTTAAAGAAAATTATAGTCTTTGAAAAGTCTCTTTTCTCTGTAAGTTATGTCTCAAATATAATTAACTCTCGATAGGCGAGCTATCGAGTCACCTTTACAACAGGTCGTGGTAACCTCGTCCTGGGGTGTCTCTCTTGGGAATTCTTGAAGTCGGCGTCGTCATCTGAGTCGTGTCTTCGGCAAGTACTAGATAGGTGGTTCACTGCGGAGATTGAAGTTTCTCTAGTTTAAGTTGGTGTAGGTCCTCGTCAGCGTCTTATGCCTCGTATACGTCCACATGTGAAGTTTATGCAGGTCACATCTTCATGTGTAAAGTTGTACTTGAATTTACCTCTTAAGGGGAGACGTCATCTTGCTTACTACTTGTTAGTTTTTTTGTTTTAACTTATTACATTTTTCTTTTTAACACAACTTTCTACAATTCACACATTACACTCGCTCGCCAGGTTTAGCAGTGGTAGCTAACATTTAAAATTAAATTTAACCAGTGCATTTTGGTGGAGCTCTCGCTCGTAGTTCTATACGCTCTGACGGCAGCATTGTGACTCTAAACTCGATTCGACTGGCACATTACAACGGAGAGGGCCAAGTACTCCGCGATAATATAGTTCCTATTTTTATTTAAATTTACATTCTTATTACAAAAAAAACAATACATTAATTCTACATATATAATTTAAGTGAATTATTTTAACTACTCTTGTGCCTTCAAATTACTAATTACAAAGATTATGATTTTTATATCTTCCTAAGTTACATACGACTCGCTATGCACGTTGTGTCCGGAATTAACAGGTCACCGCATGATGACTAGCAAAGGGTTAATTGTGATATTAATAACTTTTTTACAATTCGAATTTTTTATTAATGCTTTAGTTAGATTTTCCTTTTACATCTCATACTTATTCTGAGTTAGGACAGGGGCTTTAGGTTTAATAGTGCGATTTAAAAATACTTAATTGCTAGTAAATTAATTTTTCCTTTATTTAAGATTCTATATTCAATTAAATCGTCACAGTACATTTGTTGTTGGTAACGTGAAAAGTATACAAACGATGTAAAAATAAATCTGTGTCTTGGGACAAGAACCACCAATGTCAGTTTTTGGTGGAGACGACATTAGTGGCTCTTTACATTCCTGAAGGTACTGTTACAACGGTCTACTGATCGTCGTATGGTGCAGTGGAAAACAAAATACAAGACACCAATTAAGTCACTAATCACCAGCTTTAATGATCACAATTAAACAGTTTGTAACCAACAAGATAGTCTCTTACAAGCAAGCAAATTAAAAAAATTGTTCACGCGCAATAAAAATGTCAACTGATATAAAACACAATTGTATTACAATTGTCCGGCACAACACATAACACTTCGCCACAATACTACGAACCGCACTCAAATAAATCGCAACTCAATTTTGAACTGAACGTCGCAGAGTACTTGTATTTATACCCCGCCGAAAATCCAGAAACATCCATACTACGCATTAAGAACGCTACTAGAAAACACCAGAACGTAATTGGTTGCGGCCTTGCACACATGCACACAGTGCGCGCGACTTCTGCACAGTCTAGCTAACGCGTTGAGAATCACGTACGCACACATATTACAGCCGGATTCCACTGGAACATTCGAGAAACACGTAGATTGTTCTGTAATGTTGTAACGGTATGCAAACGATGTAAAAATAAATCTGTGTCTGGGACAAGAACCGCCAATGTCAGTTGTTGGTGGAGACGACATTAGTGGCTCTTTACACTCCTGAAGATATGTATTTTCATGTTATCAATGTCAAAACTTATCAGTATAAAGTAATAAACATTGGTAAGTATATCTAGAGATTTAGAAATTGTATTTTGGAGTTTTGTATTTCAAAAAAACTACCCCGGCTTCTCTTTTTTTATATAATTCAATTTTTTATGTTTAATTCTCACGAGGGTTGGTTCGTTCGTTAATTAATTCTTACATCCCCTTCCCCCACCCCGTTTCTTCTAATTAAAAGTAGCGTCGTGTAACCTGTCTGTGTAAGGGATAGTTGTGTGTGTTGTCAATTTATTTGAATAATTTCGACGGTCGTGCGGAAATTCAAGCTTGACAAAACAGAATGCCAATGGGGGGGGGGCTAAAGTTGCGCGTTTAGACTACTAATTGCCGGCAACTGTGGTGATCCGATTAATGGTCTGTTGGGGGGGGGGGGTAATTCCACAAACTGGTCACGTTAAATTTAATTTTATCCTGTGTGTTGCAGCTTCTCAACAGTCTGGCGACGGACTTGGACTTCATGCTGAGTGACCTCTGTCCGACCCCACCTCCTCTGCAGAGCCACATAAGGTAAGTCCGCACAGCTGTTGCCTGCTCGTTAGATAGTAGTTAGTGGCGCGCTCTGATGAGCTGCCCTCCAAACATAATTTTGATTGATACAGCACGGATGGTGTACACGTGGTGTCCATGATCAGGGTGATGCTGGTTTGTACAGTATATCCGACGGGGAGGGTGTACTCTAGAAATAACCGTTCTTCATATAAAAAGACATTATTGAAAACTCATCATTAACAACACCACGTTGCGTCCATAATTGTCCTACACTAACTTATCCGTTTTTTTTTTAGAATTTCGATTTTAAAAAACTGGGCAATGTCGTGACGTTCAAAAAGAAATTCTATGATTGAATATCGAAACCGTGTGATGGAATTCAAAGAAGCATACGAAAGATAAGGAATAAATACCAATTCCAGAAAACTGTGGAAAGTTTACTGTACGTCATTGTATCATGACTTCAAGGTATTTCTAAAGATCTACTCCCTCCACAACTACCCGTTCCAACAATATGTTTCTCCCCGTTGTATATCCCCCGTTCTCTGTATGTATTTCCAACGACAATGTATTCAGTCTTATTTGTATTTACTGTTAAACCCCATTCCTCGAATTCTTCATCTAACTTCCGAAGCATATAACAGATGTGATCCTCATCCTCGGCTATAATTACCTGATCGTCCGCAAAACGCAAAGTGAAGGTGCGTATCCAACGTTCTAAAGCTAAGGAAACAGGCCTTACTTTATTTAAATTTGGAGTAGATTATTACTCTGAAAAATTTTCGAGTTTCTTGAATCAGAATGGAACATACGGAGACAGGAGCCTGTCTGCAAAACAGCAATCGGTTATAAAGGACGCTACAGAAAAATGGTAATCAGAAGAAAAGCGATAACGGTTAGTTACCGGAAGACGTTATTCCACAGTTGTTGTCATCATCCGGTTTGTTTTGATTGCTGTCCAACTGCAGAGATAACCTCTGCTTTATCAGACTCTGCGATAACGGACGGAGACAAAATGTATTGCGCATTTACAAAGTCGTTGGAACGGATTACTTATATTTGTTTTATCTGTTTGTTTGTTTGTTTACATTTGGCAGAATAAACTGTATTAACGATAAGGAGCTGTATTGACAAACTGACCGGATCGTTGTTAAACCAGAGCGTGATGTATCTAGTTGCGTATTTGTATCGGATCCGGGGAGTAATTTTGGTGAGCGGTTGCGTGTGATTCCGATATTTCGTGTTCATTGTCACACGTATATGATTCATTCGTTATTGCAACACGTGAACAATGATTAGGAACTTTCTTTGTTGCACACAGCTATTGTTGGCAGTCGGTGATATTGCACAACTGGCAGTACAGTCAACACTGATTACCACGTTTTGTTATTAAGAATAAAATAAAAATGGCGGCTATTTACATAAAACTTAAATTTTTAAGTTACGCTCGCGATAGTTACTTCCTTTTTTTCTACTCACAAATATGTAAGTGGAAAAACATCATTGCTGCGATCTCCAGGTTAAGTAAAGTGTCTTTTGACAGTGGTGTGATGAAGTATACCGCGCACAGTCGTAAAAAAACGTCTTCACTTCACGTAGTAGGCTCGTTGCTTGTTCTGTCTTCATTTGGGGGTCCGGTCAAATCGGCTTCATAGAAAGAAAAAACAGTGAAGACTAACCAACATCACTATCTTTAAAGTGGATGAAACGCGTAATAACATCCTGAAATTATTGCCATTAAAGTAAACGGCAATTACACAATAGAAATACGCGTTATTGAAACATTGTTTACAAGATACTTAGTGACTGAATTGATGTTCGTATAGTTCATATTTCAAACGTTAAGTCAATGCTGTGTAATAAACCTGATTGTATATTTAAAAAAATAATTACTACTATCTTAACATACACAGCAGAAAAAAATAATGAAGGAGATTAACAGCTTCATAAACTATTTTCGACCATCTGGGGGGTGGGGTTCCGGTCCCGTTCCTCCCCTCCGTAAATACGCCCCTGAATGGAGATAAAAAGTATCTGTCTATCGATTTTTTCCGGAATGCGTAAGCGTCATTTATCAGTTGATTTGTATCGTTTGTGAGAGTAAACATTTTGCTATAAAGAAATTACGTAGGCTAAGCTCATCTGAAGAGAAGTATTTTTTTTTTTTTTTTTTTTTGAAAGTCTGTCATCTTGTTTCTAAGCAACGGAAAAAATTCCACTGCAAGCTCAGTAGTTGCCGAGCACGTGTGTTCAGTAGTTCCATGTCGGCAGTAATTTGCGATTCACACGTCGTAGTCGTGCCGCTGTGACTACCATAGCACACAAGGACGTCACTACGTCGAACCCTTTTCTTTCGCTCTGACGCACGCATTCTGTACCAGTCTGAATTTCGCCTTAAAGATATTTGTTTACAACGACTAAGCATGCGAAATGCCGGAACGCGGCGGTCCTAACCATTGGTATAGGCTGCGCAACACAAGCGTTAACATAACATGCTCACACGCAATTTCACGAGTCAATACGTTTTGCGAAGACTCCTCCTCTCCATGTACGCCAATCAGGTTATCCCGTAAGCATAGTTGACAGTTGCATGACCAGGTGATTTGGGTTACAGTTCCTGTTATCCTGACAACCTGCTGGACTTTCGGGGAAAAAAAATCTCTTTGTTGGTCACTAGGGTCACAACATTTTGAAATTTCGAAAACATAACAATGTGTTCAGATTTTAGTTAAAATTCCATTTAATTTGAGATGCCACATGAGTTTTTTCTATTTTATAAAAATTTTCACCCCCTTTTTGAGCCGTGCCGCCCAAAAATGTTAACGTTTTTTAAAAAATGAACATTATATTCAGACTAGTTAAAATTCCCTTTAATTTTATACCCCGCATGGGTTTTTGCGGTTTTTTCACAATTTGACCCCACTATGTTTGGCGCATCACTCTCATAAACAGTAGGCTATTAGTGTGGACATACATACATACATCCTTGGCTCTACAGCCCAGATCGTGGCTTGGCCTCCAAAAGAAATTGCCTCCACTTATTCCTGTTCTCAACCATCCACCACCAATTCATTGCGCCCAGCTTCCTCGCATCACTTCCGACCTGGTCCAACCGTCTGCTCTTTAGTATTCCAATCTTCCTTTTTCCTATTGGCTTGTCTTTCACAATTCTTTTTGCCGTACGTTCGTCATCCAATCTCTGAACGTGTTCTGCCCATCTTAACTCTATTAATTTTGGCGAATCGAACAACTGTAAGGCCATTGTCGTACTTAGCATATAATTCATTATTATTTCTCTTTCTCCAGACTCCGTTCTGTCGAATTGGCCCATAAATCCTTCTCAGTATCTTCCTTTCAAACACAGCCAGCCTCTTTTAATCAGTTTTCTTGAGTACCCGGCACTCAGAGCCATATGTCAATACAGGCCTTACCAGTGTCTTGTGAAGCATGGGTTTAGTTTCTGTGGTTAATAGTCTTGATTTGTGTTTATTCAGCCCGTAATATAGCTTCTATCAGCAGAAGAGTGTGGACTGGCACGCCAAGGTTTACGGAAATCGGTGAGTGGGTCTAAACGTTAGCGTGAGCGTAGCCCAAAGCGAGAGACAGATACGGTCGAGTTTAAACTGAGAACTCACTTCGCTCATTAATAAATGTGTTCGCCTTATCATAATCGTCTTCAAGAATTAAATCAAGGACGCTTTGTTCCGGTCTCAAACAGGCAAAGATTAGAGCTGGTCACTCCAGCCTTCCTCGAACGTCCCACACCTCTCCGTCCCCCTCGGCTTTTATAGTTCCATAGTTGTTTGGGGATGCGTCAGTCATCCATTCGGCAAAGGTGTTCCCACCAATTCAGCCGATACCGGGCGATCCTGTCGAGTATTCTCATAATATTCAGGTCCTGCCATGTATATTTGTGTCTCCTCTGATTATGGAGAGTATACCCTGCCACGTGCCTGAGAAATCTCATTTCAGCCGCTTGGATGCGACTGGTCTGGCCTTTCGTTAAAGTCCAATTCTCAGATCCATAAGGAAGTGTGAGAAGAGCCATCCACCTTTTAACTTAAGGGTTCGCCTAATGGTCCCGCACATAAGGTTAAACTTATGTAATTTATCCACAACGTCGTTGATTGGTTTATAAGACACACTGTAGCCCAGGTATTCAAAATTGCTGACTTGTTCCAGGACAATACCATCTATAACAATTTTTGCCCGTACGGAATTAGTTCCACGAAAACCCATCACCTTGGTCTTAAGTGTGGATATTTGTAATCCAGAGTCTTTGCAGATTCGATTTAACAAATGTATACCCAGTGTTCGCCTTATAGGTATTATGAATAATTATCTGTTTAAGTTAACTCAAGTCAAACCACTTAACCCACAACCCATAGGGGAATGCACCCGGCGGGAAGTTAGCTAGAGGCGTTAGTGCGTGATTGGTCGATGACGAAGACGATACATGAAGTCATCATCGATTATGACTTGTTATAACGTTTGATACACGTTTGATACAGAATGTTAGGAGTACATTACACTAAAATTAGAATGTTGTCGTTGTTTGGTAGTAATAATGGAAGAGCCGTTTAAAGTTCAAACGTACAGTTAACCAACTAATAAAGCGATGTAGTTAGTGATATTTATAACTGTATAGAGACGGTAATGGGCCGCGTTTTACTATTAATTATGTCCATCAGTGTAATGGTTTACGGAGAAACACGACCATAAAGCAGCAGTAGCAGCCATATTGACCGGCTGCAGCCGCTTGTGGCCCCGATACGTTGTTGATCCAGTGCTATTACAGTAGAACCTCTGTTAACCGAAACAAAGGGGGAAGGCGGTTTCGAATAACCAAAATTTCGGGTAATAATTAAGATATAATTTTTTATAAAGTGTGAAGTAAAATAACTGAAGGCAATATACAACTTTGTCAAACAATTTTAATAAAAATCAAACTATTTACATAAAGTCATTTTTTAACACCAGTTTTATGATTTTTTTAACATTTTCCTTTGATTTTTCTTTTTACATCGCTTTCTTTGCAGCAATATCTCGCCATCGCTTCATTAGCAGAACGTCAAAGGGCTTTGATTCTTCAGACCGTTAGACGAACCGTAACGCTATCTGATAATATGAATAAAACTCCGTGAGGCAAACGCGTATTTCATATAACCTAATTTAATGCCCTAACCCAAAATAAAAACTCTTACCTCTAAGGTATTGAAGATCTCGTCTGCGCGGTCATGGCTGCTGCTCTCTTCTATGTCACATCGTCTTCGTCGTCCCTTTGTTGCGTGAACCATAAAAGCACAGCCTTGTTTACTTTCTTGTTTTGGGACACGTCTTCATTGTTTTCTTGTTTGGCATCTTCGAAGCATGCTCTTCAAACTTATTTGTCATCTTGACCGAATCAAAAACAGTAGAAACACCGACACCAAAATCGGCTGCCACGGTTCACAAAATCTCGTCACTTTTAATTCTTTTAATTGCCTCCGATTTTTCTTCAATCGTTATCATGACCCGTTTCCACTTTGTTTGCACTGCGCACAATTTATTACATTAGTTTTTCTGTTTTACCCGGAAAACAAATTTTCATTGTAGTAAAAATCGGGAATATATAATTTATTTTTGGTAGGTCGTTTCGGTTAAACGATATTTCGGTTAAAAGTGTTTCGTTTAATGGAGGTTATACAGTATATGCCTGCTGTCCACAACGAGTTGCTGTGATGGGTCTGAATAATTATTCCAGCTTTGCTTTGCTTTGTGTAGTGCGGCGTCTTTGCACCCGTGGCTTCACTGCAGCGTCCGGGACGTGGCCGATGACTGCCAGATGAAAACAGTGCTGGTCTTTCTAACGGGGTACCTAAAATTTGGATGGGACACGTCAACGCTAGATGGCGCCGGAGTTTTGAACAGTATATTTATTATGTTCATCTTGTTATTTGAATTAGCAGTCTCTGTAATTCCAGCTTTGTCGTGTTTACTTGCTGAACTGCTAATTGTCATGTTCCGGACGAGGCCTTTCAGTGTTTCCACCATTTTTGGGGTCGTGGTTTAGGTTTGCTAGGGGCCAAAGTCCCCCGTCGATTCTCTTCTCGCTTTCTGATGAGCGGACTTGGCGCCACTCCTTGGCTGACTCCTTTAGGCGGCATGCACACAGATTTTATGCGGCAAGGTTCCCGCATGGGCCAGTACCATCGTATACGTCCAGGTGATTCGTGGAAACGTCCTCGGTGTATACTGCACTAGTGTAGGCTAGCACAACAGCCCGCTACAGAGCAAAACCGCCATACGTGGGCAGGGCCACGACGCAGGAGCTACAGCAGGTAGCTTGGAACTTAGTTTCTAGCGTGGTACGTCTCTACGACGCACAACCACACTGCCCAGAGTCAGTCAGTCAGTTGTATCCGGGCCATGAGGCAGGAGCTACAGCAGGAAGCTTGGAACTCAGTTTCCAGCGTGGTACGTCTCTGCGACACATAACCACACAGTCCAGAGTCAGTCAGTCGGTTGTATCCGGGCCATGAGGCAGGAGCTACAGAAGGTAGCTCGGAACTCAGTTTCCAGCGTGGTACGTCTCTGCGACACATAACCACACAGTCCAGAGTCAGTCAGTCGGTTGTATCCGGGCCATGAGGCAGGAGCTACAGAAGGTAGCTCGGAACTCAGTTTTCAGCGTGGTACGTCTCTGCGACACATAACCACACTGCCCAGAGTCAGTCAGTCGGTTGTATCCGGGCTATGAGGCAGGAGCTACAGCAGGTAGCTTGGAACTCAGTTTCCAGCGTGGTACGTCTCTACGACGCACAACCACACTGCCCAGAGTCAGTCAGTCGGTTGTATCCGGGCCATGAGGCAGGAGCTACAGAAGGTAGCGCGGAACTCAGTTTCCAGCGTGGTACGTCTCTGCGACACATAACCACACTGCCCAGAGTCAGTCAGTCGGTTGTATCCGGGCCATGAGGCAGGAGCTACAGAAGGTAGCTCGGAACTCAGTTTCCAGCGTGGTACTTCTCTGCGACACATAACCACACTGCCCAGAGTCAGTCAGTCGGTTGTATCCGGGCCATGAGGCAGGAGCTACAGAAGGTAGCTCGGAACTCAGTTTCCAGCGTGGTACTTCTCTGCGACACATAACCACACTGCCCAGAGTCAGTCAGTCGGTTGTATCCGGTCCATGAGGTAGGAGCTACAGCAGGTAGCTCGGAACTCAGTTTCCAGCGTGGTACTTCTCTGCGACACATAACCACACTGCCCAGAGTCAGTCAGTCGGTTGTATCCGGGCCATGAGGCAGGAGCTACAGAAGGTAGCTCGGAACTCAGTTTCCAGCGTGGTACTTCTCTGCGACACATAACCACACTGCCCAGAGTCAGTCAGTCGGTTGTATCCGGGCCATGAGGCAGGAGCTACAGAAGGTAGCTCGGAACTCAGTTTCCAGCGTGGTACTTCTCTGCGACACATAACCACACTGCCCAGAGTCAGTCAGTCGGTTGTATCCGGGCCATGAGGCAGGAGCTACAGAAGGTAGCTCGGAACTCAGTTTCCAGCGTGGTACTTCTCTGCGACACATAACCACACTGCCCAGAGTCAGTCAGTCGGTTGTATCCGGGCCATGAGGCAGGAGCTACAGAAGGTAGCTCGGAACTCAGTTTCCAGCGTGGTACTTCTCTGCGACACATAACCACACTGCCCAGAGTCAGTCAGTCGGTTGTATCCGGGCCATGAGGCAGGAGCTACAGAAGGTAGCTCGGAACTCAGTTTCCAGCGTGGTACTTCTCTGCGACACATAACCACACTGCCCAGAGTCAGTCAGTCGGTTGTATCCGGGCCATGAGGCAGGAGCTACAGAAGGTAGCTCGGAACTCAGTTTCCAGCGTGGTACTTCTCTGCGACACATAACCACACTGCCCAGAGTCAGTCAGTCGGTTGTATCCGGGCCATGAGGCAGGAGCTACAGAAGGTAGCTCGGAACTCAGTTTCCAGCGTGGTACTTCTCTGCGACACATAACCACACTGCCCAGAGTCAGTCAGTCGGTTGTATCCGGTCCATGAGGTAGGAGCTACAGCAGGTAGCTCGGAACTCAGTTTCCAGCGTGGTACTTCTCTGCGACGCACAACCACACAGTCCAGAGTCAGGCGGTTGATTGTTTTGTTCCGTAATTTTCTAAACCTTTCAGCTACCCACCGGAGGTAGCTCATTGCTTTTACCTCGGTTACGGGTACTTCGGGTCTCCACCTTTTGTTAAACATTTTAAACCTTAACTCCGTCCACTGCTTTGCAGCAACTCAATGGACCCGCCGCCTAGGGAAGCTTATCGTCACCACCTACGTGATGGCGATGGTTACCTACGCGATTCCCGTATGGGGTCTACTAGGCCTTCAGTCTCTCCTGGACCGAGGATTGCGCTGGGCGTTCAAAGCCCACTACCTGATATCTAACAAAATCATCAGAGAATCCCTGCGTGTCCGTTCCCTGGACGCCACTATACGGACAGTGTCCCGGAGATTCTATCGCCGCACCGCCCGCTTCCAGGGCGATCACCTTATTAGCGCCCTCAGTCGCTACCAATCTGTGCCAGGTGAATCTTTGACCCGGCGTCGGCGAACACTCGCCCTCAATTAGGTAACTAATTGAAGACCCACGGCCGGTAGCAGGCCACACCCTTAACATCCAGGCAGGAGCTCTATTTGAAGCTGGGGGCCCAGCACACGAGCGGGCGACGAGCATGCGCTTCGTACCGCACAGCCTCCCATTTGTGTTTAAACTTTTTTCTACTGAAGAAGGCCTCCAATGGGGTGGCCGAAACGTTTAGACGGAACAAAGGACTATAAATTGTTTTATCAAATGCGTATACCTTTTGTGCTTGATAACAAACCAGCTACAATTGGTATGTACTTACCAGTGAAGTGAATGATTCCCAGTGCCCACTTCAGACGTCTGAGTCACAGCGATGTCATATTTCAGCACGGGCCGTGCACATTGCAAACATTATTTGATACAGTCGTGTGCGCACATGGGGAGAACCGGTTTGGTTTTGCATATAGCTACGATGGGTCTCGTTCATTACGGACAGGACATACCGTACTTTCACAACTGCCCCGTTCAGTCTGGTAGGGTAGGCTACACGTGCGCTCAACACAAGCGCTATGATTACGACTTTCAAATGGTCGACGTAATTTCAGCTGATTTGTACACACATAGAAGTACATCTCTCCACCGACACACATAGACGAAGGCCGTGTCAGTTAGAGAATCGTTTCCCATACCGAAATTGTCTCCAGAGGAGAGGCCGAAACGTCTGTTAGTAACAACAGAAGTGTACCACGGCCTAATAGCCCGGAGTTTAGTCAGTGACAACAGAAGTGTACCACGGCCTAATAGCCCGGAGTTTAGTCAGTGACAACAGAAGTGTACCACGGCCTAATAGCCCGTAGTTTAGTCGGATTGTTTCCAACACTGCTGACCCCGGCCGCGACAGCCGGTAGGTACAGGATTACGCCTGCATTATTTCATTTTCGTTTCGAGTTATATTGTGGCATACAAAATTTTCATCATCACCACTCCAAGGACTAGGCCTCAGACCTGCTCCGGAACCCATCTGCTCCTCGGTCTACCGACATCTCTCTTCCCTGTAGGGTTATAACCCAAGGCAGCCACCCAAGGTAGACGGATATCAGGCATGCGGTTCAAGTGTTCACATCATCTCCTTCTGCGGTCTTCAATCTTCTGGTGCAATGATAAAATGTTTAAATCGCGTCTAATATCCTCGTTCCTTCTCCGATCCAAGAGAGAACAACCTTGCGTCCCTCTTAGAAATTTCATTCGGCTGCGTGAATCCTCTGCACATCCCATTTACCAAAAGTCCGTGTCTGACTAGCATACAGGAATGTAGAGATAGCCACAGTTTTATAAAATTTCATTCGGGTATATTTCTGTATTTTATTTTTCAAATACCTACGAATGGTTCTAAAGTTTGTTAGCTTACTATCCCAATCAATATCAGTTCCACATGAGATATTACAATCCAGGTAATTAAAATGACTAAACTGATACAAAATCTGATTATTCACGACTATCTTAGTTCAGTCGTAATGACACAAACATTTTTTTGTGCCTCTTAATAATAATAATAATAGTAATTTATATTCCAGATTAAGCCGTTTAGACTCGGTGGCCTGTAGTCTAAAGTGTACAGTTTCCAGACCGTCGGTATTCCCGTCTTCCTCCCGATCCTGCTTACTGTGTGACCCGAATTGCGTATCCAAACAGGTTTTACCGTTACGTTTACCCACCGGTGACGACATCACGATGCGCAGAAAGTGAGAGGATGCCGAAAGTGAACGTCCGTAACCTGCGGCAGGCAGACTGCAGAGTAATTGCCACCTTCCCCCCCCCCCCCAGATATTGAAACATTTATTTTTATTATTTCTGTAGTTGTCGGATTACCTGTCTATCTTCCTTTTTGTCTCGCAAACCTATCATTTATCTCATCAAATCACTCTATCACTTGGTTACGGTATCACTAAAACCGTAGCCATATAGTGACTGTACCTTTAAAACCAAATAGATCTCAATCTTCTATTGTGGTGTATTCATTGTTCATAACCTAAAGATACCATACATATGATTTATAATAAAGTTTTAATTCCTCGCATTCTTAATTTCGATCTCTTTGTCTCTGCGATGTGAAGTCAGGGGTGGTAAGGGCTAAGAAAGAGCGTGAGTGTGTGACTGTGTACTTGTTTGCTGTAATGGTGTATCCATTAATTAGTCAATGTATATTGATTAGAATTATAATATTTATTTTATGGTCCTCATAAGGTAAACATTCTAATAAGAACTAAATTTTTCCTCCTATAGGAAGCTGCTATACTATATAGGCCAACTGGTCTTTGCAGGTTGTTTGACTGTAGTAAGAATAATGAATGATGTCAAATTACCGAATGAAACTACACAATGAAGTTTTCCAGTTAGATCATCATCACCACTCTAAGGACTAGGCCTTAGACCTCCTCCGGAACCCATCTCTTCCTCGGTCTACCGACATCTCTCTTCCCAGTAGGGTGATAACCCAAGGCAGCCACAGGTAGACGGGTATCAGGCAAGCGATTCAAGTCTTCATACCATCTCCTTCTGTGCTCTTAAATCTTCTGGTGCAATGATACAGTGTTTGAATCGCGTCTATTATCCTCGTTCCTTCTCCGATCCAAGATCAACAAACTTGCGTCCCTCTTAGAAAATTTCATTTCGCCTGCCTGAATCCTCTGCACGTCCCTTTTATCTACAGTCCACGTCTCACTAGCATACAGGAACGTGAGGACAGCCACAGTTTTATAAAATTTAATTCGGGTATAATTCCGTGTTTTATTTTTCAGGTACTTTTGAAGCGTTCCTTAGATGCGTCTACATTTTTTTAGCTTACTATCCCAATCGATATCAGTTCCATATGAGATGTTACAACCCAGGTAATTAAAATGACTAACCTGATCCAAAATCTGATTATTCACGACTATCTTAGTTCTTATAGGATATACCTGCTGTGAAATTCCATCGTTTTAGATTTTCTAGCAGAGATCTGTAGCCCACAGTCTTGTATGATGAACTATTGAACGTAAATATCCCCCGCTGTGACTTGTCTTCGGTTAGATGTTGAAGCATTTCAGACACGTGTCAAATTACAAGTATCTTGAAGTATGTTGCATGTTTTTTATTATAAAATTACTCCATGTTCCCATAAAAAAAAAAAAAAACTGAAAAGGGGTACCGTTCAGTCCTTCGCGGACCTGAGGGGGGGCTAAGCCCTTAACGCCGCCACTGCTGATAATATACAAAAATATTAAAATTGCACCGGGATCGAGCGACGGGACAGCCAGCGGTGGTGCTGAAGAGAGAGACAGCGAGCATAAACATGTCAAGGTTGTGGTGAGAGTAACTATGACGGGGAAGTAGAGGAGGGGGATCAGCAGCGGCAGCGGCAAGATAAGATTATCAAGTTGGGTGACGTGACGTTGCCCATACAATGTTAGTCGTCGTTGCTCATTGTTTGGAGCGCATCGGTGTGCGTGTGTTGTGCAACTGTTTAATAGTGTGTCCCGAATACGGTTTCAGTGCTACAGCTGACCGATCAGCTGTTGTCCACGTACAGGACATCACATTGCTGCTGTAAACGGATTTTACTAACATTATTTAACTTTATTACGTAATTACATATAAAGTACTGTAATACTTTTATTTAAGAAGCACATTGTTTTTGTTGAACGCACATATATTTTATTGGACGGGTTTTTGCAGGTTTATATAAAATTGCAGGGTTTTGTGTAAAATTAATAAATATACACACTTGGTTTTCTTTTACAGATACTTTTCATTTTCCTGACAATTGTTTCACCAGTTACAGTCTGTTTCTGAGGTTAGATTTCAAATGAAATTCGAATTCCGTAACTGGTGAGCAATTGTCAGGAAAATAAAAGCTATCTGTAGAAGAAAATCAACTGTATATTTAACAAATTTAAATATTATTAAACTTTGACTAATAATGTAAATAAGCAAACTAATAATATAAATAAATTTTCCTAATATTACTTTATTATATAATTACGTAAAACGTTAGTTTCATTTAAGAATCACACTGTTTTTGTTTAATGAGCAGGTATTATTTTTATTGGTTTTATATATTAAATTATGGGTTTTGTTTATCGTAAAAATTTGTTTTCATCGATGATCAGTTATTTTATACTCTGAATGTACAGATGCCATTAGAATACTTAATTTTTTATTTTGTGGATTAAGGAGGCAAGTTACGTTAAATAACAAGGTTACCATATTTCAAATGGTAGGTGGGGGGGGGGATCTTACCTACCGCCGGGGATGCAAAGTTTTAATGTCTTAATATTTTACCTTACGTTGGTTGTGGGTTAACTGGATTAGAGGAGATACATGATTCAAGTTGAGTTATGATAGAGAACCATTCTTAATGTGTATGTAAAATACTTTTCTGTGTTGTTAATCTCACGGTCTGATAATTTCAAAATACTAGCTACGCCTATTGGAAATAGTATTTTGTATTTAAACAGTCAAAATTAACTTTCTTTGATTTTATTGTTATAATTCCTTGTACAGTACAAGGGCGTATTTACGGGGGGGGGCGAGACCACTCCCCCGAAGGGTCGAAAAAGTTGACGAATTTTGTTAAACTCTTTAATTTTTATGCCGTTTTATTAGTATTTTTCAGCTCTGTACGATATAGTAGTAACTCGCTTCTAAATATAAAAGCAGGTTTCGTACACAGCATCTGCGTACACTGTGAAATATGAAGTCTATGAAAATCAGTTCAGTCAATAAGAATCTTGTAAACAACGCTTCAATAACGCGTTTTTATTGTATTATTATCGTTTACGATAATGGAACTGATTTCAGCCACTTTAAAGATAGTAATGTTGATTAGTCTCAACTTGCTATTTATTTTGTATGAAACCGACTCGACCGGACCCCCCCCCCCATATTCTAGATTCGCCACTGGTACAGTATCATTTGTATCAGCGGCGTTGTTGTTTCCGGCGCTTACTTTAGGTAAGTTTGATATCCCTTTGTTGTGTCATACTGTACTTAATCTTATATATTTTAAACAACTTTTAACTTGGAAAACGATATTTTGCTGTCAGCAATAATGACAGGCAATGTCAAGTAAATACGTAAAACGGTTTGACAAGTTTGACAGTGTGCTAAGTAACTTATTTGGAAACAAATGTTTCAAAACACTGTAAATAGAGAGGTGAACTGTACGTTTCAGATTTGACAATAAATTTTTTACCCCTTCGGCCTTGCCGTGTAATTCTTGTGTTCCTGTTTGAGACGCCTCAAAGTATTAATTGTCAGCCCCTCGAGCTGCAGAACTGGTTCACTATATTGATCGAAGTACATTTATTATTATATAAACTTCGATATTTAATAATTTTTCACTTTTGGAAAAAATTACAAAAGTCCCGATTACTCTACAGTTTCTTTAGTAATATTACAAGTGTAGATCATAAACACTAATGTCGGTATATTATGGAGAACCATACATGACCTCCATGTTCTAAGATTTATATTTAAATTCATTTACTGAAATGAAATTGAAATGAAATATTTCCATAAAAAACTACTTCTTTGTTGCCGATAACGTAGTACACATAAAAAATTATCCCTTCCCCCTTCAACTACCCTTTTCATTTATAGATATTTCATCTGCCTTTCTACAGTGGATTATTATGACCTTCATTTCAGGATACTTTATTTATCAAAATTAAGTACAGTACTTTACTCTTGTTAAAACATAAAACGTTGCAGGTAAACTACCCCTTCCCCTTAACCGATCTTCACCAGAATCAGTAGACCTTGAGTCCTCTACAACTCAGGCACATAGGGAAAAACGTATTTGATTCTGTTTGCATTTGCGGCAATTATCGTTCCCCATAGAAAAAATTCTACGCACACTTTTCGGAAAATGATTTTTCTTCGTGTTTTGAGGGTAGTACAATCTGAATCAGCCCTTACCTCGAACACGATTTTTCTCGCCAACACCATACTTTCATTTCCTTATGAAACACTGAAGTAAAATTCTAAACGTTCGGATTTAGTTTACAGTTCCTTTTAGTCTGACGCCCTGCTGCATTTTAACAGTTTTTTTCTTTTCAAATGTATGATATTTTTAGGGAGTGACGTCCAAAAATGTTGGACTATTAATAAATGATAACATTATATTCAGATTGTGGTTTAAATTAACTTTAATTTGATACCCCACATGTGCTATTGCGATTCTTTTCACAATTTTGCCCCCCCCAACATTTTTGCCTCCCACGATCCTATTTTTGGAGGGATGAATCTGAGAAACGGCAAGTTTCTGTAGGGTAAACGTATGGACACGCATGCCAAGTTTTATGAAAATCGGATAGGTTTTGGGGGGGGGCCAAAAGTAATCGTGAGACATACCCGAAATAGTCGGACAGACAAAAGGTCGAGTCAAAACTGAGAACTCGCTTCGCTCGTTCAACTACTAGTATTTCTTCGTTGGATCTCCACATATTTGACTTCATTGATAGAGTGTGGTAGTCTGTAATTATATAGTCTATAGGCTGTTCTATATTTATAATGTTTTAAGTTTTTTAGTACCTTCCTTAGGTAAGGTTTAGGTTTTAATAAGTTTATCATGTTTCAATGTCGTGAATCGTGACACTATGAAACTTCAAACTATGAAATCGTGGTACCAATCAAGCAACGTATATAACCCTATAAATCAAACGAAAAGCAAATCAGTTCAAACTAAAATATATAAATCAAACCTAAGTATCTTTCATTACACTCAGACAGGTAAAACACTAAACTGAAAGATATTTCAATGTAAAAACCAACTAAAGATGATAACACGGTAACACAAAAATTACTCAGCGTTGTTCGTCATAAAGATAATAATTACCAACGTTTGCGAGTGCAATACTTTCAGTTTAAAAGTTTGAATTTGTAGTCAACATTCAGGAAGACTGCGCGCGCGCGTGTGTATGTCTACAGATAAGTTATCTTTCAGAAGGTAATCAATTTCCTTTACAGTATCAGCGGTTAATAAGTAAATGACTAAACCAATTATCACTATCGATAGTAGAATAAATTATTTAATAATAATAATAGACCTACTTTATCGATAACGTTCTACTGTAAAAATAACATGTGTTCAGTCATTGTGTTTGAAGTTGTAGGCGCGCGTGTGCGCAAGTAGTCTATATACGCGGTTTGACAAAAACGTTTGTGCAATTTTGCAATTTGACGGTGTGACAGGTCGGATATTTTTCTAGACACTAAAACGGTGTGACAATACACATTCAGCCCTGGCGAATACGGTTGTTGCAGCCGTCATTACAGACGCAAACATTATCGTGGAATTCATGTAAACTGACTTTCCGTATGCCTCGTTGTTTCCGAGAATAAGCTTCATGCAAATAACATAAATTGAACAAATATTCATTGACGTTGAACGAAAGTTGAATGAAGCGTGTGAAAAGAAAGTAATATTGCGAAATAACGATTGATTTTTCTCTCAGCAAATACTGCGACCGAAAAGGCGGAATCAGTAGGGTAAAGTGTGGCACAGTGACGCATGTGAGTTCCCAAAGTTTTACTAACATGTATTCTGTCCAAGTTCTGTGATTCACAGTAACAAAGACAATTCTAATAATAATTAAGATGTAATTCGAGGATGTTTTCAAGTTCCAACCTTGTCTTCTTTTGTCCGGTCGTTAGCTGTAACTCTCTTTGCTGCAGCTGCGACCTCATGGTTCCTTCCCCTACCTAAAAACCATCAGCACCACGCAACCTCCACCACCGATTAGGGTCAAACGTCAAAACGTCGGCGATTCTTGATGATCCGCCATAAAGAAGTCCTCGACTGTAACTTCTTGTCCCCAGCCCCAGAGTTAACCATCGAAAGCTGTCCTTTCTTCCTACCTCGCACACTGACTGCGCTGCTTCCTGTTGTTACCCCTGTCACCGGCATGGAGGCTCTCTGCCTCGCGGATAGCGACCGAGGCCTCAAGTCGTCTGCAGCTGGGTTTGAGGCAGGCGACATCGGTACCAGCGGGAGTGCCATACACTAAAGTCTTCTACCCCCAGCCATGTAAAGGGAATGATCGTGTTGGCGGTTGTCCAGTCCAGTACAACACTATGTCTATCATCTGGCAACCATTGGGCTCGACCGACCTAGATGCTGCAATCTTGCCACGGGCTGCAAAGTCACCCCGCTACAACAACACAACACAACGTGTAATAATCGTTTCAGTTATCGTTAGGCATTGCTAACGACGTGCATGGATGGAATTGCAAACGTCACGAATTCTTCTACCCCCCAGCCATGTAGAGGGAATGATCGTGTTGGCGGTTGTCCAGTCCAGTACAGCACTATGTCTATCATCTGGCAACCATTGGGCTCGACCGACCTAGATGCTGCAATCTTGCCACGAGCTGCAAAGTCACCCCGCTACAACAACACAACACAACGTGTAATAATCGTTTCAGTTATCGTTAGGCATTGTTAACGACGTGCATGGATGGAATTGCAAACGTCACGAATGCTTTCCTTTCGCATTTGGTGAATTCCCTTTCCGTTACTGCTCTCAACACATTGCACGTTATGTAGGTTTTATGTCTATAGCATTTCTTACACTTTTGTTTAATTCCGTCCACAGTAACACAGTTTTGTTCCGTCCGTACCTACGCACTATCGTCAAACTCGAAAATTTGTTTTAATTTAATTTATTATTAATCGCTTTTAGTGTCGTGTGTTTCGTAAGAATCTGACCAAGTAACGGGATGTCGTGTTTCCCTCCCAATCTGTATACGTTTTGATGATTGTACGTAAAAATAATGTGTGGCACTAAGGTACCTTTCTTTATTTTCTGCCTTTCAGGATTAGGGTATAAGAATCTCCCGATTCCACAGAATGTCCATCGTTCCCTCCGTTTCCCGGTTCCTGTTCCTACCAACGGAACGGACCGTACTTCGGACAACGGGAATGAGTCCTCCTACTTCGGGATTTATAAGCAAAACTTCCTCTTGGCAACCTTCCAGTTGGGCGTCCATCTGTGTTACCCACTAAAGATTCTTGTCCATGTAACTGCTTGAAACCTATTGATTTTATTTCGTTCATCACGATCCCTCATATAACTGATACCGCGACCCAGATGTACCGAAAATATGAGACCAGCTAGAGCGTCATATTATTTATCACCGATTTTCTCTTGACGGGATCATTTCCGTCAAGTTGTGGGTTATGCGAAAGGTTGATAACACTTTCACGGAAAATTTATGTCTTTCGTAAGTTTCACAGGAAAAACCGGATTGTCTTTCCTGGTCCACGCAAGGAAATGTATATTTTAAGTTTTACAATTCAAAATAACAAAGATAAGTTTTAGTGGAAAATTATATGAGTTATAGCAGTTGTTCGATATGATACCCATACCGCTGCAGGCTCTGCTAACATCCTTGTAGAATTGAATTACAGCGATCGTGAATAATTTCTTTCGGTATTTGAGTGGCTGGCTTTTCAAGTCACTAGGAGATCTCGAATGAAGACAACATCTTCAGTAGAAATTAATAATCATATGTGTACGGTGCGATCAGCTGATTCGTGACCTCCAAACGTCCATGTACCTTTTTGGGGAATTTATGTTTGAAGACGTCATACAAATCTCAACATGATGAAAACCTAGTCGTGGGAAGGTTTTAGAACTGTGTGTGTGTGTGTGTGTGTGTGTGTGTGTGTGTGTGTGTGTGTGTGTGTGTGTGTGTGTGTGTGTGTGTGTGTGTGTGTGTGTGTGTGTGTGTGTGTGTGTGTGTGTGTGTGTGTGTGTGTGTGTGTGTGTGTGTGTGTGTGTTGAAAGTTAATGAGGATTCTGAACAGTTTAAACTCTCATAACTTTCAGTGAAAACGACTTAAATAGTTTCAGTGAACCATTCGTTTTAATTTAAATTATTCATTAACTGACTTTCATCAGTTTAAACCAACGTAAATCTAAATCACCAATTAAATTTGATCGTTTCTGCGTTTATTTATTTACTTATTATTTTTGTGTGTGTAATGAACGTAAATTCGATAGTAGAAGACGGCACAATCTTGGACATTCTACATATCTTGTTAATTGAATCCTTGCTTATACAACTATAAGATTACATGTGTAAGTTAACGTAGGCTGTTGCTTACTGTAAATCACATTTTCAAAAGTGACATTCTAAGGAATACGTGGTTTGATGAGAAACTTCGTGCAATTTGTGTTTATTGAAAAAAATTATGCCTTCATTTATGTATGTTTACTTTAGGCCCCTTCAAAGTTTAGACCCCTTCAAAGTTATCTCAGTAGGTTATAACATGATTATGCCCACCTCTGCTTCAGTCTCCAAAACATTTCTCGAAAGCACTTTTTGGTGTAGCCTTGAGATCACTTAGCAATTTTTATTTCATATTTTAAGCGGTCATTAAACGTTGCCCTTCATTATTGGGTAGAGGAAAGATCGCACTGGGACATCTTCAGAAGTACAGGCCAACGTTAGCCCTGACTCCAACACCAGCCCTCTCCAACTTCTTCGTCATCTCAGCGTAACCTCTCACGTACTTTCTTCTGACATCTTCCAGAACGTCATCCAACTAGCTTATCCTAGGTCGGACCATCCTCTTTCTGCTCTGTGCTCTCAGGATTATATTAGGCATAGGCTGATCATCCATCCGTTCTAGATGACCTAGCCATTGTGTTCGTTAAGCTTTTACAGATCTTTACAATGTGCCCATGCTTCAGTAGCTCATGTACGTCCTGGTTATTTCGTATTCTCCATTCGTCATCTTCTTTAACTGGGCCTTAAACATGTCACACAATATTTCTTTCATACCTTTCTGATAATTTAAAAGTTATCTAAGATCGATATTTATCTTTATTGAAATTTTTGACGCGCTGTTTTCGAAGCAAACATTTTGTGTTCAGAACAGCTACATGATTGGTGTGTCACATGGTTGTGTATCAACGTCGCCCCAGTTCCTGCACTGCCTTCCCTGCTCCCCGCTACGATCTGCGCTAACCATTTCATGTCTTACTATGTCATCTGTATATTGATTTTATATTTACTGCGTGTAGTAGGAACCCGTATCAAACAATAGTGCAGGAAACAAAGTATGTAATTGCACAGTCTGGAGTGCATGAGTGGACGTCAGTGGCGTGGGTACATATAACACCTGTTGCCGGTTGTGATAGGCCTAAAACTTAACATAAATATTAATTCGAGTTTTGTATTGTAACAAGTGTTCTTTTTAGAGCATTTTATGTCATTCGCTGGGTGAAGAAGAGGGTCCCGGTTCAACCGGATCTGACTCTCATTATACTTACATTTTGACAAAGTGTGGAACGAAGGATTGATTTACAAGTTAAATAAAATATTACCTAGACAATATGTAGAAATCCTTACCTCGTACATATCTAATAGATTGTTTAGAGTTAAACAAGAAGAAGCATATTCAGATCTAAAAGACGTGCAGGCAGGAGTACCACAGGGCAGAGTTTTTGGGCCTGGCTTATATGTACTATTTACCAGTGACATACCAAACTTAGAACAAGCAAAATTGGCTACTTTTGCTGATGATACAGCCTTGCTTACAACAGGACAAGATGAGGTTATTTCAACCCGATTATTGCAGAAAGCTAGCAATACTATAATATGAATGGACCAAAAAATGGA
This sequence comes from Magicicada septendecula, assembly GCA_034769895.1. NCBI lineage: Eukaryota > Metazoa > Arthropoda > Insecta > Hemiptera > Cicadidae > Magicicada > Magicicada septendecula. The sequence continues at coordinate 907,769,879 of CM068368.1, read as the reverse complement.
AAATTAAACTTAACGAAGCCAAGTCGGCACACATTAATTTCACCAATAAAAGACTGAATAATCTTCCATCATTGGTCATAAATGGAACGGTAGCTCCTTATAAAAACAAAGCCAAATACCTGGGTATGACATTGTATACCAAACTGAGATGGAAAGAGCACGTAAAATAGAAAAAAGAGGAACATTAACGTAAAATTCCGACGATATAAATGGCTCATAGGAAAACATTCTAACCTGTCTTTATACAGTAAAACTCTGATCTGTAATAATCAGATAATTAAACCCACCTGGCTGTATGGAATTCAACTCTGGGGGTGCGCGAAAGATAGTAACATCAGGATAATACGAACATTCCAAAACAAAGTTTTGCGGACCATGGTGAATGCACCACGGTATGTTAGAAACGCCGATATCCACAGAGATCTAGGTATCCAACAATTAAAGAAGAGATTGAAAGGTTTGCGAAGAAGCATGAAGAAAGGCTTCACCTCCACGAAAATGCAGAAGTTCTTCAGCTGCTGGACAAACAACACGTGTTCCGAAGACTGAAGAGAACAAAGCCATTTGAACTTGTGTAGTGTTCTGTGTTATAAAAGCAGAGCATTGTACGCGGGTGAGATGTGTTTAGTTAAGAACACCAGAACTAACTAAATGATGTCATTGGACTTAATTTGGCTGATATGTATTTAGTATTAAGAGATATTAGAGGTAAGTTGATGGTTGGTCTTACAGACCAGTTTTAACATGTTAAATTCAATTTAAAAAAAAAATATACTTACACAGAATAAATCAGAACACAAATAATCGAATTGTAAATAATAAAGACAAACAGAGAAACACATGACTAAACGAACAAAACACAAATACGTAGGTAGTAACTGCTGCACGTCAGTTCCGAAAACGAACATAGCTGCTAACTGAGCGTTTTGCCGGTTTATACAGCGGCAACACACTCATTGACAAGTATGGACAGCGCACCACACGCAATTGCACGAGTTCTATTTTCTTTTTCTTGAAGACATGGTGTTTAAAAATGTAATTCAGTAGTCTAATTTGTACGAGTAATGTAATGTAACAGTAATTGCTCGAAAACAGTACTACACGAACATAACACATCTGACAAAAGACCAACCGCAAATATTTTTAAGAAGTACTATGCTACCAGCTGGCGCGTCGATGGGTGGATGAATGTATCCCCCCGCCCCTCCGCAGTTTGTACAGTGACAACTACTACGAGGTCAATGACCGTACACAGTAAAACATTACCGATGTCCGAGCCGGCAACACAAGACGGTGCAAGTGCCCAGCAGTTCGAAAGCATTGCTACGCTTTTCTTCAAGTTTCCCTACTAATATTGTTCGGATTTTAAATTATTCCGTAACTAAACTGTTTATTCTGTGATATAATCAATTTTATTTTCTTTCATGTCGTGTACTATTGCCGCTGGTACTGATGAGTAGTGATAAACAATGCTTTGGAAAGTCCCCATGTCGTGGAAGCTTGTGGTAGCGGAGAAATCTTGGGAGTATTGTGGCAACACGTGATCATTTGCAAATACAAACGGTAATTGTTTATATTCCCTGTCGTCCTGTCTGGCAGTTTTTATAACACATGAGATAGCGTCTAGTGCCAAATGAATTAATAAATAATAATTTCTTGGATCTCACGTTGGTGCCAGACATTGCGCGCTTGTTGTGTTTATTGGTCATTACTGTAACCAATGAATGTATTCATTAGTCTGATACAACTTCAGTGTTGTTCATCGTTATTCACTATTCTTTGTGCTTCTGTTGTTCTCGACTTTTATAAAGCCTCCATTATTAATCTGTTGTTTATCAGTCATTTCAGTCTGTTGTCGTAACATGTGGCAGTCTGTACATTTTTGCACAAGGAAAATTTCTCAGCTTTCTTTACATTCGTTAATCAGTAGAGGTGTGCTAAACTAGTATTTGAAAATAACAGGTACGAACGAAACCGTTCCAAAAAATAACACGTACAAATGCCTGTTATTATATACCCATACACCTGTATTATGTAATTGTTACAAGAAATAAATTGAAACTAAAAGTAGGCCTATGAACAGTGTTAGTTTACACTGTGACTTTTTATTAAGCTGTTACTGGTTAAAAGAAAATAAGAAACAAGAGAATTTATAGGCGTATTCCCTTTGGAAATACTGTATTAATTTAAGTTTTCATTAGGAGTAAACTAACTGACATAGATTTAGTATTAAATTGTTGATTCCATTTTGGTTAGGCAAATCAGTTGCGAAACTCAGGCAATGAAATTTAGAGTGCACGTAATTGTCAAATAAGACTCAACAACGAATGCGGCATGTGGTCACAGTCAGACGCCAGCAGAATTATGTGCTGTAGAGCCCGCCCAGAAGAGAATGCACTAAAACACACACACACACAGATTATCCCCAGTTCTTAATCAAATTTTACTTAACGCCGATATGCTGTTTATTCTATTCTATCGTCATCATCATCTTCGGCAAGGATTAAACCAAAAATGGTTTGTTCCGGTCCCAAGCAGAAAGACTAGAGCTGGTCACTCCAATGCTTCCTCGGACGTCCCACACCTCTCCGTCCTTTCGGTTTATAATTCAGTAGTTGTTTGGGGATGCGCCAGTCATCCATTCGGTTCAACCAGTTTAGCCGATGTTAAAAAAATTATTTTTTTAGATTGATCCCAATCAAAAATATTGGTGTGGGAAGTAAAAATGTGAAGTGATCAACATTGGAAAAAAAAAGCTCATGTAGGGTATGAAATTAGAAAATTTCAAAACACTTGTGCGTCAGGGGCCAAAAGTGGGTGAAAATTTTGCATAAAATCGCAGAAATTCGTGTGGGGCGTCAAATTAAAGATAATTTTGACTAACTTCTGAATGTAGTGTTAAAGTTTGGGAATTACAAAATTTTGTGACCGCATGACTCGGAAGAGAGATAAAATATTTGACAGGATTTTTGAAAACCCAGCTGGGTGTCAGACTAAAAGGAACTGTGAGGAACCCAAAATCCCAGTGTTTAGATTTTTAGTGTTTACTGTACGATTGTCTGCTCAACAATTGTTTTAGTACTAAATAAATTGGCGAGTAATCGGGATTTTTGTCATTTTTCCAATAACTGAAAAATTATCTGATATCAAAAGTTATGTATTAATAAATGTACTTGGTTCAAAATTGTGAGTGAGTTCTGCAGCAAATGAAGAGTCGGAGAATATAGATAAGGATGGAAGGACAGTGTATTAAGAGTGGAAGACAAACGCATGCCAAAACAAATACTATTTGTAGACCCTGAGAAAGAAGAGATATTGGCAGACCGGAAAGAATTGTCACATCAATCGGTCGCAACGGACCAGTTAAAACAAAACATTGTTTTCAAAACTGAATCATCCATGTCTAAATGACAGTTTTTCAGTTGAACATGAAGGAAATGTACAGAAACTGTTAAAAAGATCATCATCTTCACAACTCGGCATAGGCAAAGCCCTGCCAGTTCCGCCTTCAATGATCCTCCAGGCATCTCTTCCTGGGTCTACCCACACACCTGTGTCCTATACGTTTGTATTTTCAGACTTGTTTGGCCAGTCTTAAATCTGACATTCTTTCTAAGTGTTCTTTCCACCGTTGTTTGTAATCTTTTAATTTTTCATTCTAGTTAAAACTCTTCTTTTATGGCCTCATTCTTTATACGGTCAAGTTTAGAACACTTTTTAACTCATCTTGAGAACACTATTTCTGAGGTCTGTATTTTACTGTCTTGTTTCTTGGTTGTTGTCCATAATTCACACCCGTAGGACAATACAGGGACTGCCATAACTTTGTAGAACTTTAATTTTGTATCTCGACCTACCTTGTTTCTGAAAATACGGTTGATTGTCCACCCATCTTAGGCTTGTGTGGAATGATGAAATTTACTCACAACTTACAAAGAACACAGCCGGACGGAGATTATGGTATTAAAAAGATACAAATTTAAAATAACCAGTACAGTGATCTTTAAAATATGAGGAAACAGGAGATACATATGCGATATCATAAAGGTACTATATAAATAAACAGTAGATATAAACTGCGCATGCGTGAACGTGAAGTATTCATAGCAAAAAAATGTACTGGATCGGGTTCTTTGAATAAAAAACGGAAGCGCGTGATAAAATATTTACACCTGAATAAATAACTGTGTATGTAGTGCATCGTCCCCGCGGCGCTGCGCGTGGCAGCTCTGCCTTGCACAATATATCAAGTTGGCCGTGTGAAATACGAGGACGCTTCAATTTTTCAAACGTACGTGTTTTGCGGTATAAACGTGACGCGTATCGAATTAAATGGCGTTTTAAACGCGAGCGGTGTCGGTTGTGAAAATAATTAACGCTTAGCAATAAATTGTGCGTTTAATTTTATTATTGTTTAATTTTTTGGGTTATCTCCAAGTATAGTAGCGTTTCATGTGTATAGTAGACTGGCTTCAATCGATTTATGAGACCGAAAGTCTGTAATAGTAACGAACACTGTGGTACCCAAAATACACAAGAATTAAAGTAAATCAGAGACAAAACAAATGTTCACAACTTGATAAAACTCAGTTGAACAGCCGTGTATGAGTTTATTGAATTCCGTCCTAAGTGTACAATCCAGTATGGGTTTTGGTATCCATTACAGTGTTCTTCAATTTTACTCTCTCCCTTACTAATCTTCCAATTTCTCATTTCCATCACTCGCAAGTCGTTTTCTTATTATATACCAGAGGCGTATTTACGAGGGGGGGGGCAAACGGAACCGGAACCCCTCCAGAGGTTCGAAAAACTTGACAAATTTTGTTAACCTTTTATTTTTTTTGCTGTTTTATTTTATTTTTTCCGGCTGTATACACTATTATAGTAGTATTTCTATTTTATATTTATATATTTATACAAACAAGTTTATTACACAGCATTAGGGTATACGTTTAAATATGAAATGTAAGTAAAATAGATTCAGTCAATAAGTATCTTGTAAACAATGTTTCAATAACGCGTATTGTTGTTGTGTTATTACCGTTTACTTTAAAGGGACCGATTTCAGAATGTTATCACGCGTTTTTCAGGCACTTTGAAATAGTAATGTTGATTAGTCTTAACTTGGTTTTCTTTTGTGTGAAGGCGGCCCGATCCCGGACCCCCCTCAAAGTCAATTTCTAGATACACCACTATTATATACAGGTAGTTCTAAATTACATGACACAACGTAGAGTCTTTTTTCGGTTAGTGGTTAATTTTGTATCAACGTGTAATTTTTATTATGATTCTCAAAAGGGTTTTTGTGTAGTTCAAAATTATGTATAACGTTTTGTTCTGTATTAGGTGTGTGTTGCTTTTAATAAAAGACTTTCTCAAGGTTGTACCTACTTGTTTTTTGTTGACATCGATTTTCTCAGAATTAGGTTACCTGTAAATTTTGTTCGAAAGGGTACTTTGTTTATTGGAGATCTAACAAAAAAGGCATTGCTTGCTGGACGTAATAATTATGCATTGAGAGTCGTATTTTTTGCGTTTCACAGACTTTTTTAAATTAGTGGAGATAAAGTTGTTAGGCTACGCCTATTTTATTTAATATTTCAAGTGAATTTAAATTTTATTTTATTTCTCTGTATGTTCGATTTAAAGACACGACTCGATTGTAACCCTCTCTAAAATTTTGCAGTAAAATTTAGCAAAAAACGGGGTCATATTTTCCAGTAAATACAGTAAATATATCTTTTTTTTCGAGTATATCTTCTTGTAAGCCCTACTGCACCCAACGTAGAGCGTAGGACTTCCTCATGCTTCACCAGTTTTCTCTATCCTGTGTAGCGTCCGTCTATCTGAAATCCTCCATTCTTCCAATACCGTCATGGCAGCGCAGAATCGATCTTCCTCAAACTCTTACATCCCCCCCCCCCTACATGGTATCATGTGAACGTATCAATGTGGCCAGCGTGTTCCCATTTTAACCGTTTATAGCTGCGCTAACCTTTGATCGTTGTCCAATCCGATTATCCGTTGTTTGTCTCCTCGATCTTGTCATTACTCTCTCTACATTGTGTTGTTTGATTCTTGCCAACGTTATAACGGGAATATGACGCCCCGAGCAAACGTTTTCGGTACTAAGTCGCTGTGCGACTATACACATACACATTCACTGTACGTGAAAACACTACATTGTAAATGAACCTTTCAATATACTGCGAGAATATTTAACAACAATAATTTAAGTAAGTAAAGTAAAGTAAATGCTTATATAGAAATAATATTATAAGAAATAAAGTTAAGTATTCAGTGTTTTCTTCTTCTTCTCCTCCTCCTCCTCTTCCATTATTCACATGAGTAACTCATCTCTGCTGGTGTTATGCTATTTACGTGATTGTCAAGGATAGTCAAACTTTCTGCTTCGTACATTATTGATGGCAGGTATACAGATTTAAATATCTGTAGTTTTGCTTTCTTACCTACTTACCTTTTCCTATAGACTAATTATCTTTTTTATTCTATAACATACCAGCTGTTACCCGCGGCTTAGCACGCGAATATTTGACTTAGTACGTGTCACCTACGTTATAACATCGGGAACCAGTGCATACTTACCTCTGATCAATTGTTCGGGCTGCCATACTCGTAATCAACTTTTAATTACTAGATAAACCAGCTGTAGTTATAGCTAAAGGAACTTTTACATGGGGGTCTGATGATTTATTCACTCACTGTTTTAGTGTAAAGTAACGACATCTCTTTATTAAATCATTACTACAACAGCTCTACATAAATATTCCCATATAAGGTTTTCTGAATAAAAGATTACAATTTATAACAGATTTTGGTAAAAAACTGGGGCCAAAACATATGGATTTATCAGTGCTAGCGTTATCCACGGATCTGGGACCTTAAACTTGTTTATGAATTAAGCTCGCTTATTTATATTCTATAATACTATTTGGGGGGCCATTTGAAGAATGGACTTAATCTAAAAATTTGTATCAGTGAAGCTATACATCTACATCACCATTATTCGGTACTACAAATATTTTTAAATTCTAAAACATACTACATCTTATTAAGTCTATATCATTAAAGTCTTTCTATTTTTTTTTTATTTCAACTGTCTTTAATAATTCATTGCTTACAATTTTAATTAATCACGGAGAACAAGTCTCCGTGTCACCTGCCATATCCATCAGTTTACTCGTAGTCAGGGTCCTTGGTCCTTATGGTGTTCGTCAGCGGTTGATCTTAAGTGGAGTTAACTTTCCTGTTGAAGTTCCTGAAGTGGTTAGTTCATGATGAAGTAGCGTGGAGGTTCTCAGAATTCTCGTAGTTAAACATCGTTAGTAGTATAAGTGCCGTAAATGTTCTTGTTTGTTGCAGAATCGCACGTCACATTATTGTTTATAAAAGTTCTCACTTTTGGTAGCTCGTACCATATTATTTAAAATAACATAGACATCTTACAAAATTAAATAAAGGAGATGTCATCCCTTACACAGTTATTTATGCATTTCAGTTTTTAACATTTAGACTACTACCACACTAATTTGGCAATACTTTTGCTACACATTGTTGTAACTGTCTTCTAAATACAAATATTTTGTCTTTTTCTGAGACATGGTTCAAGCGCGTGTTTTCTACGCGAGCGCTTCATCTCGACTCTCTTACTATGTAGGAAGGGTCAGTAAATCGCGCGGAGTTTACGCGTCGCAACAAAATAGTTCCACATTTATCCTCTATTTAAGGGGTTAAAGTTTGACCTTTTAATTATCCAAAGATATTCTTAATTACAGACTTCATTATAGTTCACTACTGTGGTCTTGTTTATTTATTTATTTAATATTAATTTTCAAGGATTATTAGTTTGTTTAGGGGTCGGTATTCAAGTTAATTCCGGTTAGCGCATGTCTATGCAGGGTTAATTAACAAGGGTCTCCCTATCTGTACACTCGCATTCCTATTATTTTATTATTAAAACTCTTTATTAAATATTATTATGATTTATGATAGCGATAAAATTTAGTTTAGATGTGCGATTTATTAAAATTTAAAATTTTTCAGCTTTTACATTACCTATTTATTAATTATTTTATTTTTAATTAATGAAATCGTCACAATTTTTATTGTCAATGTCTATATGGCGTTCTGTCAGCTCTTGTAACAATTTTGTACTCATTAGTCAAATTCTCTCCAAAGCTGTTTTCAATACTTCTACTATTTTAACTTGTACTAAATTATTATGTTGGTGCAACAGCCTTTGGAGATTTCAATGTACCCGTTTATAAAGCCTTTGGAGATACTATTTATAAACTACCTCTAAATCAAACACGCTAAATTCTCTATTTTAAGTGTTACTGTGTTAGAAGCATTGTATAACACATTAAACGTTATGTTTTCCTCAACCATAACTTTTATTTATTTCAGCAGTAAACTAAAAATCAAAAACCGTTGTCACCTAACCTAACCGCACAAATGAAAGCAACACGTATTTTCGCTTTGCAGTAAGTAATAGGACAATTCACAATTAGTGCACTTCTTCTTTTCCACATCGTAATATATCGATACAATCGCATATTATATGAAACATCGACAATGTACTGCAGGAATGGATAAATGTACAGTTCCGATACAGCTAAATAGCTTTTGTTTATTTATTTGTTACTATGGTAATTAATTCTGGCCTCCATGGTGTTGTTGACATCTTTAGCAGTAGTATTTAATATATTTCATTACTTATTCATTGCATCATCAGAAATACGTATAAACATAAATTTTATAATCGTTTAAGACAATTATAAAATATATAGACGTACACAAAATTAAAAAATATATCGATACAATCGCATATTAAAAACGTCAAAAATGTACTGCAGGGACGGATAAATTTACAGTTCCGATCCCGCTAAATATCATTGTTTATTTACTTGTTACTATAGTAATTAATTCTGGTCTCCATGATGTTGCTGACATCTTTATACGCGTCAACAAAAAGGCATAATTAAAAGGGCCTAAATCGTGCGAACGGGGCAAAATATCAAATTCCAAGTTAGACAGTATTTTGCGCATTGTGTCAAAGGTTACCTGTGCAAAATTTGATGGCAATCGGTGTAACGGTGTGGATTTGTATTCAGTACACATAAAACCTCAGACTTTAAGTTTTATATACATTGATAGAGTTTGCCTCCTCTCACACTGTTTGATATTTCCTTATATATTCTCTCATCCCTACTAAAAATGACACTCATATATTGACATTTCTTGACTTGAACGAACTGTTCACTATCACAGGTCATTCTGTGGGACTGTCTTCGTTTCCTTCCAACATGCATAGAAGGAAACGATAAATAATTCCTCATTATAAGGTACCAGCCTATAGATTGGTTGGACAATCAACCAATCTATGGGACAATTACTCTTGGTATTCAGTTCCAAGCCTTTTCTTCCCAATTCCTCTTTCCATTCTACCAGGCCGTTTTGCAGTTTATCCCTTGCTAAATGTCATGTACTTAAAGCAATGCCTGGTCCAAAATCGGTCTTAATCTTTCTTTGACCATCGCTTCTCCTCCATCCTCATTACGTGACCATACCATAGCAACTGTCTGGATTCTATTCTTTCTGCTGTTGTAAATACGCGCAATTCCTTCTCATGTCTTCGTTTCTGACATGTTGCATTCAAGAAATATTACACGCTCTTCTTGAGAAATCCATTTCCACAGTTTCTATCATCTTTTTCTCTTTATCTGAAAGTTGCCAGCATTCGCAGCCAGAAGTTAAAATAGGCTCCACAATAGTTGTGTAGATTGTCAGTTTAGTTTGAAGTTTCATTTTGTTCGACCAAAGTAATGAGTTTAGCAAACGAATAGCCTTTTTTCCCTGTTGTATCCTATTTCTGATGTCATTTTTTGTTGTTCCATCTTCTGAAATAATGCTTCCCAAATATTTGAATTCGTTACACTTTCCGATTCTGTGGATTATAAGAATTCCCGTGTTACCGGAATCATAAGACAATTAGGGTACAGCAGTTTTGTTAAGCGTGTAGGTATGTTTCGGTGTGTGTATGAGATCCGGTTGCACAGTGACAACGGCCTCCATTATGTTAATGGCGGTTAATTGGCCGTTTACTAGTCTGGGTCTCGTAATTACTGTACACTGCAGTGCACCGCCGTGTTGTCTTGGACCGGAACAGTCAGCAGCACTTGCACTTTCAAGGCGCGGTGAAAGTTGTAGAAATCTGTGTGGCAGTGGGAAACTGCCCGGCCATTGTTACCGCCGTACTTAAATTCGACGACGAGGAAGTGAGTGTTCGGCCTTTGGTTGTGGCGCTAATTGGCCAGAACAGTGGCACGTTTCCTACTTGAACCCGCGACGTTTCTCACGTATCACACCATTGTTCAACGTGCAGACACAGCATTGTACGTCTGTTGTAGATTACGTTCGTGTATCTGGTGCAAACTGGCTATTAACAAATTTACTGTTTGTACACACAATATACGTATTATTGACAGTTATATACAAGTTTTGGTGCAAACTCTCTTTTCAATTTCCCATCCGATTTCCGAGACTCGTATGAGTTCTGTAAGCCTACATATATTTTTACTTAAACAGATTAGTGGCATGGTGTAAAAACGCCAACCTGGAGGACCAGGAACTTTGATTTCGGGCTGCTCTTCCCCTAGAAGGTTGCTTTCACCTCAGCTGACGAGCTCTTTCTGTCCGATCGCAGTAGACTAAATAACTTAACCGATGTATGCACCCGTTGGCCTACTGTAGGCTCCTCTGCCTCCACACTAGATGCACATCCTGCTGTCGATGTGCACCATCCTGCCACGCCAGCTTGGCCATACCCCCAGGCTGCCCTGACAGAACTCCCATCTCTCGTTTGCTTACCGATCCACTCCGCCAAAGGGAGTGGATTGCTCGGCGTAACAGGGCCCACCAACGTGTAGGTGAGAGTGGAGTTGGGGTGGAGAGGCTAGTGCAATCCGTGGAGTTGCCAGATATCCGTCTACCTGTGGCTGCCTTGAGTTATCACCCTACTGGGAAGAGAGATGTTGGTAGACCGAGGAGGAGGTGGGTTTCGGAACAGGTCTAAGGCCTAGTCCTTGGAATGGTGATGATGATGATGATGATGATGACTCACTATTCAAGTAGGTGAGGAAGTCATGAAGACAAAGCTGGTAGCAAAATAGCTCGGTGTCGGGGTTGGTGGTGCCCAGATTTTTCGTAGCAAATTAGCAAGGCCGCGATGTTGAAGACAACCCAGAGGGTTGCCAGTGCTAGCGGGCCCAGGATCCAGTAAGCGTGGGATCTTGATGACCGATGTCCAGTCGGTTCTCTTTATGGGGGTGGAGATGTGAGCGGATGTCTTGAGATATACCGTAAGCGGCTCGGCCAGCTGCCGACTTGCCTCCGCGCAGCGAACTGTTTCTGAGCCGGCTCCGTCCTGGTAATCGCAGCGCCGTGATGATTACCGTCGTGAAAAAGTTACAGTATATCATCGTCGGCTTAGGCTAGTAGCCTGTTCCAGTCTCAATGGAAGTCATCCATCCATCGCTTAAGGGGTCTTCCCACACTTCTCTTCCCCTTTGGATGATAGTCAAGGTAACTTCTTGAAAATCTAGTTGGATCCATTCTCTCTACGTGTAACCGCCACTCCGTTTTGTACCGGGAGATTTTCTCAGTTAAAATTTCAGCTATGCCTAGCTCCATTCTAATATGACCATCTCTCCTGGTACAATCCTTTACAGCCCTCAAGAACCTCATTTTCGCTCCTTGTATTCAAGATATATCTTTGGTCTTTCTAATCCAAGTCTCACTACCATACAGTAGTTGAGCTATTGCCATTACATTATAATATTTCAATTGCGTCTCTTTTCTTGTTTCCTTCCTTAACTGTTTAATGATACAGCCATAAAGCAGCTGGAAGAGACTAATTTTGCTTTCAACCTCCTTATCATCTAGGTATGAAATGTGGCACCTGTTCTATTGGCGAGTCCTGTATGACAATCTTTGTCTAATATGATTTGCCCCAGAGTAAGCCATGAGTTTTGTTTTGGGTAAGGAAATGATTTGTTTGTAACCTCCCAGAATGTCAGTAAAATAAAACAATGACCTTTGGAGGTCATTTTCATTCTCTTGGATGATCACAAGATCGTCTGCGTACATTAAAATATTTAAATAAAATCCTTTCCCCAAGTGTAACCCTTTGGGGACGTCCAATTTCCATTTCCTTATGGCATCATCTATATAGATATTAAATAAAACAGGAGGAAGACAGCAACCCTGCCGAAGGCCTTGGGTTATTCCAATGGGCTCTGACAATCTTGTAGTTTTTATATATGTATATTTTATATATGAGCTCTGACAAATTACAATATATATGTGTATGTATGTACACTATATATTCCAAAATAACTGAAATATAATTATATATTGAAAGCTATTTTTGATCGTGTGCTATCGTAGATGTAATGTAGGCCTAGTTCTTGCTGGATCTTCCATTGTGACAGTATGAACACTGGAACTCGTGTGCAGCCTACAACGCATAGTTGCTAACTGTGACTAATCCAATTTTCCGATACACTTGTCTCGTGTATCCGAACACCTGTGATGACATAACGCTACTGTCATGTGTTTCCTTGTCATATCCATGAACTCACGGCTAAGTGCTATTTTTAGTCACGTTAAAAACCTCCTTTACAGTGTGTGTGATAGGGATTACTCTATGCAGTACCCTTACTCGCGTTATCGTATATATATTTCTCATTATGGAAATGGCGCCACATCTGGGGCCCCTGTCTTACGTCATCATTATATTTCTTATAAATGTATTTACAAATAATGTATATGATTAGTTAACGAAAAGAAGAATATTATTACTTTTTTCTTCTCGTGAAATAACGTAGTGTGTGATCTTACCTCATTCTTCGTCATCTATCCTTCCAGCACTTCTTTGTCCTTTCCATATGTTCTTTATATCTTTCTTCTGTCCAGAAAACCTTTGTATGTTTTATCTCTTGTACCTTAAACCCTTCATTTTTGTTAATACTTTTCCGAAAAATATTCCTGTCTAAACTTTTCTCTAAATGGGTGCCCTAAACTCTACCAGCTCATCCGCCCTCCTAGGAGGCCATTGGCACTTGGTAGAGGGGGTCGCCTTATACCGGGTGACGCTCGGTCTCTAGTAGTAGAAACAGGGTGGCCGCGTAAAGGTGAGGTTGCCATTTGAGGTAGCGATGTTCCTCCTTGACCCCCGGATAATGAAGTTTATTATTATTATCATTTCATTATTTAATATTATTAATAATATAACCAAAGAAGAAAAGAATATTTTATTGTTATCTTTATTATGTTCCTTTACTTATCCACTTTAGGATTGTGTTGTAGTTTGTTTGTTTCGCGATCTTCAGTGTCATTGCTTACTTGGTTACCACCTACAACCCTATTTTCTCTTCGTTTATAATTTTTGATATCGCAGCAGTTAAAAAAAAAAAACGTTTCGATACTTTTTAATAATTTTAAATAAGACTTTTAAACACTTTATTCTCACGCGCGGCCGGTGTCCATTATGTTTTTGAAATCTTTTTCCGGTATGGACCGCGTCGACAATGTCTTGTATGACAACGTTTCACTCATATTATAATGAGTATCCTCAGGTCTAAGTGACCAGACCTTTTAAACACTAAGGTCTTTTAAACACTTGTCTGAACCAAGATACGGAATTGGATACGACTTTTATGAAAGGGGAAAAAATAGAAGAAAATGATGATAAATGGAATGAATACATACAAAGAAGGGTGAGAGGGAAGGTAACCAGAGCAATATGAGATTGTTGAGACGGAAGCAACAGGGTGTTTGCTGAGGATCGGAAAAACTGGCAAGACAGAATGACGAAACTCTTTGGCAGAGAAACCTTTAGTTTTATTCCAGTCCTAGAACGAGGAAGAAGAAGTAGACAAAGAGAAAGAAAAACGTGGACAGAAGTATTAACAACAGTGATGGTAATTGGTTTCATTACTGGTGTGTATGTAAGAATGCGTGAGCCAGACTCAGTAGGCGTAACGGTCGCCGGCTGTATCACCTGCTATGCCAACCTGGTCTCAAGGTCGTCGTGTACGATAAAACTACCTCCTTTACATTCCTCTGTACGTTTTTACACAATTTCTGTACTATAACGTCGATTCTTCTATTCGGAATCAGTCCATCGTTAAAGCTTTATAAGACAAAGCTATCTTTCTGTTAGTCTCCAATCGTCTTCAGTCTGCGTATTGCAGGCGTTGCCAAAGTTTTAATTTAAAAAATTCGGGATTAATATTCGAAAAGACTAAAAGTATAATCTTTTTTTAAGTCTTTTAACAAAAGGCGAGATACGAGATTGTACCGATTGTGGAAAGACAATAAAATTAATAAAAACTGAGGCATAGTCTACAGTTTATAAAATATTTTTATTGAATTTAATTAACATTGCATTGACAAAACCTATTTTTATATTTGTTAATTAATATTTTTATAAAATTTAGTTTTAGCCTGCAGACAATTTAATCTCTGTGCTCCAGTAACCTTATTCTTTTTTTTTTTTTAAATGGGTCGGTAAAATTCATTACATGACAATTTAGAATTGAATTAAACGAGCAACTCTGATTTCGTAACTGGAACTCATCAATTTTTTCTTATTTTAGACGATTTAAGATTTTTTTAACAAACTTTCCACAAAGCAGTGAGCGTGCTGACAGCGTGTAAAACTATTTTTAAAATATTTTTCATTACTTTTTCTGGGTTTATAGTACTCCACCACCACTCATCATTTTTCTGTATGATAAATAAAAGTTCCTTTCATTTGCGTAGAAAATTAGAAGTAATCAAAGTCAGAGCATTCAAATTTCGATCATTGAGCGAGCGAAGCGAGTCCACGCCATATTCAGGCTGTGCTGGAGGCAGATTTAACTCCAGTTTCTAAAACCTCCATTAACTGTGCTAACGACTTATCGTCACCTCGTCGTGGTGTGTCTTGCCTAACGGTTAAAATCGTGCAGTTCCAGCTGATGTCACGATCTTAAAAAAAAAAAAATGTATTAATTTGCTTTTATATAATAATAAATATGTTTTGTTCATTGCATTGAGCGAGTGCTGCTGTTCAGAGAGCTTCCTATAGTTTTGTGCATGTGAAAGTCATGTAAACTTTAATCATACAATTTTCAATATTGATTTGAATCACTCAATCTAGTAAACAGTATACGAGAGCTAGTCAAGACATGCGTGGTGTCGTTAACAGAACAAACGTTATCAGTGTATGATAACAAGAGATAGTGCACCTTAATATTATTCTGCTTCTCTGTCAGTTGGGTAAATAAGAACGTGAAATCGTAAACGATTTTTTATCGTCGGTAGGATGTTGGTGAGCAATAAACGCATAAACGGGAAGTTGATAACGGATTTGGAGTGTGTAGGTACGGCAGAAATGTGTTTGCTTACAAAGCTCTTATAGTCGGTAATACGTAGCCTATACAGTATATCATGCAAACTGTGTTGGATGGGAATAATTAATACGTCATTAGCATTATTTGATCTCTCTCTCTCTCTCTCTCTCTCTCTCTCTCTCTCTCTCTCTCTCTCTCTCTCTCACACACACACACACACACACACACACACACACACTCACATACGTAGCTATCAGACATCTATGTTTTGAGGTAACTATTGTTGGTACAAATTATAAGATTCCGGGATATAGCCCAGACCACAACGTTTCGACCCTTAACCAAATAGATGTCTTCAGATGAAATAATAAATTAATGTACCCTAATATCATTCAAACATATATACAAGGGTCATTTCATAAATAATGTACATAATTTTTTTTATTTGCTTACATGTTTATTTTCTGACAACAACATCTCTTTACAATCCTTCAATATAGTCTCCCTGCTTCTCAATTACCGTGTTCCAACGTGTAGAAAGCTTTGCAATTCCATCTAATACGCCATCTTTGTACATCTGACGAACGGCTTGGGTAACGGCGGCAGAAAGCTCTTCAAGAGATGAATAACGATGTCCTCGCATGGGTTGTTTCAACTTTGGGAATAAGTCAGAGTCTGGAGGACTCATGTCAGGACTGTAGGGTGGATGAGGTAACACTTCCCAACCGTATTAAAAAATAAAGGCGACTTGCTAATGTTCAGCACTCAAGCAGTGAGGGACCCATCGCGCAGAAATTTTTCTCTTGTTCAAATTTTGTGTCAGAATTCGGAATACGGACGTTGTTGAAATTCCTGTGGCTTCAGAAATTTCCTCACATGTCACACGACGATCTTCTTCAAGAGCGTCTGCCACAAGTTTCACACTTCTTTCATCTGTTGCTGTTTTCGGCCTTCCTGGTCTTGCGTCGTCGTTTATGCTTACACGACCTTCAAGAAAACGATTTGCCCAGCGAGAAACTGTACTACGGTCCACTGTTAACGCACCGCACACTTCACTTAAAGCATTGTGAATTTCGGTTGGGTTTTTGCCACGTAAAGTTTCGATCTTAATGTATGATTTTTGATCCTCAACAGTAACAGTACCCGAGACCGGTGCAGGCTCCATTTCTAAATCGCGTTACTAAAAAACAATACACGGTATTGATGAAACAAAAGCACATGCTTCTTCCTCAAGCCTTGAACTACAACTGACGTAACAATCACTATCGACGCGTCCTTCACTACGCAGTGTTGCCAACCTGTGCATTATTTATGATATGTCCCCCGCACATACACATATCGTCACCTTAAAAGAAATATATTACTTAAATAATAGTAACAAAATTAACAGCGTACTTACCAAGTGTATTTTTTGTTTTAATCTTACTAGTCAAAAATAATTGTATTTTTCATTTTACATTTTCTGTTGTTGTTTTTGTTAAAAATACGTTATGTTCTTTGTTTTTAATGTTTCTCTCTTTCAAGCATTGTGTGGACACATTAAACGTCGTATATTTCCTAACCATGCTTTCATTTCTTTAAGCAGTAAGCTTAAAAACCAATAACCATTATTACCTAAACTCACAAATGAAAACAACACGTATTTTCGCTTTACATTAAGAAACAGAATAATTTACAATTAGTACACTTCTTCTTCTTCTTCATATCGTAGTATATCGATACAATCGCGTATTCAAAACATCGAAAATGTAGTGCGGGTACGGATATTGGGGTAGTTCCCTTTAGTCGAACGAGTTTATGCGTATTGTAAGCACCGTTTGGAAGTCGCAGTGTCGACTATCCTAGGAAGAACTCCTACTGGTAACTGGTACTGGTACTCCTACTGGTAGATGGGTTGTGGAACCGGAACAACTCGCAGACCTAATCCTTCAAGTTAACGACGATGACAGATGTGACTCACGGTTTTCACAATTGCTTCGCGCTTTATATTTAAAATATTTAAACGCCTCTTCTTGTTTGTTCTACATATAAACAGGTGTACCAACATCGTAGACAGTGTCAACGAAAACTTTACATGAGGGCACCACTGGAAACACCAATAAAGCATTTTACACCCACAGAGGTATCTTACTGTGTAAGAAT
The DNA here is from genome assembly GCA_034769895.1 of Magicicada septendecula. NCBI lineage: Eukaryota > Metazoa > Arthropoda > Insecta > Hemiptera > Cicadidae > Magicicada > Magicicada septendecula. The sequence continues at coordinate 907,752,318 of CM068368.1, read as the reverse complement.
AATATTTCTATGTATGGGGGGTGGGGATGGAGATACTGTATTTACAAAGTACAGTATTTACAAACAGCGTTTTGGTAGCTATCACACGGTGGCTGGAAACGGGGAGCGGACGCGTGACGCCTCGGGTCGCACATTTCCATGGTAATGCAGTGCCGTGTTGATCGTATATATATGGAAATTGTGTTTTCATACATGTGTATCTTAAGTGAACGCCGAAATCTTGGATTTATTCATACCGACCGATTTAGTCTGCGGTGTAAATAAATATCTGACGTTACTGTATCCCCGTTCATCATCATCATGTCTCCGTTTCTTACTCTGTCGAATCTAGTTTTCCACAACATCGTTCCTAGAAATCCATTTCAATCGCTCTAACACGTGACCTAATTTCTTTGACTAATTTCCCACACGTTAGGCTCCATAGGTTGCCATACTTTCTACGATGCTTTTATAAATTCTTATCTTGTTTTTTTTTTTTGGAATGTTTTTACTCCATAAAATACTGTTTAATTGTCTTCTGGGAACCTGTGCGTGTTCTATTCTATTTATAATTTCATCATTACAACAACCTCCATTTTATGTAATTTGTAGTACTCACAGATATATATATATGCTGTGGTGTTACGTATTATTTTGCCCGCAATATTTACATCACTGCCCGATCATTGCGTTTCTCAATTCTTCTTCTTCTTTAACTTCCTTGTTACGACTCTGCCCTACTCCACGTCTTCCTTGGCCGACCAATGCTCCTCTTCGTGTTTGGTTGGCTATCTCTTGCCTTTTTCATTAGCCTTCTCTTGATGTGTGTTCATTCCATATCCTTTTTCTTTCCGCAATCCTAGAATTAATATCTGTTACAATACACGTTTCACTTGTACTATTGTTTGGCAACCTATCGTACCTTGTCTTTCCTAGTACCCTCCGTAATATAGTAGTTTCTAATTGTCGTTTTCTTTGAGTTGTTGCTGTATCTGGCTTGGTCTCTACTGGACGTGTTGTGCTTTTGTAAACCCTAGTTTTTGCTTCTTGTGTGAGGTATTTATTATTGCATATAAGGTTACTTATGTATCCAGCAATTCTTCTTGCTTTCATCAATTTAGGTTTTATTTCTTTATCTACCCTATTGTTACTTGTACGCCTTTTCCTAAGTAGTCTATCTGCATTACTTGTTCTATTATTCTGTCATTTATCACAAGCTTATACACCTTAATGGGTCGTGTGAAATTTTAATTGTTTTTGTTTTATTTTCCGCTACCTTCGTGTTATATTTCTGGCATGCTTTGTTAAAATTATACACAAGTCTTTGTAAGTCATTTTAATTTTCCCGTATTAGTATAACGTCGTCTGCATAACATATAATATTAAACACACTTCTACCCATCCTATGTCCTGTCATATGCTTTACCTCCTTAATAATTTCATCCATAACTACAAAAGTATGGAACTTAGGGAACCCCCTGCCCGATCCCTTTTGTTACAGGCATATTATCTGATAATTCCCCATTGTATTTTACTCTCATTGAAGTGTTCGTGTATACCTCGTTTATTAACTTTGTGATGTCGATTGAGACTCCTTGTTGTGAATGATTTTTACATGCTAAAAAATCATAGTAGTTTATAAGAAATAGTGGAGACGAAAAACAGGTAAACTGTCAATTTATTTTGTTTCTTTTCATAAAAATAAAGTGGAAAAGGAATCTTGACAACAGCCGGTAGCGTTGGAGTACATTCGGAATGATTTCTCCAAGTCTTGTGGTTCCTTGGCGCGCCTTTGATATTAATAAACGTGATTTAGGAGGCTTTGGTAAATGAGTTAACGCAGTCTCTTACTTCGGTAATCGAGTTTGCCGTTGAGTTTGTAGTAACTTGAGCCTTTGCTGATTCAGTTAGCACGTGTTGTTGTTGTTGTTGTTTGTTCCCTTACTTAGTGAAATGTAGGGTAAATTTTACGGCCGCGAGGTGCGGGCGACTGTTCCAATTGAAGGGTATCAAACTCGCGAACTGGATTTGTGTGTCGACCAGAACCGCTTTTTGTACCATACTGGGTGAACGATTGGCTGTGTGTCTGGTATTACTCATTGCAAGGCACACACTCATGGCGCGTGCGTAATCATTTTGCTAGAAAACGTTTTGTGCATATATATTTGCTGATTTAAATACTATTCGATAATTATCCCTAATTGATTTATCGATAATTGACAGTAGATAATAATTGTCAACGAATGCTACTGGCTTTTAAAAATAAAAGTTTAAACAGTTGGTTGTAAATAATTGAAATAATTTAAATATTTCATTGGTTCAAACAATCGAAATTCTAATGTGTGATTAAGTTGAACATTTATGGACCTCGTTGACAAAAACAAAAAATAAAACGGCAAAAGTAACGTTTTTGTCATCATCATTATCACCACTCCAAGGATTAGGCCCTAGACCTGTTCCGGAACCCATCTCCTCCTCGGTCTACCGACATCTCTCTTCCCAATAGGGTGATAACCCAAGGCAGCCACAGGTAGACGGATATCAGGCATGCGAATCAAGTGTTCATCATAGCATCTCCTTCTGTGGTCTTCTGGAGCAACGATACAACGTTTAATTCGCGTCTAATATTCTCGTTCCTTTTCCGATCCAGGAGAGAACAACATTGCGTCCCCCTTAGAAATTTCATTTCGGCTGGCTGAATCCTCTGCTCGTTCCTTTTACCAAGAGTTCATGTCTCACTAGCATACAGGAATGTGGGGACAGCCACAGTTTTGTAAAACGACATTCGGGTATCCTTCCGTGGTTTATTTTTCAGGTGCCTATGACGTTTTTGTTTTTTGCTTATTATGAAGAAGGTTCTTTTTAAACATTTTCATGTCTAAAGCAAATGAATTGATTATGTGGCATTATTTTCAAACATTGTTATCTCCTTCAGGATTGTTCCCTTGGTTAGCTAGATACCTGCAAAACTTTGTTTACATTGATTGAAATAGTACCGGCAGTGTTCAACTTTAACTGGTCCGTCACAACCTTTTGGGTGTTTTCCATGCTTTTAAAAGAGTGACCCCGGAGTTGGCTTTTGTTATTCGGAAATAGGAAATAACCACATGAACCAATACGTTTGGGGTGAAGAGGTTAACTAATAACCACAGGTGAAGAGGTTTGGAGTTGACCTGCCGGAGGTATGCCCTTTTAGCCAGATACTCGTTCACAGAAAGTAGGGTGTCATATGGATCATTCTTACGGAGCATCACGTGTCTAAAAGTTAGCAATCTCTGGTCGGAGACGAATAAGTCTTTCTCTAAATCTCCCAAGAACCTTAGTTCGTTGATAAACTGTGTCCTTTAGGAACAATACTCGGAACGTTGAACTTGATTTTGGAATTTTTTGTGCTTGCGAATCTTTTGTGCCACAAATCGTTTTCGTTTGTTTTTTTTTTTTGCGAGGTTCTATGTGTCTCGTAGATGAGATATCTCGAGCTGCTGGACCGGGGGGGGGGGGAGGACATGAAACTAATTTCTGGGCGGAGGACGAGATGTGCTTGGGGTGGTTGAGACCAGTTTCTCGGGAGGGTGACACTAGCTGTGGGGGAGGAGATGAGACTAGCTTGAAGATTGGAATCCCCATTTTCCTCAGGAAATGAAATAGTCAAGACAGTTATATTATTATCTGTAACCAAAGATTACAGAAGTGATTGAATTCTCATTTACCGGTTTTTAAATCCATCCACCTGCAATCTATGTGGTTTTTTAACATTTTCTTTTTTACAATGAATGGGGAGTTGGCCCATTGCATTAACCTCCAACGTGGAGGACCAGGCAATTTTTAATCAAGGTTTACTGCCTTTAGCCTTTAATAAACCAAAATCCAACTACAAGGCAGCAGATGCTAGTTTTGGTGTCCGTCCCGGCTATTTTATTTCAATAATTTATTACCTTTTTATCCGTCAGTGACTTCGTTCAGCGTTTTTTATTTAGACGCGTTTCGTGACATGTGTCATCTTCAGTAGTCCTCGTCAAAAGTTAAAATTCACGTAAAACACATAAAAACACATTTGCACATATTTACAAAATTACAATGACGACACACACATAACACGATGTAACTACGGCTTTGCTGGACCGGTCCGACCGCGCGTGCAGTTGCCGAGCCACTAATTGAACTAAGTCAATCCTTATCACCAGTCATTACCGTCATGCGCGATTATATGTAGGGCTGCATCATATAGTGAATGAGATTGAAACCTTAATTGTTCGTTTAGTATACTGTTACTGTTGATATTCTTGTCTTTAAATGATTTATAAATCTCAAACTCCTCGAGAGCGTCCATTAACCTAACCTTACCGCATACATGGATTGCTTTGAAATTGGTATTGAAATCCGTGTAATTATGGTTATGCATCATTAGATGGCGCGCATAATTAGATTTGGTCTTGTCTAAATCATTCCTTGGTAGATGTTCTTTGTATCTTTTCAAGAAAGACCTGCCAGTTTGACCCAGATAGAAACAATCACAATCATCACATGGTATCCTGTAAACACCTGTTTTCTCTTCTAACGGGAATGGTTGTTTTATGCGTAACAAATTAGATATATTATTATTTGTTTTAAACGCGACTTTTATATTGAATTTAGAGAACACATTGGATATAATGTTAGGTAAAAGGCTACCGAACACTGTCGTTATATACTTTTTATTATTATTTTTATTATTGTTAACTTTATTATCATCGATGGTATTATGGTGGGATCTAGTTTTATATAGGTGTCGCTTAAGAAGTCTATCTATCATCGAACTCTTGTACCCATTCGCTACTGCTATGTGCCTTATTGTATCCAATTCGTCCTGAAAGTCCTTTTGGTTAAGTGGGATCGTTACCAACCTATGAACAAAACTGTTGTATGCCGCCATTTTCTGACTATATGGGTGATGAGAATCGGCGTGTATTGTAATATCTGTGGTGGTCGGTTTCCTATATATTTTATATTGAAATTTATTGATATACTTTGTAACAGTCAGGTCCAAAAAATTGAGTTTATTTTATTTCCCCGGTAGCCACCACGTCTAGTGAGCATACCCCTATCCGCCACCTGCGGAGGCGCCCGATGGGAGACTAACAACTCCACACGGGTTCAAGATATTTCCGTATGAATTTTTATACAGTTATTTGTAAGTCTTATTCTAACTAAAGCTACTGGCTTAGAAATAGGCCTATGTTAAGTGATCATGGAATTTCACTGAAATTTTAATAGCACTGTAGGGGGGGGGGACAATTTGTTGTCTGACCCAGAATTATAAGTAATTTCAAATTCTTTGTTAAGTTTATCTATCATTTTATGTTTTTCTTTTCCTATAATAGCACCATCATCTACAAAAAGTACAATTATAATGATTCTGTCACCATTATAATAAATACAAGGATCATCGTCAGAACAAACAAAATTAATTTCCTTAGGTAGTTTGTGAACTTCACATTCCAATTTTTCGATGACTGTTTAAGTCCATATATACTCTTGAGCAACTCACAAACTCTACCTGAGCCATCCATCAAAGCCTACCGGTTGATACATGTAAATCTTCTCAAACAAAGATCCATGTAAAAACGCTGTCTTCACATCAAAAGTCATCAGATGCATTCCATCGGAAGCTGAAATGCTTAGTATCAGTCGAAAGGATGCATGTTTGGCAACGGACTGAAGGTCTCAGTATAATGGATTCCTTGTTCTTGCTCAAACCCTCTTGCAACTAGCCTGGCTTTGTAACGCCCATCTTGTTTTTGGCATAAAACCCACCGACAAGTCAAAGCTTTTTCTTCTTTTGGTAGACTTACTAGTTTCCAAGTTCTCATCTTCATCAAAGATTCATACTCTTCTAACATTGCTTTCTTCCAGTTTTCATCCTGTAGTGCTTGTAAAATGGAAATATCTTCTACCTCACCTATCATGGCCATATTTACATTTTTGTTTCTGTTGTCTTCAACTACATAATCTACCATCCTTGCTGGCATCCTTAAAGTAGCCCTGTTTCGAAGACTTCTTTTCTCTGGTTGAATACAAACAGTTTGATCTCGTTCCAAACACTTTACACAATGATTTTCGTGACATTCATTTTGCATATTATTGTCAGACACAGAGCTTTCTTAAACACTTTCACTATCAGATTTTTCTTCTTCACTTGACACTGTGTATTCCTTTTCTTCATTTGACAAGGTAGCTTCAATTTCTGTACAACTAGACTTACTGTTTACTTTTTCATCAAATATCACATCTCCTGATGTTACAACTTCATTTTTGTCTCTTAAGTAAACTCGGTAACTACTTGAATCTAAACTGTATCCTAAGAAAATTCCTTTTTCTGATTTCTTCTGTGTTTTGGCTCTCTTAAAATCCTGAATAAAACATAACAATCACATCCAAAGATTCTAAGCTTATTTACATCAATTCTGCGTCCAAACCATAAATCCACAGGACTTTTACCTTTCACAGAACTTGTTCCAGTCTGATTCAGTGTAAATGTAGCATAACTAATTGGTTCGGCCCATAAGTTTTCATTTAGATTTCTTGCATGTATAGCGTATCTAGCAGATTCTACAATGGTTCTCATCTCTCTCTCAATTCGACCATTTTGTGGTGCAGTGTATGGGTTCGACTTAATGTGGAAAACTCCAAGTTCTTCACAAAACTTCTTAGTATCTCCATTTTTAATTTCTTTCCCATTATCAGACTTTAAAACTTTTATTTTCTTTCTAAACTGATTCTCATTGATCCCTCTGATTCGACTTCAGACGTTTTCGTCATTCCGTATTTTCCCAGTCCTTCAATACTGGATAGGTTGTGAGCAGTAAGCTACATCGTGGGGGAGCTCTCTTATTGGCACAAGGAGCGACTGTTCGATTGAAACTGATTGATGAACTGATTTCGTAGCAGTTAATCATAGACAATGTTCTCGGCAAGTTGCTGCTGCATTTTATTAATATCGCATTGTTGGTATGCGGAGAAAGCTGATCTGTTAACGTAGGTCAGTGACGTCATTCCGCTATGCAAACCGCGCGCCGCCGTTAACATGATCTTGCGAAATGACGGAATACAAAATGCCGAGACCGCAGATCTGTCGCTAGTGGAGAGACGGTCAACTGTTTTTCCAAATGCTGAGTCCGCAGATCTGTGGCTAGTGGAGAGACGGTCAACTGTTTTTTTCTTATTATGAATATTCACCACAATTTTTAACTGCATATACGTTACATTAAAAAAAATCACATTTGTTTACTTCCGGTAGAATATTTATGAATTAAGGTTACTTACTTACTAGGTTTTTTTAAATAGATTTATAACTAATGATAATGTGATGTACTGTATTTATAATATGCATACACTTATTGCTTACTAATGGTATATACTATCAACTGTTCGCCTTTGCAGCTCAACAAGGAATGTGGTGACGTATGCCATTCCACTAGGGCTTACATTCCACTGCACGCATCACTGTAATACTACACATTTAAAATACGTTTAACAAAGTTTCGGTATTACTTGACTGTTTCTCACAAGAAATTTCTTGTAGTGAATAAAAAAAAAAACACTTTAACAAAATATTCAGTAAATTACACTTACATACAATGTACGAACGTTCAATCTAATACGCACACAACATTACAACTAAATACATGTGAACAATGTGTTCAGAAACAGTAATACCGCACCAACACAAGCACGCACTATATCATTCAGTAGACCCCCCCCCCGCTCCTCAGGCGTCTCGTCAGCAAAGCTGGTGTACGTACGCATATAATCTCAGTCTTCTGTTGTGGTGTATTCATTGTTCATAACCTAAAGATACCATACATATGATTTATAATAAAGTTTTAATTACCGTACTCACATTCTTAATTTCGATCGATTTCGGTGATAGACCATCGTCAGGACAAGTACACTGAGCACTCGCGGGGTCACAATATTGTGAAACAGTTACTATTTACAAAAAACGGATTCGTAAACACTGAGTAATGATCGTGTAACTACGTTTCAGTCCAAAGTTTCTCGAGAAACAGTTGTAAATAGTAACTGTCAGAATATTAAAACGCGAGTGCACAGTGTATATGGCCTGACGATGGTCTATCACCGAAATCGATCGAAATTAAGAATGTGAGTAGTTAAAACTTTATTATAAATCATATGTACGGTGTCTTAGGTTATGAACAATGTATACACCACAGTGGAAGATTTAGATTGATAAATCTTTAAATGTGAAAGAGATGAAATTTCTACTTACAAATAATTAATCTCAAAAGAACGCTGCCATAAGGGGGCATGGAATATACAGAAAATAGAAACTGTCCGAACGAACAATAGAAACCAGCTCCCTCTGAGCTACAGAACACGCTCACTATTTTGAACCAAGTTCATTCATTATTACGGTATAGGCCTATAAATGTCGATGTTAGATAATTTTTCAATTATGGAAAAATTATAATAAAAAAACGTTTTTCTATTTCTTTACTAATATAACAATTATAGAGCGCATAACCATACAATAAACGCTAAAAATTTGAAACTTTTTTTTTCGAATTTTTTATCTCTTTCTTGGGGCTGGAGTCCCAAAATTTCGAAATGTTTAAAACTTAACGCTACATTCAGATGATATGAGTATTTCGGCTTGCCGGGCTGTAAGGCCATGGTCCATGGTTGTTTTGTGCAAACGTCTCGGCCGTGCCTTCGGCGGACATCTTCATAAATATGGGTATCAAGGCCATGGTCCATGGTCGTTTTGTGCAAACGTTTCGGCCGTGCCTTCGGCGGACATCTTCATAAATATGGGTATCAAGGCCATGGTCCATGGTTGTTTTGTGCAAACGTCTCGGCCGTGCCTTCGGCGGACATCTTCATAAATATGGGTATCAAGGCCATGGTCCATGGTTGTTTTGTGCAAACGTCTCGGCCGTGCCTTCGGCGGGCATCTTCATAAATATGGGTATCAAGGCCATGGTCCATGGTTGTTTTGTGCAAACGTTTCGGCCGTGCCTTCGGCGGACATCTTCATAAATATGGGTATCAAGGCCATGGTCCATGGTTGTTTTGTGCAAACGTCTCGGCCGTGCCTTCGGCGGACATCTTCATAAATATGGGTATCAAGGCCATGGTCCATGGTCGTTTTGTGCAAACGTCTCGGCCGTGCCTTCGGCGGACATCTTCATAAATATGGGTATCATGGCCATGGTCCGTGGTTGTTTTGTGCAAACGTTTCGGCCGTGCCTTCGGCGGACATCTTCATAAATATGGGTATCAAGGCCATGGTCCATGGTTGTTTTGTGCAAACGTTTCGGCCGTGCCTTCGGCGGACATCTTCATAAATATGGGTATCAAGGCCATGGTCCATGGTTGTTTTGTGCAAACGTTTCGGCCGTGCCTTCGGCGGACATCTTCATAAATATGGGTATCAAGGCCATGGTCCATGGTTGTTTTGTGCAAACGTTTCGGCCGTGCCTTCGGCGGACATCTTCATAAATATGGGTATCAAGGCCATGGTCCATGGTTGTTTTGTGCAAACGTTTCGGCCGTGCCTTCGGCGGACACCTTCATAAATATGGGTATCAAGGCCATGGTCCATGGTTGTTTTGTGCAAACGTTTCGGCCGTGCCTTCGGCGGACATCTTCATAAATATGGGTATCAAGGCCATGGTCCATGGTTGTTTTGTGCAAACGTTTCGGCCGTGCCTTCGGCGGACATCTTCATAAATATGGGTATCAAGGCCATGGCCCATGGTTGTTTTGTGCAAACGTTTCGGCCGTGCCTTCGGCGGACATCTTCATAAATATGGGTATCAAGGCCATGGTCCATGGTCGTTTTGTGCAAACGTTTCGGCCGTGCCTTCGGCGGACATCTTCATAAATATGGGTATCAAGGCCATGGTCCATGGTTGTTTTGTGCAAACGTTTCGGCCGTGCCTTCGGCGGACATCTTCATAAATATGGGTATCAAGTCCATGGTCCATGGTTGTTTTGGCCGTGCCATCGGCGGACATCTTCATAAATATGGGTATCAAGGCCATGGCCCATGGTTGTTTTGTGCAAACGTTTCGGCCGTGCCTTCGGCGGACATCTTCATAAATATGGGTATCAAGGCCATGGTCCATGGTTGTTTTGTGCAAACGTTTCGGCCGTGCTTTCGGCGGACACCTTCATAAATATGGGTATCAAGGCCATGGCCCATGGTTGTTTTGTGCAAACGTTTCGGCCGTGCATTCGGCGACCATCTTCATAAATATGGGTATCAAGGCCATGGCCCATGGTTGTTTTGTGCAAACGTTTCGGCCATGCCTTCGGCGGACACCTTCATAAATATGGGTATCCTTCTCACGGCCACTAGTCTTAACCACAGTTCAGTAGTCACTGACTACGGAACCTTTGTCAGTGTTTTGCAGCCTTCTGCACTGAAGATGGCCGTCGAAGGCACTGCCGAAACGTTTGCACAAACAAGCCTGGATCACGGCCTTGTTGTGTGATATGAGTACTTCACTCATATCACTGAAGCCGGCCGTGAAAGCCTCAGACCACATTCAGATGTTAGTTAAAAAAATTTTTTTTTTATTTCTTAACGCACATGAATTTTTGAGATTTTGTCAAAATTTTCATCCACTTTTTGGGTTTGAGGTCAACGAATTTTCAAATTTTCAAAAATTAACCATTGAATTGCTGTGTTTACATTAATTTGTAGGTGCTGGTGGTTTATTATTTTTTTTTTTCTTACGTTTCACGCGTGTTTAGCGGACGAACTTCGGGTAGGCCTAAGTTTATATTTAATGTACTAATAATGTTACTGACAACTGAAGACGAGCACAGGCTGTTTAGTGGTCGAAACGTTGTCTGATAAATTCTACCGACGGTAACTGTCCGACCTAACCCTTCTGATAATGATTTCGATCCTTTCTTCTTCTCTCATTGTTGGTATCTATTGTTGGTGCCTTTCACTTTAATGGGATTGATTTCAGGGTGTTATCACACGTGTTTCAGCCACTTTGAAGGGAGTAATGTTGATTAGTCTTAACTGGTTTTTTTTTTGTACGAAGTCGACTCGACCGGGCCCCCTCCCCAGGTTTATTTCTAGATAAAGCACTGAATGTATTTCTGTTTACCTCCTCTGAGCTGTAGCAGGCTTAATTTTCAGAGGTGACGAATTACCGAGTTTCTACTGCACTAGGTACTAGGGGCATTAGGATGAAATTACAACTCAGCTAATAAGTGACGTATATACGTTTTCACTAGGACTATCACATCTTTCTTGTTTCACAGTTTACAGTCGCTCTACGTATATTTTACAATTGCGTGACGGTAATTTAAGTAAAGCAATTACTCACAATTATGGTTTTGTTGACCGTCAGCTCACGCCGCCATTAAGATAATAAATACATTAACACAGTGTGTGTGAATTCCACCACAAACAAACCAACAACATTAGCACATTAATAGCGTTCAGTGTTGTTATTTAATTTGTGTCTCGGTAAAGTTGGCGAATTGTCCGGAAACAAACAACAATATACATAGCGCGTAGTGTGCGCATTGTTATTACCGCAAGTGAAACTACACTATTGTGCGATCGTATTTCTAACAGTGTTACTGTGTGTGTGTCTGACTGTCAGTTGATATGACGATGAATTGTGAATGTTTTGTTGTTCGTGTGGTTATAAGATAATGTGGATAAGGTAAAGTTTGAAATTAATTAACGACAACAATAGAAAACAAAAAAGAAAATGTGACTTTCGGGGGAAAGCATTTGGTACGCGACAACATTGGCGGGCCGGGATGGGTCTCAAAAGCGGTGGAGTGATAAAGACGTTCCTACGGTACGTATCGTCGCTGAGGAAACGTCGCGACGCCGACAAACAGGACGCCGCCGCCGACAAACAAGACGCCGCCGCCAAGAAACAGGATCCTGAGGACGACGACACTGCCACTGGGTAAGCATGCAAGTCAATAGTATTATAGTATTGCTTTACAGAATTCGTTCAGCTCATCATCATCATCATCATCATCATCATCATCATCATCATCATCAGCCGTGGCTTACAACCCTTGGTGGATGTTGACCTGCTCCAAGAGTCGATTCCATTCCTCCCTATTGTGTGCCCTGGCTTTCCAGTTTCTTATGTTAAGCTTTCCGAGGTCCTTCTCTATCTGGTCTTTGAATCTATTTCGGGGTCTTCCCCTTGTTCTACTACCCATTGGTTTCTGGTAGAAAATATGTTTCGCAGGCTATCCTTCCTCCTTTCTCTCTATGTGTCCAATCCACCTTAGCCTGTATATTTTGATTATCCTGAGAATGTCCGGCTCTTTGTAAAGATGGTATAGTTCATAATTATAGCCAAATATACTGTTACTCACCGTCTATGGCCTTTCCGTGATGTTATTTCGTTGTTTACATGTTTCGAGGCACTTGCCTCATCATCAGAACTTTATAAAAACTAATGTATGTCATCAATGATGACATGTGTCAAAATACTAAAACACAATACGGCATTAAACTATGTACAGAACTTGCTTTAAAAATGAGCACGTCAATGTTAGGTGTGCCTTGCAAGACAACACGCGCCGTACTGACGAAACCTAAGTTTTATCTCGACCATATCGCATAGCGGTATCGTACAGTATATTTGATTTATATTGTAATTGGTCTTTCAACACGTGTGGCTTGGTACTGGCGTCGTTATATGCTTTATAAATCTCATATTCTTCAAGGGCGTTCAAATAGTTCAAGGGCGTTTTTATAAAGTTCTGATGATGAGGCAAGTGCCTCGAAACATGTAAACAACGAAATAACATCACGGAAAGGCCATAGACGGTGAGTAACAGTATATTTGGTTAACAAACACGTGGCTTGGGACTACAATAGGAGTTATTCCATTTAAATCAAAATGCATAATTATAGCACCTGCGCCACATTCCATTTTCTTGTACTCCTCTAAATATTGTTCTTAGAATTCGTCTTTCACAGCAACCTAGAAGTCGCTCGCTATTTTTCATCGTTGTCCACGTTCCTGAATCATATGTCAGCACTACTGGCCTGGTAAGTGTTTTGTAGATTTTGCATTTCTTGAGATGAAACTAGATGTCAGGTGCTTTTTTAATAAATATCACTGTAGTATTGACGACTCGGAACACTAGGTTTTTTATAAGTAAAAACGTAAAGTTTTTACCTTACAGCCTAAACCGGCTTTCGCCTATAGAAGGCTTTATCAGAGGCTGTCGTAGGTAGCGCTGTTCGTCTTGTTGTTGGCGACGAGATAGTTTTTCGAAAGATCGAAGCTGTGTGTGTGTGTGTGTGTGTGTGTGTGTGTGTGTGTGTGTGTGTGTGTGTGTGTGTGTGTGTGTGTGTGTGTGTGTGTGTGTGTGTGTGTGTGTGTGTGTGTGTGTGTGTGTGTGTGATTATTTAGTTAAGTAACGGACACGTCATGGACAACGAAATCCAAGCTTTTTTAATATGTTCAAGTAGGATGTACATCCTTTGGGAAAAGACTGTTTTTTGATTTCACAGTTTTGTAACGTCTGTTGGTTTTTCTCTCATAACTTCATCTCTAACAAGCTCGTTTATACGTGTTTAAACTACTACGATCGCTGAACTGAACAACTCGCTCACTGATTTTGAACGAACTGTGTACTACGTTTGGTTCAACTGGTTCATCCCTTCTTCTCCTCTCCCACATCTCCTTCATTCTTGTCTCTCCCTCCTTTCGTCAGTCCAAATAGCACCTGTCCTCTTCATGGGTTTTTTCTGAAAACTTTGGGCATTTTTTAATTTCTTTTGGAGTGGCAAGCATTCTTCAGTGTCTTCTTGAGTAACATGGAGTGCTTCTACTGTATGTCTTTTTCTGTTTCTTTAAAGCACGTACTGGACATTTTGAGCTTTTTGAAGTAGTCGAAAAGCTTTCCTGTTAGTCTGTCAGAATTCATTCTTTGAACATGACCGTAGAAAGTAATTCTTCTTTTATCAGCTATTTTATCTGTGTTAGCAGTCTTCATAACAACTATGTCGTATTTTGTTGCTTCTCTGCTATGTACAATTCTCCCTCGAACGAGGCCTTTCGGTTTCACAACCATTATCAACTTCTTACTACAACCTGTGTGACGTCTCCCTTGTTATGTCACCACAAAAGTCGGGAACTAGTTCAATTCGTTACCTGTTAATTAAACTAGCTGCCGTTGTTAGTAAACCTTACTTACTAACAAATTATAACACATTATTACATAGGACTGAGACAAGGATTGCATAAATTTATTCACTCGCTAGGTGTTAGCAAAAACATCTCTTTATTATTATATTCAAATCTCATGGTTTACTTTGCTTTTAAAAGAATTACTGTAGTAAATTCTGCATTTAATGCTTTAAAAATATTAAAGGTCTTATTCCTTTTATCTCAAAAGTATTCATCTAGATCTTGTTTTAAGTACCTCGGATCCGGGTCTCAACTTTGTTATGTTTTAATTTGTCACAACTTTAACCAAATTATTTGAAGAATAATGTTGGTTGTAAATCATAGAATTACCTTACATTTAGATATCGTGATGTTACTACTACTTCATTACAGAAATTACAAATCTTATAAGTTATTCTTTAAATTATCAAAAGTTCTTTACTGTTCTTTTGTTACTTCTCTTGTTGAAACAAACTTTTACAAATGTTATGTTTGGATATCACCTGAATTTAACATGAGGTTGTTGTGGGGTCCATGATGGTCATCTTCTGTAGTCTTCTAGGGTGCAATACATGGTTCCTCTCGATGCTCCATTAGGTTGATTGTATCTGGTAGTCTCGACGATCGGATTTTTTACTAGAAGTTCATACTGTTGTAGTTTCAGTTTTCCACTTCTGGAGTTAGTAGTTCACATTTTACCTCTTAATTACAGTTCTTATTTTGCAGTACTAAAGTCTGGTAAGTAACATATCTTACCACGTACAGTTTTATTTTTTAAGAGATGTGTCGGCTGTTTTTTTTTTTTTTATATCTCTTCACACACTACATTATACCTTTTTTATATTATTTCCACGCTACATTTTTCAAAACGATATCACCACAAACTGGATATAATCTTTTTTAACGGCATACACCTGCGTGTATGTGGACAACACAAAACTGACATCTTTACATGTCGAAGTTTCACTAGCGAATGTGTGCATAGTTTAGCGGCGAGGGGTCAGTAAGCTGGCGCGGTTTTACACACTGAGAAAATAGTTCGTAATTTTATCTAGTATTAATTATTCATTAATTAAATTGTAATACTTAATGTTACTTTTGTTATGAATTAGGAATTTCCTTATTTATTTAGTCGTATTTTAAATAATTAACGTAATTATTATTATTATTATTTAAATAATACCGTTCTTTGCGTGTTGGTACGGGACAATTTCAAGTTGATGAAGGAATCTAGGTATAGGTAAGGGTGGATAATACTCTTACTTGTTAGAAAGCAAAATTTTTTATTTGTGCGATTTAAATATTTTTTTAAATCGTCACACCTGTACCTACAAGTTGTAGTAAGAACTTGATAATGGTTGCGAAACCGAAACGCCTCGTTCGAGGGAAAATTGTACACAGCAGAGAAGCAACAAAATACGACAAAATTCTTCTTTTTCTAATTACGTCTGCAACACGTGTGTTCAGCTCATTTTTGTGGCGTCTTCTGTACTGTTCTCCATCTTTTATTGATCCCAAGATTTGAAGTATATTTATTATTATTATTATTATGTAAATTTCGATGTTAGATAATTTTTCAATTATAGGAAAAATTTCAAAAAAGTCGATTACTCTACAATTTCCTGAGGAGTATAAGAACCATCTTTTATTGATCCCAAGATTTGAAGTATATTTATTATTATTATTATTATGTAAATTTCGATGTTAGATAATTTTTCAATTATAGGAAAAATTTCAAAAAAGTCGATTACTCTACAATTTCCTGAGTAGTATAAAGAATTTTAGAACAAACAATTGTAAAATTCGTAACGTAACCAACCATTCGTGTCATTCAGATTTGGTTTACAATTTCTTTTATATTCTCACGTAGGCTTCCGCGGCCGGTGTCCTTTAAGTTTGTGAAGTATTCTTCCAGTGTGGACCGCGTCAAAAATGTCTTGTACGACAACGTTTCACCAGTATTACGAAGAGCATCCTCAGGTCTTTGTCACATAAACTTGAGGATACTCATCGTAATTTGTGGCTGAAAGAGGATCCTGTCAACACTGCCACTGGGTAAGCATACAAGTCAATAGTATTAGCCTACAGTGTTGTACTGTTTTGCTTTGCTGGATTCGTACAACTACAGTGTACTATGTACTTTCGTGATTTCTCAGTTTTATAACGTCTGTTCGTTTTTCTCTCATAAATTTGTGTCTACCAAGCTATTTTATACATAATATTAAGTTTGTTTATAGCACCAAGCCACTTGTGTGACAATCAAATGTATACATGTTTAAATTAGTACGCTCGGTGAGCTGAACAACGAAGTATATTTATTATTATTATTTTATTTTTTTTAACACGAACAGACTAGCCGTGGACCACGCGAATATCATTTCCTTTTCTTCTCCTGCCAGAAGGCCCTCGTTCGCACACTATGCGCCGCTTTCCTTGACACTGTCCGCCCCTTTCTCGTCTTCTTCTCACCGCACAGAACCTCAAGATTTTGAATTTTGTTTCTGTATGTATTTCTATCCACACAGTCGTTCAAAGAGATACCCAGTTTCATCATTTCCTCCGTGAGTTGTTTGGTGTGTCCGTTCGGACTGGAAAGTTGCCAAATATAGTTGAAAATTTGTTTTTTTAATCTGAACCGATCCATCCGAACCGTAAGGACCTCAGTCTTTCCTTCGGAAAGTCGTTTCCAGATCCCTGTACAGCTCTTCTTTGTACCCATCTTCGGTTTTCTTGGGGCCATAAATTTTCCGAAGAATTCTTCGTTCAATTTTAAAAAGAGGTTCTAAATTTTGAAAGCACATTGTTTCCACTACATACATGATCACAGTGCTGTAATGGCGGACTTCCGCACTTCTGGAATGGTTTTTCCTTTCCGTACAGTTCCCGGGTTAGTGTTAAGGCCTAATAATAAAATGAACGAAGTACATTTATTATTATTGTGTAAATTTCGATATTAGATAATTTTCCAATTGTAGGAAGAATTACAAAAACCCGGTTTACTCTACAATTTCTTTAGTAATATAAGAATTTCACAACACACAGTCATACAGTAAACTTGAAAAACATGTTTAAATTGGTATCCAAGTCACTTATTGACAAAATCTGTATAATATTTACCGTATTTTATCCGTCGTGTGACTTCGTGTTGTTGCGTTCGATTGGTTTACGCGTTTCGAAACATATGTTTCGTCTTCAGAAATAAATAATCACTCAAAGTGAGGTCGTTAAATAACGCGGTTATGTGCAGAATTGTTTTCAGTATTTGCAATTTTAATATTTAACGACCTCACTTTGAGTGATTATTAATTATTTCTGAAGACGAAACATATGTTTCGAAACGCGTAAACCAATCGAACGCAACACGAAGTCACACGACGGATAAAAAAAAAGGTAAATATTATACAGATTTTATACAGTAAACGCTAAAATTTGTAACGTGCAGATTTGGTTTACAATTTCTTTTATATTCTCACGTAGGCTCCCGCGGCCGGTATCCATTAAGTTTTTGAAGTATTCTTCCAGTGTGGACCGCGTCATAAATGTCTTGTACGACAACGTTTCACCAGTATTACGGAGAGTATCCTCATGTCTACGTCACGTCTTTGTCACGTAAACTTGAGAATACTCATCGTAATATGAGTGGAACGGTGTCTCATACAAGGCCTTTTTGAGGCGGTCCTCACCGGAAGAAGTCTTCAAGAACATAATACAGTTTATTATTTTTTTTTTTTTAATATCTGCCGGGCTGTTTGGCCGTGCTCCAAGGTTTTCATTAAAACCAAACGTTTCAGCAGCACCACTGGCTGCCATCTTCAGTGGATGTATCGATTCAACCTAACGCGGGATGTCGTACGTTAGTCCCACAGTACTGTGGTGAAGGCTGGTGAAGATGGCAGCCAGTGGTGCTGCTGAAACGTTTGGTTTTAATGAATACCTTGGACCATGGCCAAACAGCCCGGCAGATAGTTTAAATTCAACTGGGACCGACCGTGAAAGCCCAAAACCCAACTCTGCGTTTTCAACAGCACAGGACGTAACACGAGACACTTCTTTCAAACTCCAGTCCGTGTTGGCCTATCACACATAATTCCGAAGCGTGACCTTGGAGTCACCCTTGACACCACACTGACCTGGCGACGCACTTCAAGATAACCAATGACCAAGCACGACCCCGTATCCGAGCACTACGCACACTAAGCACAAACGGCCGCTGGTCCAGTGAACTACTCAGCAGGATCTACACTACATGCATAAGACCAATACTGACTTACGCACACCCGGTCCTGCTGACGACTGAGACAAACAAACTCAAGCCATACAGAATCACAGAACAGAATCGGGCTCTGCGCTCGATTTACCGACGTCCTCCCATCACCAAAATCTCTAATAAGGATTTTTATGCCCTCAACAAACATTTCCCCGACCTTGACACCTTCCTACAGAAACTACATTAGAAATACGCCACAACAGCTAAAACAAGAACAGCACTACAATTCCCCCCCCCCCCCCCAAAGACCAGACCAAAATTCCCGGCGTTCTTACTTCCTCGTGAACCTGACTCTTGCGGACGAACCCCCGCTCCGGCTACCACATCGAAGACCACAAAACAGAAGGGTCCCTGGACCCATCTAGCGCTCGCCTCTGGCCTAAAAAAAAAAAAAATACCAGTCCAACCCCCTTGCATCGTCCTACTTCATACTTCATCAACGTGAATGCAATAAATAAATAAAATAAAAACAAAACACCCTCTCCTGTTAGCAAAGACTCCAATCTTATAACCGAAAAACCTGTTCCCCTACCGCCCATAACGCCACTACGACGCTTCTTTTCATCTCTAGCGTCAATAGGTGCACGACTCTGGCTATATAGTCTATAAGTTTGGCACTAATTACCCCCACACCCTCTCCTAGAGGCTACTTACACCAGAACACTAACATCCTCTCTACGCTGGTACCACCACCTTCTCATCGGCCGGTCACCGCTGGCGTACGCATATTACCCACACAACCGTACCCACATGGCTGAAGGGAGCTTGCTCCAGAACATCCCGAGAGGACCAAACGCCCCTCTCAAATAACACAAAAAAAAAAAACGTGAAAGCCTTCGAACAATAATAATACAGCTTCTTTTAGACGGACACTCTGCTGGATTTGCATAATTCTAAACAATTTTGATTCCTTTTTTAGGGCCCTGGGTTTCCAAAACGTGGAACTTTTCAAAACCAGCACTACATTCAGATGTCAGTTATACTTCTCTTAAATTTGCTACCCCACATGAATTTTTGCGATTTTATCCACTTTTTTTGGCAGTACGAAATTTAAAAATTTTCAAAAATGAAAACTATTCATATTATGGTTAAAATTCCCAGTAATTTGACACCACACCATGGCCTTTTGCGATTTTTTCACGAATTCGAACCCCTCACACGTTTGCCTAAATAATAGGAGTTATCAGCTTAAAAAACAAGAGGGTTCTGTAGGGTGAAAATATTGTCACGTATCCAAGTTTTAACGAAAAATCTGTTTTGCGTTCAAAAATGTTTGTGAGGCACCTACCCCTGGACAGACAAACAAATGCCAAACGGTCGAGTCAAAACAAAGAACTCGCTTCGCGCATTCAATTATTATTCGTTTTTCTAACATTCTCTGTTTTCTTTATTGCTACTCTTAAATTGTTTTCGTTATTACTACGCGTACTAATTAACCTGTATTTTATTTTATTAATAAAAGATGACATTTGTACTAAAATTTCATTATTTTTTTATTCTTGAACTATGTGAAAATACCAAATCTCTGCACTAAAAAATGTTTATTATTATTGAGAAAACAAAAATCTTATGAGAGTAGCAAACAATATAATAACACTTGGAGGGTTAACGGTCCCATGTCATCGAAGTTTGGAAATCGCTGGTGAACAATTATTTTTGTGTATTTTGATAGATTTTACGTTAATTTAGTAATTCTTAACTAAAAGATACTTTTAAGTTCTTTGTTTTATTATTATTATTATTATTATTATTATTATTATTATTATCATCATTATTATTAACAAAAAAAGTTATAAGAGAGTAGCAAAACATTTAATAACACTTGGTGGGTTGCGGTCCCATGTCATCTAAGTTTGGAAATCGCTGGTGAACAATTAATTTTGTGTATTTTGATAGATTTTACGTTAATTTGTTCATTGTTAACTAGAAGATACTCAGAGCTCATCAGCCTGTGTTTGTTTGTGTTCTCTAAGATGATCCACGTTCTATTGGTGCGACGGTACAGGAGGTGAACTGTTTTCCATACGTCAGGTGAGATGAGCAAACACACTGGTACGGATTTAACTACTGTTTACAACTTCGCGAGACGTCTTCCACCCTCTGTGTCTTACCACCCCTAACCCCCACCCTTTCCTTCCTTTCAGTGTTCCGACTTCGTAAACAATTTCCAGTTATTGAGGGCTCTTCGTGCACACAGAGCCCGGATATTAATATTTGATATGTAGACGTAGAATTATATTCTGTGGAGGGTGGATGAGACGAGACGAGACGAGCTCCTCGTGTTTCGCTGAAACATTATTTTCTAATAAAGGGGGCGGATCACTTAGACGACTGTTATACTCAGTGTGTCTCGTATAAATGAATTTAGAACCTATTTCATGCCATTGAGGTATTTATATGATCGAGTTACACCACTGCTTCCTGTATTATAAATAAGCGAACGATATTGCTGAGTTTCACTGCCAACTGCGACTTACGTGTAAATTGTAAGAATGTGTTGTAATACACTTCTTGATAGGCCTTTTATGAAAGAGTTATTAATCATTTGAATATTACGTTGGCCTACGAGCATGTGAAAAGCAAGTTTTACAAACTATTTTAATCACTGGTAATATTAATATTTTTACTTAATAGTCTACAACACTTACTCCAGTGTACCGACTCTTGATTGTACCTCAGGGCGCCAGTAATAATAAACACAAATTAAAGTATATTAGTCAACTTTTAATGAACCATTTGCATTTATATATTACAAAATTTGTTAATATGACTTGGATCGTTTTATCTTACAATTTGAATATGATTAAATAGCAGTGAGTTCTTTTCTGACAAATTGAGTCACTATGTTTGAATACAAACATATATTTATCAAACAATATAGAATCAAATGTTCATTTATTCGTTACTTGCGTGAAGAATCCTTCCGAAGTGCGTAGTCCTGAAGATGTTGCAGATCGGTGAGTCGTCAGCAGCCGTTTCTTACGTGTTAATCCAGGTTATGAATGCACTAATTCACTTGATCACAGATGTACACTACACTTGACATATTGATTGTACATATAACTATGTCGTATAATTATACACTCTGGTTACAACGATTATTAAATTGACATTAAGTGCATCTAACACAGTTCGCGTCGCGTGCGGCTCGACTATCTTACACCGTCGTGACTTTAATCCGAACTAATCCGCTTTCTTCCGTGATTTCACCACAACGTATCGAATTGATGGAAATTTATACGTAATATTACTTCGTGTTGTTTGTTATTACTCCGATCATTCACTCGTTTACTTATTACTGTTTAAGAAACTTTATAACTTTAGTATTAGTAAATTATCGCGTTCCCGTACTTCTGTTACTTCTGCGAATTACTTATTCTTTAGAAAATTTATAGTTAACGCAAAACAGCGTACGCGAGTCTCTTCCGTCTAGTTCCGCCGATTTAAAAAGACTAACCTATTTCTTTACAAGTTCATATTTTATACTTGCTTTGAATTTGCCTTACCTACATTCGATAGAAAAACGTTCCTATAGGTTTAAACTACCGCTAAATACAAAATCACCCAATCTGCTTAGCTAAAACCTCCCGCGCAACACATGACGCTTTTTCTGATTCGCCCAACGTTTCTCCGCGATCCACGTGCTTAAAAAAACTAGCGTCTATAGCTATCTCGCTCACACATCGCTCTCTCTCGTCTAACGGTATCTATTGTTACATGCACTTAACGTTTACAACATTGGCAGACACCCTTAATATCCTAGCGAATAATACATTTTATGACAGTTATGTCCCAAAACGTGACAGTCTAAAATTACCTTCCTTATAGTCGTCAGCCCCAAGGCCGGCGTTATTAACCTACCGCTCTACTCTGCTGCTTTTTTACAAGTTAATTTCTTTCGAGTAATGCCGCCTAACGGTTCAGGCGTCGCAATACCTCTCCGCTTTCTAAAACACACCCATTTCTTTGCGTTCAGCATAGTTGATTGAGTAAAATTAGCAATTGCTCAAATTTTGCGTTACAGTGTGTTTTTTTCAATTTTTATAATTTGACTGTTTTGCTGTAATTTTTGTAATCAGTTTAGACTAATAAACAAAATTCATTCTAACGTGATTTCCATCTAAGAGTTGCCGTGACAGATTGTCTCTTTATTTGATGTATACCCCCCCCCTACATTTCATCATCGTCATTATCTTCACAACACGGGCATAGGCAAGGTGTGGGGCGTCAAATTAAAGATAATTTTAACTAACAGCTGAATGTAATGAATGTCGTGACCCCATAGCTCGGAAGAGAGATAAAACATTTGACACAATTTTTGAAAACCCAGCTGGGTATCAGATTAAAAGGAACTATTGGGAACCCAAAATCACAGTGTGTTAAGATTTCAAGTGTTTACTGTACGATTGTGTGCCCAACAATTGTTTTAGTACTAAATGTGTTGGCGAGTAATCTGTATTTTTGTAATTTTTATAATAACTGAAACATTATCTGATATCGAAATTTATGTAATAATAAATCTACTTCGTTGAAAACAGAGAGCGAGTTCTGCGGCTTCGGGAGCATCTCTCTCTCTCTCTCTCTCTCTCTCTCTCTCTCTCTCTCTCTCTCTCTCTCTCTCTCTCTCTCTCTCTCTCTCTCTCTCTCTCTCTCTCTCTCTCTCTCTCTCTCTCTCTCTCTCTCTCTCTCTCTCTACTAGTTTAAACTAAGAGTCGGAGAATGTAGATAAGGATGGAAGGACAGTGTGTTAAGAGTGGAAGACAAACGCCTACCAAAACAGATACTATTTGTAGAGCCTGAGAAAGAAGAGAAATTGGCGGACCGGAAAGAATTGTCGCATCAATCGGTCGCCAGGAACTAGTTGAAACATTGTTTTAAAAAGTGAATCATCCCTGTCCGTTTTTTCAGTTGAACGTGGAGCAAATGTATAGAAACCAATGAAAACGTCATCGTAATCATTTTCACAACTCGACACAGGCAAACTGCTGCCTGTTCCGCCTTCGAAAATCCTCCAGCCATCTCTTCCTGGGTCTACCCACACACCTGTGTCCTTTAGGTTTGTATTTCCAGACTTGTTCGGCCAGTCTGCAGTCTGACATTCTGTCTAAGTGTTCTTTCCGCCGTTGTTTGTAATCTTTTAATATTCCATTCAAGTTAACAACTTGTAACGCTTTTCTTATGGCCTCATTCTTTATACGGTCAATTTAGAACACCATTTAACTCCTCTTAAGAACGCCATTTGCGAGGCCTGTATTTTACTGTCTTGTTTCTTGGTCATTGTCCATTATTCACACCCATAGGACGGTACGGAGACTGCCATAACTTAATACAACTTTATAGAACACCAATCGTCTCCAAAGTCTCGCATCCATTACCATCTCAGTGTAGCCCCTCACATCCATCCTTCTGAGATCTTATAGCACATCATCTTATCTTAGGTCGGCCCCTCTTCCTGTTTTGTAGACTTGCGCTCTCAGGATTTTCTTTGCCATACGCTGATCACCCATCCAGTCTAGGTGATCTAGCCATTTTATTCCTGTGCCTTTATGAATCTTACAATGTCCTTATGATTCAATACCTCATCTGGCTCCTGGTTATATATCTATCCGTTCGTCATCTTCTTTAACCGGGACATAAACACGTCTTACGATCGTTCTTTCAAACCTTCTTAGTGTTTATTGTTGCTTTTTGAAGTGAAACTTCTTTATCGACGTATGAGAGAAATTTTATAGCAATATAAAAAAAAATCGTCACGATTTTCGGTTACGCGCCATGTTGTTTTTTTTTATCAAAGTTCAGTATAGTGACGTAAAGAATAATATATTAGTTTGAAAGTGATAAAATAAAAAGACTTATTATTTGTTATGTGAGAGCAAATGAGAGTTTTCATAAAAATTCAAGTAAACGTCGGCCAATAGACGAGAGAGAGGTGAACCCATGGCCAATCCATCATCCTCAATGCAAACTTGGTTATTGAAAGCAAAGTAATTCAAATTCAAGTGAATTTATAGTAAAAGTGAGAGTGATTATATATTTCGTTTGATAAATCCAACACGTGAGCGTGATTTTAATATTTATTTGAGGTTAACCTCACTTTTTGATTGTAAGTATCAGTAAATGTATATAAATCTATTAAAATTAGCAAGTATTAAAAATCCAACACGTGAGCGTGATTTTAATATTTATTTGAGGTTAACCGCACTTTTTGATTGTAAGTATCAGTAAATGTATATAAATCTATTAAAATTAGCAAGTATTAATAAATATGACTGTAAATCTAGTAAACATTATTATTAATTATTCGTTTTTAATGATTTATTTATTCATTTTGAATTCTATAAAATCATTGCATGTCTACAAGATTAACTGTCATCATATAATTGTATTACTTTGAATAGATAATTCCAATTATTTACTCATAACTTGTGTAATTGAGTAAGTTATTAAATATCTGCTTTGAATTATTTTTCTTAAGCTTTATCTACCCAATTTCTGTGAAGTTGTAAATAGTAGAAAAATGATATGTCATAAAGAAGTTTCACTTCTTACCTGTGTACTCTGGTACACACACATATATTATTTTTTTATTAAATGTCCATGTCTCGCTCCATAATTAACAACCAGTTTGATAAGTGTCTTATATATTTTTATTTTTGTGTTACGACTAGTGAGTTTGCCTCTCAATAGTCTGCTGTTGGCATGATATGACCTATTGCCTATTTGTATCCTGTCGTGTTTATGGACCCTTCATTATTTATCATGGTACCCAGGTATTTGAACTTATCAACTGCATCGTTTCTGCAAATGATTAATGATTTCTGATTCGCGATATGTCGATCCGCGGACGTAACTTCGATAAAGAGATTTCTATCTGCCGGCTAGCTTGCTGCTGAGATGTGTCTGGTAATTGACGGTGAGTCATCGATAAAAGGTGTAAACCTTTTGTATTACTAAAAATAAACGCGTGTTGAACTGAACATCGATGATGTTAATTTAAAAAAAAATTGTTAATCACGGCCTACGGATTAATTAATTACGGATTTGTAGCTAAACGGAATCGATTAACGTAATATACTGACATTATAATATTGGTACTGTCCCAATAACCATATCCGCACTCATTTTCGATGTTTCGATTATGCGATTATTGGCATCGTTATGTAGTGAATATCGCATATAATTTTAGTTGCATAATAGAAATCGTTAAAATGTGTTTGTTATGTTATAAAATAGTTTGTTGACGATTTCAATCGTGTTTCATTGTTATACTTTTTACGAAAAAATTTTCTAGCAATAATATACGTCCTATGTGTGCCTGTGACGCCAAAAGTTGGCGTTGTTAGGTTAACATGCCAACTAAAATTACACATGGAAACCAATATGCCTTTAAAATAATACTCGGTTTTTGTGAAAAACCGACTCGAAGTAAGACGGAGTGGCCAGTCCTTGCCTGTTACTATACATGCCTCTCTTTTTATGGCAGAACTCGTTTTCCACTGATACTCAGTTTTTGTGCAGAACACTGGAAAATCGAAGGAAAGCGGGATGGTATACATGTCTCCATTTTTTGTAGACATTTTGTGTTTCGCACAAAATTTGCTTCCAGTGAAGTTTGCCGAGATTTTACTGAGTAACAAAAGAATATTGACCACCTAACGAATATCAAATCTTTTTTCATTTGTTCATACTTTTTTTTGTTTTAATCTAACTATTCAGAAATATTTTTATTTTCACTTTTTTCTGCTGTTCTTGTTAAAAACATTATGTTCTTTGTTTTTAATGTTTCTCCCTTTCTGGCATTGTGTAGACACATTAAACGCCATATTTTTCCTGACCATGGCTTCTTATTTTTTAAACAGTAAGCTAAAAACCAAAAACTATTAGAATACCTAACTGCCTAACTTCAGAATTGAAAATAACACCCATATGCGCTTTACATTATGAAGTGGAATAATTTACAATTAGTACAATTCATCTTCTTCACATCTTAATATATCGATACAATCGCATATTCTAAACATCGGAAATGTAGTGCTGTCACGGATATTGGTACAGTACCTATTGACATTATAATATCGATCCACCGGCGTTCAGATGTTCTCAGTAATCGTGCCCAAAACGCAACCGCTGGGATTACCAAAGTTGCAGGAGGGAGACAAACGCACGACTCGCGCGCCCAGCTGGACGCGACAAAGCAGGCCCAGATACTGACTTCACATAATCCTTGACAGAGTACAATGGCGCGAGCCACGTTATTAAACAAGGACAATGTTTGATCCTGTTTAACGCTTCAGCTGCTGTGCACGATAAACATTCTAGCCCGATTAACAACAGAACTCGTATAGTTGGACTCCTTATTCGAAAAACGTTAGCATCGTATAAGAAATTCTGTATTTGAAGTCTTCTTCCGGTAAGGATTGCGTCTCGAAAATGTCTTGTAAGACAACGTTTCACCCATATGTTACAAAGACGTGAAGATACACATGGATGAAACCTTGTCTTGACAAGACATATTCAACGTCGTACATACCGGAAGAAGACTTCAAATACAGAATGGACACCGGCCGCGTAAGTCTTCGTAAGAATATCGTACAAGAAGTAAGTATCTTCTAAGGCTTACACGGGCGCAGTCAATGTTTGGCCGTGACATCTACGTTAGACGAAGCTCGATTTGCACTGATGATGGCCGTCAGTGCCACGTCTAGTAATGTGTGTAGCACTGGACCAGCCCGGAATCAGAAAATTTTAACATCATACAAGAAATGTTCAGAATATGAATTGGAAATCATATTCTACATTCGCCTCTAAATTCTCTGACTCTTTAGAAAGGTAAAACAATTTTTTTTGTAACTTTTTCGTAGATTATCAACTTTAATGTAAACGTACCGTGTAGGAATCGGCTCATAATTGAAGACGCGGAAGAAGGCAGTATGTCATCTTCATGGCGTAAGATTGGAATATAATAATAAAAGAAAAAGAACATCAGTGTTCAGAACGAGTGTCAGGTACTTTTGATGGAACGGAAAGGGTCCGGTAAAAATAAATTATTGATAAAACAGACTTAGAGCAAGTCAGCCACTTTAGTTATTATTTAGGCAGCGAGATAAGATTTGATGGCATAGAGATACAGTGAATAAGTAAGGAAAATATATTTCAATTGATTTGTCTCAGTATTTGAAGAACAGTGTAAACAGGGCTACCGAGATAAAATTCCAAAAGACACTGATAGCCGTGTATAGTGAGATATATACAGGGTGGGGCAGAGAAATAGGACGTTTTTGAAATAATAACAACATTGTTAGTTTTGTTTGAAAAGAAAATTTACTGGCAGAGAAACATTCGTGATTACATAGCATTTAATGATATTCATTTGTGGAAAATCACATCTTGCAAATGATGTCCATTTTCGTTTATGCATTGTTGTAAGCGTGTACGGAAATTGGCCTCCACTCTTTCTAGCAGGCGTCTATCAAGTTGGACATCACGAATACTGTCCTTCAATTATCTAGTGTACGGGGGTTTCTCTTATAGACGTGTGACTTGAGGTACCCCCATAAAAAATAATCACACATTGATAAATCTGGGGACCGAGGGGGCCATGCAACATCACCAAATTTGGAAACGAGGCGGTTGGGAAACAGAGGGCGAAGAACACCCATTGACGCTCGGGATGTGTGAGACGTTGCCCCATCTTGCTGAAACCATACACTCCGAATAGCAATCCGCCTTCTCCGTAACTCAGGCGCAAAAAAGGTGTTCAGCATCTCAATGTAACGCTCAGCAGTAACAGTTACAGTGACGCCATTTTGTTCAAAAAAGTAAGGACCAATGATGCAGTTCTTTCCCAACGCGCACCAAACTGTAACTTTTGGGCTGTGCAGTGGTTTTCGGTGGATTTCTCGGGGATTCTCAGCAGCGCAGTAGCGACAATTCTGTTTGTTGACTGCACCATTGAGAATGAAAATGAGCTTCATCACTCATCAACAACATAATGTTTTCATTTTCCTCAAAAAGTGTCAACATTGTTCGTGCAAAGTTCAATCGTAGTGGGTAATCTGTTTCGTTCATCTGCTGCACAACCATTAACTTGTACGGGTGAAAACGTAATTCGTCATGCAAAATACGCCTTACCGTGCGATTGGTGATTTGAAGTTCCGCAGCATGTCTCCGAGCAGAGCGGCGTGGACTTCGTTACATTGCTGTTCTAACCCTTTCCGGAGTACGTGGGGCTCCTGGTGGTTTTGGTTTTCATTATTGAGCCTCCTGAACGAAGATCATTAACCCAACGTAAGATTGTGTTACGAGAGGGAACAGAGTCATTTCGAATCTGCGGCGAAACTCGCGCTGAACCGCGGTCACTGATTCACCACTACGCACAAAGCAGTCGTACGCGAAAACACGGAGTTCTAACGTCCACGGCTCCATGATGCCGACTGAAAGTGAAATGCTATGAACAAAGGAACGGAATGCCCCCATCCGCACTCATCTCCCCCTGCTACAGGCCGAGTACTAGCCATTTCAAAAACATCGTATTTCTCTGCCCCACACTGTATATGTTTATATACATAGCCGGTGTATGTAGTGAGACCCGGGGACTGTCAAATAATCAACATTAAAGAATTGTATAATTTGTGTTAGTGGTTAAATACACAAACAGAAATTAAACTGTTGCACACCACTACATAGACAGTTGCCGATAAGCACTTCCCAGCCGTAAGTTCACCGTCAGGTCAGTAGAACCAGTATCTGGTATACAGGAGTACTTCGCGTTTATCACCACCTTCAAGTCATTCATAGGTAGACAGAAATCTGCGTATACAAAACTGTCATATGACCCATGATGTGGTATGGCAGTAAAACCTTTCTATTAACACAAAGAGCAATTTGAACGCCTGAAGATATTTGAAAGGAGGAACATTTATTATTATATTTATTATATTATAATGTAAATTTGGATATTAGATAATTATTGAATACTGGGAAAAATTACAAAAATCGGGATTACTCTACGCTTTCTTTAGTAATATAACAATTGTAAGCACACAATCGTACAATAAACACTACAAATTCCAAACATTCGGATTTGGGTTAACAATTCATTTTAGTCTAACGCCCTGCTGGGATTTTCAGTTGTTTTCAAATTTCTGACCTCTTTTTTTTTGGCCCTGTGGATCCCCTAAATGTTGAAATTACCAAAATGTAACGTTACATTTAGATGTTAGTTAAAATTCTGTTTAATTTGATACTCCATACGAATTTTTGTGATTTTATCTATATTTTCACCTCTTTTGGGGACCTGACGTCAAACAATTTTGAAATTTAACAAATGAACACTACATTCAAATTTTGTGTGTGTGTGTGGTGATTTGGGGGCTGGGAGAGAGAGAGAGAGACCGAGGTTGCGTTCGCGCGTGTAACACACTTGTTTCCTCGTTTACTTCTCAATGTGTGAAGGGTTGTTAAAATTTAAATAGCCCTACAGAGACAAATCTTAGTTTTTTGTTTTGTTTTTACTCAGTGTAATAATATAAACACCATTAGTAGCGATTTACTGAAAACTTAAGCCTAAGCCAATTCATTTTTCGGTCGCCGTGACAGAAAGCCGAGGCTTCATTATTTCACAAGTGTCACGAGTGTTTACGATCACGTTTTTGCGCCGACGAGCGCTGGAAATAAGATTTGACTGCTGTCAACGCGTTTACCGAGCGACAATGTCTGTTTCGTCGTCGACTGCCCAAGGAGCAGAGAAGGCATTAGTGTATGAGGAGAGTTAGTGGGGGGGGGGGGTAGAAGCAATGTGGTAAGTGGAGATTAAGGTGGTAAGGGGTGGGGTGGGGGTTGGTGTGTATGTGTTGACAACCGGCCGGGCGGCTGTATTGCGCTGCTGCCAAGGTGCTGGCGAGGGAGTGGCTTTGATGTCGAAAGATGAGCTGTGAGGGATAAAGTGAGGCCATCACAGAGAAACACCCTCTCTCCGGCAGTGTGCGTCCACTTGATGAAAGCACTTTAACTGAAGCTTGAGCGAAACATTGTTTTCTCTCATCTCTCGTCTCATTTTGTGTCCACGCACGCATGTGTTGTGCCTGTTTGATGTCGTCGTCGTCCGCTACTATTGTCGGTTGTCTGCATAAAATACAGTTTTACATCACAATATATACGAAACGTATGTAAATACCTACATATATATGTTTTTTACTTTCATGTTCCATAAGGAAATGGAAGTATGGTGATGACGAAAAAAATTGTGTTTGGGATAAGGGCTGATTCTGATTGCACTATCCTCAAAACATGAAGAAAAGTCATTTTCAGAAAGTATCTGTGTGTAGAATTGTTTCTGTGGCGAACGATAACTGGCGCAAATTCAAACCGAATCAAATAATTTTTTGCATATGTGCCCGAGTTGTAGAGGACTCAAGGCCTATTGATTTTGGTGAAGATCGATTAAGGGGAAGGGGTAGTTTACCTGCAACGTTTTATGTTTTAACAAGTGTAAAATACTTAATTTTCATAAATAAAGTATTCTGAAAAGAAGGTCTTAATAATCCACTGTAGAAAGGTAGGTGAAATGTCTATAAATGAAATGGGTAGTTGAAGGGGGAGGGGGTTATTTTCTATAAATGAAAATGATAGTTGAAGAGGGAGGGGATAATTTTGTATATGTGTACTACGTTTATCGGCAACAAAGAAGTAGTTTGTTGTTAAAATTCCTTCCGGGTCTGTTTGGCCGTGGTCCAATGTTTTCTGCAAAACCAGACGTTTCGGCAGTGGTGTCGACTGCCATCGTCAGTGAAAATCGAGTGCGATAACGTGTGGTGGTATACGTTAGTGACCACAGTACTGTGGTTAAGGCTGAAGAAAGAAGTAGTTTCTATGGAAATATTTCATTTCGAAAATGATTTTAAATCTTAGAATATGGAAGTCATGTATGGTTCTCCATACCGATATTTATTTTCGACGATGCTCGCAAAATCTCTTGCAGTGGTCAGTGTTACCCTCTGAAACACTATAAACACACAGTGCGAAATAGTGTTGTTTGTTTTTAAGGACACCCCTGTACCACGGTTTTGGGTGAAATTTTCTGTTTCCTGTTTTTGATGTGTAAACTGTATTTCAAAGTGTCAGCATTAATTCGCTTCGAAAAATGTATTGAAAATCATCATTATCATCATCATCTTCACAACACGTCATCTGTTCCGGCTTCAAAGATCCTCCAGACATCACTTCCAGGGTCTACCCACACACCTGTGTTCTATAGATTTGTATTTCCAGCCTCGTTTGGCATGTCTGGAATCTGACATTATTTCCAGCATTGTTTGTAATCTTTTAATTTTTCATTCAAGTTAAAAAACTTGTAACTTTTTGTTTGATTTTGTTGTCCATGACGTGTCCGTTGATTAACTAATTGGAATATACTGACTCAGAACACAAAGTTTTTATCGGTAAAAATATTAAAATGTTTACCTTCTATCCTGAACCAGTTTTCGCTTATTATAAGCTTCGGCAGACGAAGTTCAGGCTGCAAGGTAAAAATTTTATATTTTTAGCAATAAAAACTTTGTTACCAGTTGTCGCTTATTATAAGCTTCGGCAGACGAAGTTCAGGCTGCAAGGTAAAAATTTTATGTTTTTAGCAATAAAAACTTTGTTACCAGTTGTCGCTTATTATAAGCTTCGGCAGATGAAGTTCAGGCTACAAGGTAAAGATTTTATATTTTTAGCAATAAAAACTTTGTTACCAGTTGTCGCTTATTATAAGCTTCGGCAGACGAAGTTCAGGCTACAAGGTAAAAATTTTATATTTTTAGCAATAAAAACTTTGTTACCAGTTGTCGCTTATTATAAGCTTCGCCAGACGAAGTTCAGGCTACAAGGTAAAAATTTTATATTTTTAGCAATAAAAACTTTGTTACCAGTTGTCGCTTATTATAAGCTTCGGCAGACGAAGTTCAGGCTACAAGGTAAAAATTTTATATTTTTAGCAATAAAAACTTTGTTACCAGTTGTCGCTTATTATAAGCTTCGGCAGACGAAGTTCAGGCTGCAAGGTAAAAATTTTATATTTTTAGCAATAAAAACTTTGTTACCAGTTGTCGCTTATTATAAGCTTCGGCAGACGAAGTTCAGGCTGCAAGGTAAAAATTTTATATTTTTAGCAATAAAAACTTTGTTACCAGTTGTCGCTTATTATAAGCTTCGGCAGACGAAGTTCAGGCTGCAAGGTAAAAATTTTATGTTTTTAGCAATAAAAACTTTGTTACCAGTTGTCGCTTATTATAAGCTTCGGCAGATGAAGTTCAGGC
Organism: Magicicada septendecula; assembly: GCA_034769895.1. Lineage (NCBI taxonomy): Eukaryota > Metazoa > Arthropoda > Insecta > Hemiptera > Cicadidae > Magicicada > Magicicada septendecula. The sequence goes on along the minus strand of CM068368.1, from coordinate 907,719,589 downwards.
TACAAGGTAAAGATTTTATATTTTTAGCAATAAAAACTTTGTTACCAGTTGTCGCTTATTATAAGCTTCGGCAGACGAAGTTCAGGCTACAAGGTAAAAATTTTATATTTTTAGCAATAAAAACTTTGTTACCAGTTGTCGCTTATTATAAGCTTCGCCAGACGAAGTTCAGGCTACAAGGTAAAAATTTTATATTTTTAGCAATAAAAACTTTGTTACCAGTTGTCGCTTATTATAAGCTTCGGCAGACGAAGTTCAGGCTACAAGGTAAAAATTTTATATTTTTAGCAATAAAAACTTTGTTACCAGTTGTCGCTTATTATAAGCTTCGGCAGACGAAGTTCAGGCTGCAAGGTAAAAATTTTATATTTTTAGCAATAAAAACTTTGTTACCAGTTGTCGCTTATTATAAGCTTCGGCAGACGAAGTTCAGGCTGCAAGGTAAAAATTTTATATTTTTAGCAATAAAAACTTTCTATTTCTTTTATGAATTTGCTAACTGCTATAATTTTTTATTGTTCGACTAAGCTTTTCGTCATTACTGACATCTTCAGGTCTTAAACAACCTTGTCAGTAATGACGAAAAGCTTAGTCGAACAATAAAAAATTATAGCAGTTAGCAAATTCATAAAAGAAATAGTAAGGATGGCTGCTAATTTGAACAATACGAAGAATAAAAACTTTGTTACCAGTTGTCGCTTATTATAAGCTTCGGCAGATGAAGTTCAGGCTACAAGGTAAAAATTTTATATTTTTAGCAATAAAAACTTTGTTACCAGTTGTCGCTTATTATAAGCTTCGGCAGACGAAGTTCAGGCTACAAGGTAAAAATTTTATATTTTTAGCAATAAAAACTGTGTTCCGAGTCAGTAGTGTTATAAATTATAACTTTTCTCTTATTCTTCTTTATACGGTCAAATTTAAAACATCTTTCAATTCCTCTTAAGATGTTGAAAATAATCGAAGTAACCAAATTTTTTACAGCTTCATTTATTTCGATGTTAATCATAATACGAAAATTGAATATCGCGCATTGTTTCTGTGAGGGAAATTTTTTTATTAAAAGGGAATTATTGAGCCGAAAAAGCTAAACATCATATTATATAGCAGTTTACGTGCAGACATTTCTTCCTATGTAAACTCTAAGTACACTCCTCTTAAATCTCAGAACTTTAAAGCACGTTTGCGGAAAATTAAACTTTCTCATGTTCATGTACCTGAGAATAAGAAATAACCAGGAGGAGATAGATGAGCTATTGAAGACACGAAGACATTGTAAGGTTCATAAAGGCTCAACGAATACGGCAGCCGTACCTAGAGCGGATGAATGATACAGGTTTGTAGACCTGACTTCTGAGACGACTCGACGGGTAATCCTAGACGTGTTGACTTCTGGGTTGCCGTTTAATCTAACAATACTGTAGTACTGCCCCGGCCAAAAGGACGGCAGTCGGAAGCCTTTCATGTAATAATGTGTTATTAAAAGTTCGCGCCACTTCCCGATATTGTCTGTGTACACCAATCAGACTCTCCGCTATTAATAATATGAGAATGTTCTTTTGAGTCCACGTTGACGCGACATTGCCACAATTAGTGTTCATCGGCCGCGACATGTCGCCTTCAACGGAGCCGACCCATCGTGTCGTCGTCATTCGGCTGTCTGTGTAAACGTTTGTTTAATGATGCGCAGAAACTTGTCAATAATTACACTGATCTGTGATACAAAATTTATTACGACTGATAGCAGTTGCGGGTAACGGATTAAATACGGCAGATATATATTTCATTTTCTATCTTTTGTCACAGGAAATCTTTGTTTTACTTATTAACCACAATTATGGTCATCCGAAAGCGTGCACCCCCTTTATCTTCTGTTTCTCAGGTCTGTACTGACCTATGCGGATCCCGCATGTTAGTCACTTCTGTCGACCACCGACAGGTGTGGGCTGGAACAATGCCAATCGAAAACTCTCCTCTCCTCGTCGGGATCTCCTTGGTTTGTCAGAAATGACGTAATTCTTGGAGGTTTTTGAGTGTCTGTTTTTGTCAGGTCGTTGGCTGTAACTCTCTTTGCTGCAGCTGCGACCTCATTCTTCTCTTACGTGAGGACCATCAACGCTACAGAACCTCCACCTCCGATCCGGGTCTAACGCCCTCGGTAGATTCTCGATGACCCGCCATAACGACATCCTCGTCGCTAACGTCTTATTGTTAGCAGCCGTGGAGTTGTCCTTCTCAAAACTGTTATTTCCTTCTTTTCCTCAGAATGTTCCTTCCTAGAGCGTTGAACACGCAGCCTGTTGCTGCTACCTCTGTCACCGGCACGAGGGCTCTGCCTTGTGAAGAGAAAACCGACGCCACAAGACGTCTACTCACTGGGCCTGACGCCTGCCGCCTGAATCGGTTCCAGCAACAGTGGCATACATTAAAGTCTTCAACACCTACCTTCTAACGAATAATCGCGTTGGCGGTTACCAGTACTAAGGTATCTTCTGGCAGGCACTGGACTCGACCCAGATGATGCAATCAAGCCACGGGTGCAAAGACACCCCACTCAAAACATTACTACACGCTACACGGTCAACTCCCCCCTCCCCCCTTTGTTTCGATTGAGAGAGGTTTCTATTCTATGTACACCGGGTAGTACCAGACAAACGCGTCGTTTATAAAGTGGACATACGTCTACTTTGGGGCTCCGAGAAGAGTTGGGCACTGTAACAGTCTCAGTATGCCTACATGAAGTTTAGGAGTAGGCGCACAGCAGGGCAGTAATTAAAATACGCTGATACAATAAAGTGCTGCCACGCAAAGTAGGCGCACTTATCCCACTTGCTGAATAAAACATGCAACTCGACACTTTAAAAGCTCTCCGGTTCGGTTTTACTACATGATAATGATATTCACGGCGAGGGAGGAGCGAGTTTAAATGGATCGCTGTACTTAGTAATTATACCGCTGTGCGTTTGTGTGCGCCCGCATTGTATCGTCGACGACGCGGTTCACTGCTGTCGCCTTTCCATTCACGCAAGTTCTGTACGTAACCGAGATTGTGTTCTCGTTATGACAGTCTGTTGCCTGGTTTTGTAAACAACCAACAGTAGTAGTCTGTGTCCGAGGCTTTCACGACCGGCCGTCGTCTGTGTATTATTGTATTACTGCTGACGCTTATTGGACGGAGGGATCAAATTGTATTAAATTCAACGATACTATTCTGTTTCCATCTAATGGCTTTCTTTCCTTCTGCTTTGCTGTCCAAACTGGCAATATACAAATGTGTATATGCTCCAACATTGAGGTACAGTTGCGAATCATGGACTCTGAATGACACACATAAAAAGAGAATACAAACAATGGAGATGAGATTCCTAAGAACAGTTGAAAAGAAAATTCTTGGATTTCATTGTCCATGACGTGTCCGTTTCTTAACTAAATATAATTATTTCACTACGACTCGGAACACAAAACTTTTTATGGGTAAAAACGTAAAAGCTTTACCTTACAACCTGAACCGGTTTTCACTTTTAAAAAGCTTCTTCAGAGGTTGCCGGTGGTAGCACTGGTTACACCTCGCACACACAACATCGATCTTTCGAAAATCGATTTCGTCGCCATCAACATGACGAACAGTGCTACCAGCGGCAACCTCTGAAGAAGCTTTTTAAAAGTGAAAACCGGTTCAGGTTGTAAGGTAAAGCTTTTACGTTTTTACCCATAAAATGTTTTGTGTTCCGAGTCGTAGTGAAAAGAAAACTCGTAGAGATAGGGTGAGCAACGCCAACATCCGAAAGAAATTGAAGACATTCTCTTCAAATGATAAAATTGAAAGCTTGCAAATGCGTTGGCTGTAGGATGAATGAGGATAGGCACCCGAGACGAGCATGGCAGGTAAAACCAGAAGGCAGAAGAGGAAGAGGACGAAATGGGAAGATAACGTCAAGAAGAGTGTAGAAGGCAGAGGAGCAGTTTGGACGAGATGGAGAGCTCTCTAGAAAACCTCGACACCTGATACCTAAGAGGATAGAAGAGGATGACTAAGAACAAGATGAATTTACTGTTCGTTAAACCGTAGTATCTGGAGCGTCTTTAGCGTTTACAAATGTATATCTCATGCATATTTATTTGCATAAATTAATTATTCCATTAATTATATAAATTTTTATCTGTATTTATGATAGTGCTGTCGGTACGAACTTTGTCGTACTTATGTGTATTTAGCCCTGTAGTTGGACGCCATATACGGCTGTATATGTAGTTTGTTATGCCCCACGTTCTTTGGGAGCCATATACGAATGTAATATTTATGCAGGTTTAATAATTGCATAAATTAATTAATTAAATAAATTTTACTTATTGTCCCGCGTTTGGGCGCAATGTACATATATATAATATATTACCACGCGTTGGGCATCATGTACAAATATACATGTATTATGCAAATTTATTAATTACATAATCTAATTGAATTTTTAATTGTATAAAAATTTTCTCTTGGTTACAATTATCTACTAGAATTTGCTTCCTCGTGTCACGTGTTGGGACACCATATGCAACTGTAATATATTTTATGTTTGTCTCTACTTGCATAAATTAGTTAAAATTATTCAAAGGAGTTTCCATAAATGTAAGTTTTTATTACAGATCTTGTTTACTGCTCCAGGACGGGCATGCCATATCTGATGATACACTCTGATATCACTGAGCCATAATACGCCCCGCGTGCTGGAGCACCATATGTAAACAGGTGTTTTGGGTGAATAACAATCATCTGACTCAGACACTATTAATTTTCGTAAACAATACAAATTTAATTTTTATAAACGATACAAATTTATTATATGTTTTCAATATCATTTAAATACTGAATAAAGTTAGCGTTTCTAGACAACATCAAATATACAATGCTGTTATATTATCTCTACGTTATGAACATCTACAAAATCAATAAAGACTAATTAATTAATCACCATATAAATTTCAATATATCCTACTCTATGGATTCATATTTCTCAATTTGCGTTACTTTTGAGCAATTAAATATATGTATATTCAACAATTAAATAAATGTATATTCTACTCAGTGGCGAGTTCTTTTTGAGTGGCAGGACAGTGGCGACCTAATCTAATGTTACATGAATGATAATAATTTACTTGTTGTTTGTATCCAAATTGCGGTGATTAACTGCGTCGTACCTCTCATCCTACGAAGAAATCCACGCTGAAGATACGCCAATTAAATTACACTTGACACTTCGTCACGACACTATTTGTCCCACATTTTATCCGGATACTCGCATGAACGATAATGACTAATTGCGTTAACTCGAATATGACTTCATCGTCTAAAACACTTTGCGTGTAGGTTCTTTGTCACTTTTGATGTACGCGTGCAATAGTTTATGCTGCGTTTAACTAGAGCGATTGTACCATTTATACTGTATTCACAATGCAAATATAATTGGTTTTAATTGCATTTTAGTGAGTTAAGAACGTGGCACAATCTTACTATATTGTTTCATGTCACTTATGTCACGGTAATGTGATATTGTCAATACCTTATCACTCGCATTAGATTCATAAAACGAGATTTTTATGATCACAAAGTCTGATCGTACTTAACTCGACATTGTCATAGTATTTGGTCACGGGTTAGTTCTACAGTTTTACATAGTCCCTGATACACTCCCGAACAATCTCTCTGCTCGTATCAATACACTTTGCTACCGTCCATCTGAAAGACTTTGGCTGGTTTATACCGAAATAGAATTGACTGACAAAAATTAGAATACGACCGAACTGAGACTGAACTCTCCAAATCGACCGAACTGAGATTAAAATAGACTGACTGACTGATTTTTATAGACTGACTTAAATTGTTTGAAAATTGGAAATCGACTGAACTCTTCTTCTCTGCGAACACCTTATTTTATTACTTCAGCAACACGACTCCCTCCACGGATGTCATACCCTTACCACAATCACTGTCATGATTGGTTTCTCGCATCAGATTCTGCGAAGGCTCCTCCTGGATACTCCGGCTGGGGTCTCTAGTCTACTTCCCATTCGCTCTTCACCCTTGTCTCCATGTTGACGTCTTCTTTACACCCGCCTTTGCCGAATTCCTTGCTCCTGATAGGTCAGCCAAGACCCCTCTCTAAAAGTCTTGCTGTCCACACCATCTCCCCGTATGACGACGGACCTAATTACACGGTTGTCTGTTATGTGATTGTTCTTACGTTCCCAAGTGTCCTTTCTAAGCGATTTCCTTTCCGCACATGTGTGTACCATAACCCGGGTGTGTCGAATTGCCGTATTGTCCTCGACTTCCCTTGTTACGTTCACACGCTGATGGTGGTCATCTTCCAGGAACTAACATCTGTTCTGCAGCCTTACAAGATGCTCCGTATGTCGTGCCAGTAAGCAAGTTTCCCGCTGTGGAGCTATATAAGTTCCTTTGTACTTAACTGCATCCGCTCTTAGACTGCTTTTGTGGAAAATGTTATGTCCATGTGCAGCCGCTAACTCACACGTATACGTCGAAAATGTTGGCGTCCCCTTAGTACACTCCTTGTCGGTAGTTGTGATGAACTGACACCGTCTTTTGTTTCTTTGTTATTGTCGCCACTTGCGCTTATGTCGTTCATCCATGTCCAACATCTGTTATGTGCCAAGGCGTTGTCCTTCTTAAATCATTGTCTAACGGCGGCCGTTTGGCTATACCATGCATCACTCTTGACAGTTGACGCCCGCTACAGTGCCGTTTACGCAAAAAAAATTCTCTGCCGTAATTGCTTTACAGAGTCCCCAATTTGGGTTCATTGATGAGTCCCGAATCAAGGAATCGCAAATTAATGCCCTTGCTGAAGTTTCATCAATGGTCATTCTTCATTGAAAAGAGTGTAGTCACTAAAGATCATCTTCCACATGAAAGAGTGTAGTGTCACTTACCCTTTCCTTCCCCCTTTTTCAACACTGTCTGTCATTATTACACCACTGTCGTTCATAACCTTGATACTGAATTTATTGCTCGCTTGTTTGAGATTATGAATCCATTTACAGATTTTCTAGTAATTATATGGTTAAGTTAATATTCATTTACATGTTCTATATCTACAAAATTCCTTCCTTTTAGGAAAATAAAGTAAAAGAATATTCTTTTGTTGCTAACTAGTTATCACATTTTTTTTTCGTTTAGGTTTTTAATATTTATATGCATTACTCCTAAATAATCTATTGGCTAAAATTTACATTTTGTTGACAAGCGTTCGACCAACTTGGTTACAACAAAAGAAAACACAATAAGCTTAAGTATTAATGATAACCTATTCACTCTAATTATCCTTGGTTAGGTTTTCCAAAGATTATATTACAATTTGATTTACGCTAAATTTTACACATATAAACATCACTACTGTACTTCTTATACGTATCAAAAAAAAATTTTCTTCCCCTAAAATTCTACAATTTCTCACCAAAATCTCATTTCAATTGAACAAAACTTTATTTACATTCCCCTTTTGTTTGAACTTAACAACTATCACACTATAATTCTCATTAAAGTTTTTACGATTACACAATCTATAATAAATGATTTTTTTTTTCTATTTTACATTCTTGTAATTTATTACTGCTTGTTGTACATTCCAATAATTTATAGCTAATTATTTCAAATGATTAAACAAACCTTTGTTTACTTTCTCTTATCGATTACTATCTTATCACGTACATTATTCAAAATTTTACCATGAAACAAGACATTTAAATTTTTACAAATTAGTCTATGATTTCACTACTAACTATAACACAATGACATAGTTCTTGATTTATTTACAAAGACAATTCTATCTCTTAGCTAAGCAAACTTGAATGGTTTGTTTTTTTATTACCGTTAGAGGCGTTACGCTTTCCTCTAACTTCTCCCCACTTAGCCGTTGAGTAGTTTGCCTTTTCCCTTCTTTACGTAACATAAACGCACGTCTTGTCCTTAAATAATTTGATGTATTATTTATCACGTTGATTTCTTTCTTTAATCTCTTTCCTTTCGGGAATGATAAGCTTTCAACTGTCTTATGTTAAATTTGCCGCGTATTTTCTGTTCATCGCTGCATTCAACCAAGATATATGTAGCTTCCCCTAAGACCTGTTTCACCTTATAGGGTCCACAATATAATTCACAAAATTTGTCAATTTTCTTCTGCATGGCATCCGATTGGCAATATGTCCTTACCAATACTAGATCTCCCAATTTAAATTTGGTAATTTTGTTATCCTCGTTCATTTTCTTTGCGTGTTTCTCTCTCTTCAGCTTCATCTTCACGAAGATTTGGCGGTTGTCCGTTATGCTATGTTCATGTATTTCTTGGTTTAAGTACTTTTCCCAAACGCGTGCTGGTCTCCTACCAAACTGCGCTTCGTATGGTGTTACTTCAATGGTGTCGTGATACGTTTCATTAATGCAGCTTTCGATTGTTGTAATGAAACGTGACCACTTAGTGTGTTGTTCGCCGACGAATATACGGAACATGTTTCCTAATTGTCGATTAATACGTTCGGCAAGGTTGGCGCACGGGTTGCGAATGGCAGTGTACTTCGGTTGTATTTGAAGTTCACTCAATCCTTCCACCCATTGTTTCGATGTGAACTGCGTCGCATTGTCCGTTAATATTGCTTTCGGTTTTACAACTTCTTCGATGTATTGTCGGACTCTCCTGATAGTTGCGGCCGTTGTTGCCCTTCTCAACGTGTATAACTTCACGTATTTTGTAAAGTTATCAACCATGACGAAGATGTATTTTACGCCACCCATCGATACTGGTAACGGTCCGTAATAATCCCCGCTAATGAGTTCTCCTTTCTCTGATGGTAAAATTGGTATCGTTCCGCCAAACAGATTCCTATTTTGGCTATCCTTGCAACGTTGACATTTGTCACAAGTTTTTACGTACTCTTTAATTTTCCTTGACATTTTGTCAAATGTGAAACTCTCCTGTAACAGTTTGGTACATTTCTTACCTCCTAAATGGCCGTACATCTGGTGTATTTCGGAGATGATTATGTCCGTAATACTCTCTGGCACGTATAATTTCCATTTGTTCTTACACTTTCTATACAATTTGTTATCAACATACTTATAAAACTTACACATATCATTTTCATTACCATTATCTAGATTATCTATAATAGATCCTAACTTCGTATCCTCCTTCTGGAATTTTCCTATGTCTCTTATCATACTACATACGTCTTTCTTCATTTTTATAGTTACCTGATTTATCTGGTATTCAAAGTTCTCATCAACTTGGTCCTCTTCCGTTGCATCTTCTGGATATCGGCTGAGTATGTCGGCCACTACATTCTCTTTACCTTTACAGTGAAGGATGTTAAAGTTATATTCTTGTATGGATAGGATCCACCTAGTTATCCTGGAGTTGTTTAGATGGCATTTATGCATGAAAGTGAGTGCTTTATTATCAGTTATTATCGTTAATGGTTGACCCAAGATATATATTCGAAACTTCTCTAAACATCTGACAATGCTTAAGAGTTCCTTTTCAGTCGTGAAATAGTTCTTTTCCGCACCCTTAAAAGTTTTACTCGTGTAGGCAATTACACCCACATTCCCCTCTTCATCCAACTGATACAGTTGTCCACCGTAGGCGTATTTACTCGCATCGCATTGAAGAAAATATCGTTGGTTGACTTTCGGAAATTTTAATATAACCGTTTCAATAAATAAATCCTTTACTTCCTTGAAGCATCGATCTAGTTCTGATGTCCATATAAACCTTTTATTTTTTTTTAATAAATCCAGTAATGGTTGAATCGTTTCTGCATACTTAGCAGTAAATCTATTATAAAAGTTAGTCAATCCTAAGAATCCTTTCAATTGCTTCTGGTTTCTCGGAACTGGGAAATTTCTGATCGCAGCAACCTTTTCTTCTGTTGCTTGAACTCCTTCTGTAGTTAAGCGATACCCTAGGTAGGCGATTTCTTGACGAAAGAATTGCGATTTATCGAGGTTAATCGTTAGGTTTGCTCTGCGTAGATTGCTTAATAATAAATTCAAATGTACCAGATGCGTCTTGACGTCGTTCGAGTAACAAAGACAGTCGTCAACGTAGATGATTGTGTTTTCCTTCACCGGATCTTCAAGTGCCATGTCTAGTCCTCTCGTCAGAGCGGCAGAACTGGTGCTTAATCCGAATGGTGTTACTGTATATCTATAACATTTCCCCTCATACATGAAAGCAGTGTAATCGCGACAACATTCCTTTAGTGGCACCTGCCAAAAACTGCTGGTTAAATCCACTGTGGACAGGTACTTCATTCTACCACACCTTGCTAAAATCTGTTGGATAGGAGTTGGTCCTTCATAGTCGGGAATGGTAACACTATTGATTTTTCGTGCGTCCAAACACAGCCTGACGTTTCCGTCTTTCTTTATTACGGCGACCATTGGATTAATAAATGGGCTATTTCCCCTCTCAATTACACCGTGTTTCAACATTTTGTTGATTTCGGCATCAACTCTTTGCTTGTATGCAAGTGGAATTGGCCACCCGCGTTGGAAATAAGGCGTGTTGTCCTTTACTTTAAATTCATGCTGATAGCATTCCATTCTCCCTGGACTCTCCCGAAATAAACTTTTATTATTCATTAAGACTTCTCTCAGATCTTCTAACGTTTCCTCATCCACACCTGTTATGTTGTCCACTTTCGCGTTTATTTTCTTCTCGATTTCATCCTCTTCTTCTGCTTCTACTACTTCCATGTGTATAATGGGTATGCTGACATTTTGTTCTTCCTCTCTTCCTCTAAATTCGACGACTCCCTTTTCCACGTCAATCAAACATTTTTCATCTTTCATAAAGCTAATACCTAATATACAATTTCTAATTAAATTTGGAATAATTAAAAATACGCAGTCTATCTTGATATCACTAATGTAAATGTCACATAAGATTTGCTTCCGTACAAGCTTAGACTTACTACCTACTGCACTAATAATCAGTGTATTAGTCATGCTTAATTCCTCATATGGTTCTAAATAATGTTTATTTTGGTTGAACCATTCTTCTGACAACGCATTTATCGCGCTCCCAGTATCCAATAAGGCAAGGACCGTAATATTATTATTGAACTTAATTAATATTTCTGGACACTTAGAAATCCGTTGTTCGAATCTTAATTCATCTTCATAAGTTAATTCATTTCTAAGATCTGGTAATAGTATGTTGGTTTCGTGAAGTCGGTTCTTGGTCAGTATATCGGCTATCTCATTGTATGGTAGGGTTAATTTTTTTTTTTTCTCTATCTACGTCGTTCCCCTTACCAGTCGAGGTCGACGCACCGTTGTTTACGAATTCTAAGGAATTTATGGGCTGTCGGTTAGTGTGTCGTCCAAACCCCTTAACGTTGCGATCGTTTTCACTTTCTTGGTTCGGCACCTGCTGTTTTTGCTTCCAGCTGACACCCTTATTGTGAAATGGTTGGGGTGTGTTTGTTGCTTCCCCCACACCTCGGGCATTCACCTTCTCGTGACTCCCTACAAAGTCATTATCTCTAGTTGTTCGCTGATTAATCGTGGCGTACTCTGCAATCAATGATTCAAGGTTTTGGATTGAATTAATCCCCCTTGTCACCACAGCAATTTCAATATTCTTACAAAAATGGCGCGCTATCTTTTTGATTAGCTGACGATCAGTGATAGCTGGCGTTAATTGGCGACTTTCAAGAAGCTTGCGCTCCATATATTGAATTGCGCTCAGATTGCCCTTCCAATTAAATCGACCAAATTCTAGGTTGTCCCTGACTGCGTCCTGTCTCTCTTCTCCCCAATACTTTTGTGTGAAGAGGTCTTTAAATTCATCAAAGTTGCGGATTTGGTCTCGTATCACCCTCCACCAAATCGCGGCGTCTGCTTCTAGATGTCTACCGATCCATTTGACATCGTCACTTGGGTAGAATGTGTTCTGGATTTCGGTCAGTTCTTTGAGAAATTCGATGGGATATCGGTCTGTGCCGTTGTATTTTAATTCGTTGTTATGCGGCCCACCTGTTCTTGCGGTCGATCCGACTTCTGCGTTGGCTAATTGACGCTGTAGTCGTTCTTGGCCTTCTTTAACTTTGGCGATGTGGTTTCTTAATTCTTCTAGCCGTGTCTCCTTCTCTTTATCTGTCTCACTGATTTTCTGTACAGCCGACCGTTGTCTGTCATCTACTTCTACGATCTTCTGTTTTAACGAGTTTACTGCTTCTCCTTGTTCTGTCCGTAGTCGTTCTACGTTGTTCATGACAACTCCTTTCAATTCTTCATTCCTGCTGTTGGTTTCTTGAATATGTGTGTCTAGTTTGTTATTTATTTGGTCTACTGACTTCTGTGTATTATTAATTGCTTCTTGCCATTCTTGTCGGTCCTTCTCTCTCAATTCTTTACTTTCTTTGGTATGTCTTGTTAATTCATTCTTCAACTCTTTCATTCCACGTTCATTCTTTTTCTGTAGCTCGCTAATTTTCTCTTCCCATTTCTTGGTGTGTTCTTGCAATTCTACTTTTATTTTTCCAATCTGTTCTTCGTTCTGTTGTCTCATTTTTTCGCTCATTTTTTCACTCATTTTTTCATTCTGTTGTTTAATGAACTCGAGCAATAACTGGAAGTTCATCTCGCGAGGTACTAACGATTGTCCCCCCGCCCTTGTAGTCTCGTCGGCGCTGGTGTTTTCACTCTGCGTCGTATCTTCCTCACGTCCTTCGACGCCTAGCTGGTTGTTCACGTCGAACTCCATACTATCTGAATTATTGTTTGTCATTTTCGCGCGACTACGCGTAATCATTCAAGTATGCTTAACTAAGACTATTTCTACTACTGACTTACTGTCTAACAATTGTTTATAGCCACTGCCTGTCCTCAGCCTACTCACTTATAATATTTCTTATTAATTATTCGAGCAATCGCTTCGTGCAATCGCGTTGGGCGCCGTATACAAATGTATATCTCATGCATATTTATTTGCATAAATTAATTATTCCATTAATTATATAAATTTTTATCTGTATTTATGATAGTGCTGTCGGTACGAACTTTGTCGTACTTATGTGTATTTAGCCCTGTAGTTGGACGCCATATACGGCTGTATATGTAGTTTGTTATGCCCCACGTTCTTTGGGAGCCATATACGAATGTAATATTTATGCAGGTTTAATAATTGCATAAATTAATTAATTAAATAAATTTTACTTATTGTCCCGCGTTTGGGCGCAATGTACATATATATAATATATTACCACGCGTTGGGCATCATGTACAAATATACATGTATTATGCAAATTTATTAATTACATAATCTAATTGAATTTTTAATTGTATAAAAATTTTCTCTTGGTTACAATTATCTACTAGAATTTGCTTCCTCGTGTCACGTGTTGGGACACCATATGCAACTGTAATATATTTTATGTTTGTCTCTACTTGCATAAATTAGTTAAAATTATTCAAAGGAGTTTCCATAAATGTAAGTTTTTATTACAGATCTTGTTTACTGCTCCAGGACGGGCATGCCATATCTGATGATACACTCTGATATCACTGAGCCATAATACGCCCCGCGTGCTGGAGCACCATATGTAAACAGGTGTTTTGGGTGAATAACAATCATCTGACTCAGACACTATTAATTTTCGTAAACAATACAAATTTAATTTTTATAAACGATACAAATTTATTATATGTTTTCAATATCATTTAAATACTGAATAAAGTTAGCGTTTCTAGACAACATCAAATATACAATGCTGTTATATTATCTCTACGTTATGAACATCTACAAAATCAATAAAGACTAATTAATTAATGACCATATAAATTTCAATATATCCTACTCTATGGATTCATATTTCTCAATTTGCGTTACTTTTGAGCAATTAAATATATGTATATTCAACAATTAAATAAATGTATATTCTACTCAGTGGCGAGTTCTTTTTGAGTGGCAGGACAGTGGCGACCTAATCTAATGTTACATGAATGATAATAATTTACTTGTTGTTTGTATCCAAATTGCGGTGATTAACTGCGTCGTACCTCTCATCCTACGAAGAAATCCACGCTGAAGATACGCCAATTAAATTACACTTGACACTTCGTCACGACACTATTTGTCCCACATTTTATCCGGATACTCGCATGAACGATAATGACTAATTGCGTTAACTCGAATATGACTTCATCGTCTAAAACACTTTGCGTGTAGGTTCTTTGTCACTTTTGATGTACGCGTGCAATAGTTTATGCTGCGTTTAACTAGAGCGATTGTACCATTTATACTGTATTCACAATGCAAATATAATTGGTTTTAATTGCATTTTAGTGAGTTAAGAACGTGGCACAATCTTACTATATTGTTTCATGTCACTTATGTCACGGTAATGTGATATTGTCAATACCTTATCACTCGCATTAGATTCATAAAACGAGATTTTTATGATCACAAAGTCTGATCGTACTTAACTCGACATTGTCATAGTATTTGGTCACGGGTTAGTTCTACAGTTTTACATAGTCCCTGATACACTCCCGAACAATCTCTCTGCTCGTATCAATACACTTTGCTACCGTCCATCTGAAAGACTTTGGCTGGTTTATACCGAAATAGAATTGACTGACAAAAATTAGAATACGACCGAACTGAGACTGAACTCTCCAAATCGACCGAACTGAGATTAAAATAGACTGACTGACTGATTTTTATAGACTGACTTAAATTGTTTGAAAATTGGAAATCGACTGAACTCTTCTTCTCTGCGAACACCTTATTTTATTACTTCAGCAACACGACTCCCTCCACGGATGTCATACCCTTACCACAATCACTGTCATGATTGGTTTCTCGCATCAGATTCTGCGAAGGCTCCTCCTGGATACTCCGGCTGGGGTCTCTAGTCTACTTCCCATTCGCTCTTCACCCTTGTCTCCATGTTGACGTCTTCTTTACACCCGCCTTTGCCGAATTCCTTGCTCCTGATAGGTCAGCCAAGACCCCTCTCTAAAAGTCTTGCTGTCCACACCATCTCCCCGTATGACGACGGACCTAATTACACGGTTGTCTGTTATGTGATTGTTCTTACGTTCCCAAGTGTCCTTTCTAAGCGATTTCCTTTCCGCACATGTGTGTACCATAACCCGGGTGTGTCGAATTGCCGTATTGTCCTCGACTTCCCTTGTTACGTTCACACGCTGATGGTGGTCATCTTCCAGGAACTAACATCTGTTCTGCAGCCTTACAAGATGCTCCGTATGTCGTGCCAGTAAGCAAGTTTCCCGCTGTGGAGCTATATAAGTTCCTTTGTACTTAACTGCATCCGCTCTTAGACTGCTTTTGTGGAAAATGTTATGTCCATGTGCAGCCGCTAACTCACACGTATACGTCGAAAATGTTGGCGTCCCCTTAGTACACTCCTTGTCGGTAGTTGTGATGAACTGACACCGTCTTTTGTTTCTTTGTTATTGTCGCCACTTGCGCTTATGTCGTTCATCCATGTCCAACATCTGTTATGTGCCAAGGCGTTGTCCTTCTTAAATCATTGTCTAACGGCGGCCGTTTGGCTATACCATGCATCACTCTTGACAGTTGACGCCCGCTACAGTGCCGTTTACGCAAAAAAAATTCTCTGCCGTAATTGCTTTACACGTTCTTTAAAGAACGCTTTGGATCTGGAGCGTTCTTTATTCAGGAAACATGTCTCGTTTCTTTTCCACTATGAGCCAGCCTACCACCTCAATTCCATGATCCCATTAGTGGTGCGTAGTCAGTGATGGGAGAAGCAGTATGTAATCAATTAACACAAATTTCACATACATCTGTACTCTTTAAATAGATTCGACTGATTCTCAATAATGTATCATATGTGATAGTGCGTCTCGGGTGAATGCTTGCTTACCAGCAGATTCTCAACTACATGACTGTGAACCACACACTAACTTTGTCGAACCTGCAACTGGAGCACATACTCAAGGAATCAAGAGTTGCTTTTGTCTTTTAAGCAACAAAATAAAAATGAATGCAGTATGAGCTGTAACCTTACCGACTCAATCCTGTTGGACATAACTTGTTTTGTCCCTTATACATATAACCTATAGCTTTTCCATTTAATAAGTAAATACATAATAAATAAAATTAAAAAATATTTAAAAAGCGAAAAAACATTGTACCAATAACTTCTGTAGACTAGTACATGAATAATGTGTATTGTAGAGAGGAGGTGGGAAGAAAGTGACAAGTGGGGTTGGGGAAAATAGACGTGGGCGAATACAGTGGGATAACAGATACCACTGACGTGGTAGACACATAACGGAAAAGACCCACATGGCTCTACTGAAAGATTGTTCTAGTTGTCGGTCGAACTGAATTATCGAGTTGTACTGCAGCATAACAATTCAGTCACTGTAAGGAACAGTTTTGTTTTATTCCTTACAGACGACTTTAGCAAGACTGAATTGGAAGGGTCTGTACTAAAAACAGATTAACAGGTATGGTGACTTTGCGTGCGGATGTGCGCGGCGACGGTCACTAGAGTGTCGACGTATGTGGTTGTAGCGAAGCGTGATTCCTCCGTCCGCTGGACAGGAAGCACACTTGGCCTCATCCTCCTTCCTTTCCGCTTCTCACATCTGACTCTGACGGCTGTTTTACGCGCCAATTACGTCCCGTCCTCGTTATGTTTAATTAATTCTGTTCGGTTATCATTTGTTTGTATTGTTCATACTAAGTTTGTGCATAATACATACTACATATAGGCAAAGGTTAAATACGCCCCTGCGATGTTGCTACTCGTACTAAGCCCTACAGATCTCGTTTAAGTCGCGTAAGTTCCTACATTCTTCATTCGGGGACCCACCTCCTAGGCTCTTCCGTACTCTCCGCCTTTTAAAATTTTTGCTCCTCCGCCTACCAAAACCCGTTACCCTAGGCCGGGGCCGTATAACTG